>CP050225.2:23122705-23714705 GCA_012066045.3 Morus alba
TGGTCGCACCTTTCGAGTTAATGGGCAACGATTAAAACACTACTTCGGAGAAGAAATTCGAAACATTGCCAACATTATACTTGAAGAATCAAAGCGGTGAAGTCGTGTTCATGTCCAGCTAGGGATGTTAAATCAAGCGCTTCTTGGAAGGCAACCCAAGTTTCTATCCCTTTACTTGTTTTTTATTTTAGTTTAATTTTCTTTGACTTGTTTAACATTGAGTTATTTTGTAGATGTTTGGGTGTTATTAGGTTTTTTCTAGTACAATTTGATAGCAAGTGTTGTTAAAAAAAATGTGCGGTTGATTGCAGGTCATTGGAGGTTAGAAAAATTTCGAGAGGCAGCTTTCCAGGGGAAAGTGTTGAATCAGACCTGTGTTAAGATGAAAACCCAAGGAAGAAAAAGACGCAGGCTGCAGCGTGAAAAATAGCGTGCCTAAGCGCGCATCATCATAAAAAAAAAAAAAAAGAACCCGAGAATGAAAAAAGATGCAGGCTGCAACGCCCATTCATGTGCTACAGCGCGCATCTCTCATTTCCAAGACGCGCGCTGCAGCGTGAAAATAAGCACGCTTAAGCGCGCATCGGCAAAAAAAAAAAAAAAAAAAAAAAAAAACCCGAGACAGAAAAAAGACGCAGGTTGCAGCGCGTATTCATGCGCTGCAGCGCACATCTCGCATTTTCAAGACGCACGCTGCAGCGTGAAAAGTGGCGCGCATTCGCCAGGAGATGGACATTTTGCGCGCTGGAGTGCGAAGAATAACGCGCTGCAGCGCGTGTCCGCGCTATAGCCAATTTTGGAATTTTTCAGTGGAAACCCTAGCCCCCATTTCCGCCTCTTCCGAAAATTTTCAACAAACCCGACCTTTTCTTAGCAAAAAAATCCTCTGAAATTCTCTGAAATTCGCCCAAAATTTCACTCTTCATTTTCAATCACCCAATACTCTCACTTTGGCAGTGAATCTAGTGGAGATCTTGATGCTTTTCGTCTGAATTTCTCTCACTTGTTCACGGCATCAAGTAAGTGTTTCTTCTGCGTTTTTCCTCAAATTTGGATTTGTCTGGGCCTCAAATTCTCTACGGAGTTCGAGCACTTGTGAACTTACAATTTTGAGCACGGAAAACACTAGATTTTTAGGGGAAACTCTGCCGAATTTATTTTTGGAGATTGGGTGTTCATAGTAAAAATAAAAAAAATAAAAAAAAGAGGGAAGAATCGGTTTTTCGAGTGAAACTTGAGGGGCATTTATTTAGTGGACTTTGGGCTGCCGGTTAAGAAAAAAAAATGTCGCGGAAGACAACTGCCAACCGGATGAACTTTGGGGCAAGCTCTAGCAACCGCCCACCCGCCCCTACCACTTTAGAATCCCCTAACCCAGCAGTGCCTCCTCCCGAGTATGATATTGTTCATTTTGCGTCAAAGGATGCACAGGAACAATATGAACAACACAATGAGACACGTGCCTGCATTCGAGAAAGGGGTTTCGACATAAGAAATGGAGAATTACCGCCGGACATCATGAATGTTATTAGGGACAGGGGCTGGGAAAAATTTTGTTCTGAGCCTGCAGTGGGGCCACTACTATCGTTCGCGAAAAATTCGCGAACGCGAAAAAGTGTACCAGGAACAAGACCAAGGTGAGGGGGCGTGTGATCAAATTTGATGCCGAGACGATTAACAATCACTTTGGCATCCTAATAAGTTGATTTTTCATCAATTTATCCCCATCATTTATTGTAGTTTTTGAGCATATTTCAGTTAATTTGCCACTAGTTTTACGTTTGCGTTAATCTATTTTGTAGGTTTTGCAAAGTGGAGAAAATCAAGTGAAAAAGATAAAAAGTCCGTGAAAATCTCCAATTTGTGCGCCGCAACAAGACTAGAAGCAAGCTACAGCCCGCGCCCTCCAGAGAACAATCCAGGGAGCAAGTGAACTACAGGCTGCAGCGCACCAGCCGAGGCCGCAGCGTGCCCGCCATGTACCGCCGCCGCGGCTTTAAAGCAGAAGATAACACACATCCAAGAGCCACGAGACGCCGCATCCAAGAGCCAATGACGCTTAGGCGCGCATTCCAAACTGTTGAGGCGCTTTTTAAGCCGCACGTCCGCGGGTGCTTAGGCGCGCACCTGGAAGCCCTACCTCCTAACATGACGCGTGCTGCAGCGCGCCTTTCTCGAATTTGGAGAGTTGTGCATCACATAAAAGGAAAAAGGGAACAGAAATTGGGAGACGGAGAGAGAGAGGATTGAAAGCAGACACGGAAGAACCCTAGAACCAAAGAAAAAGCAGCTGGAATCAAGGACTTTTCTGGAGATTTTCAAGGGGATTCAAGGAGTTTGAAGGCTTCAGAGGAGATTATCCATCAGGAGTTTTTCATTACTTTCTCCCTTTTGTATTTCTTGAATTATCATTTAATTTTCTGCTTTAACTATGGATTTTTGGTATTTTGTAATTGTGTATTTGATTTTGAGCATGGATAGCTAAACTCCTCATGCTAGGGGGGTTTTGATCTAATTTAATGAAAGCTTAATTTTAAGAATCTGTTTGCTTATTGAATGTGTTATACTCAAATCTTTTGTATCTCTTGTGCTTAATTTCTAATTTAATTACCCATTAGATTAGAGACCTTAGATGTATGAAATTAGGGCGGGAGAGTTAATTACATACGTTGAGAATTAAGAGACGCAACCTAAGGAGATATTGAGTCGGGAGGCTAGTATAACCTTAGGAGATCGAATATGGGCAAAACTTAATGAATGCATAATTAGTTAAATTAATAGGGATATTAGTTTAATTAATTTATCATATTATTTCACTCAAAGCGGATCGGGAGAGGGAGTGAGATTATTTTAGTACCCATGATTTAAGATTGGAAGTAACACATCACTAAGTGATGATTTAGATAAATATAGCATAATTAGGTGAAGTCAAATTCCCCTAGCTCATTTTATCACAGTAGATCCCTTCAATCCAATTCATTTTGGCATCCGTTGATTGCATATTTTAATTAGTTACGTTGTTAAATTTGGTTATAATTCCCTTATTCTATATTGTCTAGATAAAATTGATTTAGATTAATAGCAATACTTAGCTCTTTCCTAGTTAACAATCCCAGAGGACGATACTCGATCTTCGGATCATTATTACTTCGCGATTCGTACACTTGCGAGCACATACGCTATTCTAAGCAAAGTTTACAATAAAAAAAAAATATATCGCGTATCAAGTTTTTGGCGCCGTTGCCGGAGATTGGCAACTTAGGATTTAAGTTAATATTGCTGTGAAATAGATCGATTTTAATTTAGACCTTTTTCTGTATTTTATTGATTTAATTTTTGTTAATTAAATTTCTTTCATCTATCCTGTTGGTTGCAGTTTATGCGCCGAGTCCGTAGCTTGGAGATTGTCCCTTTGGACCCGAAATTGAGAGAACTATTTCAAGATTAAGAAGCAAACATTTGAATGTAAAACCGAGCAATGGCAGAGGGTAATAACAACAACCAACCAAGAGCTTTGAGAGATTACTTCAGGCCTGTGGTTAATGAGAATTATTCGGGCATCAGGCTGCAGACGATTAATGCGAATAATTTTGAACTGAAGCTGCGTTAATAAATATGGTTCAGCATAACCAATTTGGGGGGTTGCCTTGTGAAGACCCCAATGTGCATCTAGCAATGTTCCTAGAGATCTGTGACACCATCAAGATGAATGGTGTGGACCAGGACATTATCGAATGCGGCTGTTCATTTTTTCACTTAGGGACAAAGCGAGGGGTTGGCTCAATCGGTTCAAGCGGGTAGTATAGACACGTGGGAAGATTTGGCGCAGGTTCCTTACCAAGTTCTTTCCTCCATCAAAGACCGCTCATCCGAGGAGCGAGATTGCCTGATTTAGACAGTTGGACTTTGAGCCTCTCTATGAGGCATGGGAGCGCTTTAAGGAGTTGATCAGAAAATGCCCATGGCATGGATACCAGGACGGTTCCAAATCCAGATCTTCTATAATGGTGCGAATGGACAAACCAGGGACGATTGTTGATGCGGCAGCAGTGGGACGATGTTGTCCAAGACCTACGAGGAGGCCGAATTAATACTTGGAGGAGATGGCCTCCAACAATGCCCAATGGCCGAGTGAGCGGTCAAGGGTGAAAGAGAGCAGGTATGCATGAGGTTGACCCGTTGGTAGCCCTTTCAAAGACAAGTATCGGCTCTAACCAACAAGATATCCGAGGCGACCACGAGGGAAGCATCATCTAGTAAGGCAAAGAAACTGTGGTCACAGTGTACGTCCTATGGGGATGAAAGCGGTGATCTTGAACAGGTGCAATATGTGAACAATGAAATTTCAAACCATCAAGCAATAACATGTCGAGCAACCTGCCAACTCACTACCACCCAGGGCTTCGGAACCATGAAAACTTTTCTTATGGCAACAACAAGAATGTGTTGCAACCTCCTCCAGGATTTAGCTAGCCGTTATCTCAAAGCAAGCCGTCGATAGAAGACTTATTGAGCACGTTCATTGTAGAAACCAGGGGGTGGTTCAACAAAGATGAGGCTAGACTTGATAGTATCGAGACTCATTGCACAAACATGAGCGCTACTATGAAGACTATGGAAACACAGATTGGCCAACTTGCCGATTCAATGAAGAGTTTATCATCCGGGAACTTTCCTAGTGACACTGTGAAAAACCCCAAGGAGCAATGTAACGCAG
This sequence comes from Morus alba, assembly GCA_012066045.3. Lineage (NCBI taxonomy): Eukaryota > Viridiplantae > Streptophyta > Magnoliopsida > Rosales > Moraceae > Morus > Morus alba. The sequence continues at coordinate 23,127,423 of CP050225.2, forward strand.
TCACCTTGAGAAGTGGAAGGGAAGTTGAAAGTCCCATTCCTCAAAATAAGAAAGTTGTTGAAGAGAACACCACACCGGTGGAAGAGCTTATGAAGAAGAATAATGATGAGGAGAAAAAGGAGGAAGCACCCAAAGTGAATCCAGGGTCAGTTTCTTTTCCGGACAATCCTCCTACCTTTCAACCAAAGCTCCCATTCCCCCAAAGATTTCAAAAGAAGAAGATGGATGATCAATTTTCAAAGTTTTTAGATATCTTCAAAAAGATCCAAATTAATATTCCATTTGCTGACGCCACTGAGCAAATGCCGAACTACGTGAAATTCATGAAAGATATAATGGCAAGGAAGCGGAAATTGGAGGATTATGAGACCGTCAAACTCACGGAGGAGTGTAGTGCAATCCTCCAACGGAAGCTACCGCAAAAGCTCAAAGACCCCGGTAGTTTCACCATTCCATGTACAAATGGAGGGTCAACTTTTGAGAGCTCTTTGCGACCTAGGGGCAAGCATAAATATCATGCCTTTGTCGGTGTTCCGAAAGCTTGGGCTTGGAGAGGTCACCCCTACAACCATATCGCTGCAAATGGCGGATAGGTCCATTACTTACCCATGGGGAATCATAGAAGATGTACTGGTAAAGGTGGATAAGTTCATCTTCCCGGTGGATTTTGTTGTTTTGGACATGGAAGAAGATCAAGAAATTCCCATTATCCTTGGAAGGCCTTTCCTCGCTACCGGAAGGGCTTTAATAGATGTACACAGTGGGAACTTGACTCTAAGGGTCAATGAGGAGAAAGCCATCTTCAACATCTTAAATCCCAAGCGGTCTCCACATGAAAATCCAACTTGCAACCGAGTGGAGGAAGTGAAATCTTGTATCAAGGAGTTCACTCAAGAAGTTGCGCCGAAAGATTCTTTTGGGAATGGTCCTACCAATTCCCTAACCCTGAAAAAGTTGAACAATGAAAAATTGGTGGCCAAAAAGAAAGTCAAGAAGAAGGACGACCAGCGAACCTCATGGCAAGATCTCACTCCGGGTCAACGCGTCCTGCTTTTCAACCCTCAATTGAAGCTCTCCCCCCAAAAAGTGGAGTCAAGATGGTCTGGACCATTTAAAGTCAAGCGTGTGACCTCATTCGGTACTATCGAGCTAGAACCAGGAGGATGAAGTCGTGTTCATGTCCACCTAGGGACGTTAAATCAAGCGCTTCTTGGGAGGCAACCCAAGTTTCTATCCCTCTACTTGTTTTTTATTTTAGTTTAATTTTATTTGACTTGTTTAACATTGAGTTATTTTGTAGTTGTTTGGGTGTTATTAGTTTTTTTTTTTTTAGTACAATTTGATAGCAAGTGTTGTTAAAAAAAATATGTGTGGTTAATTGCAGGTCATTGGAAGTTAGAAAATTTCGAGAGGCAGATTTCCAGGGGAAAGTGTTGAATCAGACCTGTGTTAAGATGAAAACCCGAGAAAGAAAAGGGCGCAGGCGCAAAAGGAAAAAGGCCTAAGCGCCGCATCAAAAAAAAAAAAAAAAAAAAAAAAAAAAGGAATGAACCCGAGAATGAAAGAGATGAAACAGGCAGCATTCATCTTATTTGCATACGCATCTCTCATTTCAAGACGCTTGCTGCAGCGTGAAAATATCGCAAAAGCGCGCGCCGATAAAAAAAAAAAAAGGCAGAAAAAACGCAGGCTGCAGGCGTATTCAAAAATCTCGCAAGAAGAAGACCGCTTAAGCGCGCATTCGAAAGAGAACTTTTGAAAGGCGCTGCAGCGCGTGTCCGCGCAGTAGCCAATTTAGGAAATTTTCGGTGAAACCCTAGCCCCCATTTCCGCCTCAAAAAAAAAAAAAATTGCAACAAACCCGACCTTTTTCTCACCAAAAACACTACGAAATTCTCTGAAATTCTCCCAAAATTTCACTCTTCATCTTCAATCACCTAATACTCTCACTTTGGCAACAAATCTAGTGGAGATCTTGATGCTTTTCATCCAATTTCTCTCACTTCTTCACGGCATCAAGTAAGTGTTTCTTCTCCGTTTTTCCTCAAATTTGGATTTGTCTGGGCCTCGAATTCTCTAGGGAATTCGAGCACTTGTGAACTTACAATTTTAAGCTTGGAAAACACTAGATTTTAGGGGAAACTCTGCGAATTTATTTTTGGAGATTAGGCGTTCTTAAAAAAAAAAAAAAAAAAAAAAAAAAAAAAAAAACAAAAAACAAAACAAAAACCAAAAAATGCCATGGAAGACAAGCGCCAAACGGATGAAGTTTGGGGCAAGCTCTAGCAACCGCCCACCCCCCCTGCCACTTTAGAATCCCCTAACCTAGGTGCCTCCTCCCGAGTATGATATTGTTCGTTTTTGTGTCAAAGGACGCCGCAGGAACATTATGAACAACACAATGAGACCCGTGCTGCATTAGAGAAAGGGGTTTCGACATAAGAAATGGTGAATTACCGCTGGGCATCATGAATGTTATTAGGGACAGGGGCTGGGAAAATTTTTTGTTCGAGCTGCAGTGGGTCCACTACTCGTTCGCGAATTTTTCGTAACGCCGAAAAATTACCAGAACAAGACCAAGGTGAGGGGCCGTGTGATCAAATTTGATGCCCAATCACTTTGGCATCCCCACCCTCTCTTCAAGAAAAACTTGCAACAGATCCCAAGAAACCTTGGAAGCCCCTTTGCGACGGGCCTGCGAGGTGGACAATAAAGCAAAACACGAATCCGCCTTTTGAGGCTCGAATTTGGCGAACTACACCAAGGTGTGGTTCCATTTTGTATGCTCAAGGCTTATTCTCCCACAATCGGAGGTTTCAAAAGATAGGGCTTTGATCTTCATCTTGGGGGGCTATCATCACCTATTACAATGCCCTGCAGAAAAAAAGATTAGCCTCCCATTCCGTCGTTCTGTCGACAGAGCTTTTTCTCGAACGCTTTGGCCGGATGCTCACCTTGAGAAATCTTTTAGTGGAGATCTTGATGCTTTTCATCAAAGCGGAAATTCGAGGTCTTCTCGGGTTTCGGCATGAGGAGCATATTGTCATCTCAAGTCATCCGCCTTGATGAAAGTTGATCATTGAGTTGGCGGAGCACCACCGCTTGCTTGGCATCATTAGAGCAAGCACTGGCCCAGACTCGCATTGATGCGGGTCTCGGCGTCGGCAAATGTCCCTCCTTTTGCAAGACATCCGGAGTACTTATTGGCGGACTTCCGGCAACAAACCGATCCAATAATCCCGCGAGCGGGCCGCTTTTCACCCACCGCCACCTCCACACGACATGGATGACGACCACCCTTAGGAGGCGAGAGTCATATCTCGCCTCCGAGGTATTCTTCAATTGCATTTTCATTGTCTGTTTCTATTTCATTAACATTGAGGACAATGTAATATTTGTGGGGAATTATTGGACTACATCAACACTTGTTATTTAGTTTGTGTTGTTAGTTTTTTTTGTTTATTTATTTATTTTTTTTTTTTTAGTGAGTTGTTTTTCTATTCTTGGTGATCAATGAACCAATGATGACATTATCTCTTGATTTTTCTGAGTTTTTGTGCAATGTGTTGTTTGTGAAACGTGTGCTTGACAATTGGTGAGCATGAAACACTCTAAAAAAAAAACCCTTATCGCTAACCATTTAGGGACCTAGAGGAAAATTATTCAATTAATTAAGTTCATGGTACATTAAGGATTCTAGAACTCAACTTAGGGAAACTGAAATCCTAGGCTAGCTAGTCAGCGGAGAAATGATTTAGGCATTCTTTTGGATCGATTGAGCCTTTCTATGCCTACCTTTTGGATTATATCCCTTGAATGTCCCCTTTGAGCCTTAGCCTGATTTTTGCTTTACCCACATTTATACAACACTCACCTATTACAATAAAATACCATTTTTCTTTCCCCTTTGACTCTAGGCATATTTAGTGAGTTTTGGTCTACATTTGAGCTGAAGGAGCACGGAGCTTCCTCATGTGCTACAAACCTGAGGGGGTGATTTTGCTTAGGGGCAAAGCTGTATAAAAGTATTCATTTTTTTTGTTTGCTTAAGAAAAAGAAAAAAAATAAATAAAAATAAATAAAAAAAAAGAAGAATGTTATTTTGTTTTTATTAAGCTCTCCGTTTTGGTGCTTGTACAAAAGTGGTTATTGTGAGAATAATTCAAGTGTGGGGGTGTTGGGAACTCCAATTGTGAGCTTGAGGTCGAAAAGCTATATGCCTAGGGTTTTTGAGCCGAAAAGTCCATCTCTCAACCACCTTTAGCCCTAGCCGAACATTGCAAGCTTGCAAAGTCCTTTTGATTTCCAAGACTCGTTTAGCCTACATTAGTGGAGAGCGGAACTGAGTTGGGCCTATGGAATCCTAAGATGTGAGTTACTTAATCATGTAGTTGAATAAGTGAATCCGGGTTCCGAATGGTTAAGTGTGAGGCGGGAGGCTTGAATGTCTTTGTGTTCATCAAACATGTTGAAATTCTAGAACATCACAAGGGATTGCCTTGCATAAAAACTCAGAGATTTTAGGGGATGTTGAGGACCAAAGAATGATCATCGGGATATGTAGAACACTCACTTTCTATTTGTGTTTTGTTTATTTTATTTTGTGTTAGGTTTAGATTTATTTGCATAGCCTTTTGTTCTTTTTAGTTAATCTTGTTCTTCTATTTACATTGTTTTGCTCGGGACTAGCAAAAGCTTAAGTGTTGGGGTATTTGATAAGTTGATTTTTCATCAATTTATCCCCATCATTTATTGAAGTTTTTGAGCATATTTTAGGTTAATTTGTCACTAGTTTTACGTTTTGTTAATCTATTTTGTAGGATTTGCAAAGTGGAGAAAATCAAGTGAAAAAGATAAAAGTCCGTGAAAATCTCCAACAAGACGAATCAAGCTACAGCCTGCGTCCTCCAGAGAACAATCCAGGAGCAAGTGAACTACAGGCTGCAACAAGCACCAGCGTCTTGTTTACGCAACAATTTGGCCTTTGGCGCAGCATCAATGCGCGCTTAAGCGCGCATCCAAGAGCCAATGACTTGCGTGCTTAGGCGCGCATTCCAAATCCGTTGAGGCGCGCTTAAGCGCACGTCCGTGTGCTTAGGCGCGCACCTGGAAGCCCTACCTCCTAACATGACGCGCGCTGCAGCGCACACCCATGGGCTGCAGCGCGCCTTTCTCGAATTTGGAGAGTTGTGCATCACATAAAAGGAAAAAGGGAACAGAAATTGGGAGACGGAGAGAGAGAGGATTGAAAGCAGACACGGAAGAACCCTAGAACCAAAGAAAAAGCAGCTGGAATCAAGGACTTTTCTGGAGATTTTCAAGGGGATTCAAGGAGTTTGAAGGCTTCAGAGGAGATTATCCATCAGGAGTTTTTCATTACTTTCTCCCTTTTGTATTTCTTGAATTATCATTTAATTTTCTGCTTTAACTATGGATTTTTGGTATTTTGTAATTGTGTATTTGATTTTGAGCATGGATAGCTAAACTCCTCATGCTAGGGGGTTTTGATCTAATTTAATGAAAGCTTAATTTTAAGAATCTGTTTGCTTATTGAATGTGTTATACTCAAATCTTTTGTATCTCTTGTGCTTAATTTCTAATTTAATTACCCATTAGATTAGAGACCTTAGATGTATGAAATTAGGCTCGGGAGAGTTAATTACATACGTTGAGAATTAAGAGACGCAACCTAAGGAGATATTGAGTCGGGAGGCTAGTATAACCTTAGGAGATCGAATATGGGCAAAACTTAATGAATGCATAATTAGTTAAATTAATAGGGATATTAGTTTAATTAATTTATCATATTATTTCACTCAGCAGTCGGGAGAGGGAGTGAGATTATTTTAGTACCCATGATTTAAGATTGGAAGTAACACATCACTAAGTGACAGATTTAGATAAATATAGCATAATTAGGTGAAGTCAAATTCCCCCCTAGCTCATTTTATCACAGAGATCCCTTCAATCCAATTCATTTTGGCATCCGTTGATTGCATATTTTAATTAGTTACGTTGTTAAATTTGGTTATAATTCCCTTATTCTATATTGTCTAGATAAAATTGATTTAGATTAATAGCAATACTTAGCTCTTTCCTAGTTAACAATCCCAGAGGACGATACTCGATCTTCGGATCATTATTACTTCGCGATTCGTACACTTGCGAGCACATACGCTATTCTAAGCAAAGTTTACAATAAAAAAAAATATATCGCGTATCACATCCTCACCCTCAATTCTGATCAGCAACAAGACTTGCAGACCGAGATCCGCAGGAAATCTAGGAAGCCCTTTGCGACGGGCCTATCAGGTGGACAATAAAGCAAAACACTGAATCCGCCTTTGAGGCTCGATATTTGGCGAACTACACCAAGGTGTGGTTCCATTTTGTATGCTCAAGGCTTATTCCTTCGACCCACATATCGGAGGTTACAAAAGATAGGGCTTTGATCTTACTGGCAATTGAGAGGGGAGAGCCCTTGAATGTGGGGGCTATCATCAACAGCGGTATTCACAATGCCCTGCAGAAAAACAACATTAGCCTCCCATTCCCATTGTTGCTGACAGAGCTTTTTCTGAACGCTGGAGTGACACTGGAGGATGCTCACCTTGAGAAGCCCATTCGGGCTTTTGATCTCAACAGCATCATGCGGATAGCTCTCGGCCGGGCGTGCTCAGAGCACGATGGAGGTGCAGGACCATCGCAGCCCCCACAGCCAAAGCGGAAGCGGACAGCCCTTACGTCTCGCTAGGTTTTAGTTAGCCGGGTTGATCAGCATGAGGAGCAGATTGTCGATCTCTAGAGTCAGTCTGCCTTGACTAGGAAGCTGATCATTGAGTTGGCAGAGCACCACACTACTTGCTTGGCATCAATGGAGCAAGCACTAGCCCAAACTCGCATTGATGCGGCTCTCAGCGTCGGCAACTATCTGTAGGATCTTATTGTGATTTATATATGAAAAATCATTTGAACAACAACAATATTGTAGGCGGAATTTCAAAAATTTTATCATATCCATTTAATTCATAATTAAACGTAAACCACAACGAGAGATTCATGCATGATATATGTTTATGGACAAAGGATTAGAAAAATCTCACATACCTTTGTGACGATTGAATTAATTGACCGCAAGGATTTTGTCTCACTATCTCACGTTCCAAGATGGAGAATTGCCGTGAAACAAGATCGTTGTTTATTGTCACGATTTGTGTTTTTCGTTGATTCAAGGCTATGTCTCTACAATTTTTAGGATGAGAGAGTGGGTTTTTTCAAAAAACTAAGGAAACTTTTTCCTTCTATTTTGTCTCTACAAAATGCCACCCTAAGGAAAGTGTGATCTCTTTTTTCTTTTCTCCAAAAGACTCTCTCCCTAGGGTTTTCAATAATATCCTTATATAGGAGAAAATTCAAAAACTCAAACCCTAGATGGGATTTTTGAATTTCTCCTTAACCCTAGGGTTGAAATCCGAAAATCCCTACATGGCTTAGGGATTTCCGAATTTCCTTCCTATTTTGGAGCAAAATCGAAATTAAGGCAAGGGATTTTCGAATTTTCCCAAAATAAAATCTCACTTTTCTCTTTCCTTTAGTTTCCAAATAAAATCATGTTTAAATTTCATTTTGAATTTTAAATTAATCTCCATTAATTTCAAAATTCAAAACTCATTTTTTTTATTTTTCAATTATCAAATAAATGAAAAATAACACAATGAATTTAAACATAATTATCGATTCTGTTTTTCCCATTTATTAGAGCTAGCCTTGAGACCGAATGGACCCACATGAACAAAGCTATGGAATTACAATATTCGACTAACTCATCCCTATAAGTTATCGACATATTTAATTCCGACATCATCTAACTCCACTAAAAGTTCGATGCCGAATAATCTCTCGATTCATGTGCGCTAATTTTTCTTTTGGTGTTGATACAATTTATCACACGGTCCATTGTAAATGCATTATTATGGTAAATATCGATGATGAATGGTGTATATAATATTACCGTTTTACCATTCTAATCATTATTTCCTCAACTCCTTTATATTTGTGAATAAGAAAGACAAACGTTCGAAGATGTCTCGCACATGTTACGATGTCTTAATCAATGAATATCATCATTGAATACCAGGCCTGGTTTATTTATTCACACACCGTCAATAAAGCATGAGGTGATATTATTTTCAATTCCATATATCTGTGAATCACATAACTCCAACTTAATATTGTCATGATCCCAATGACCGAGATGTCGTTCAATAAGGAACTAATCTCATTGGCGAATCAAAGATCATGAGATACTAAGTTGAGCTCGCATTCACTTGGGATTAAGATAATTATACAAATATACTTAAGTTGTGATGATTAGGTTTAGAGTTGTGTAAACGGTTTTTACTCTAACCTAATCGGTCACATGGTCTATTCAACATGTTGCGAGCATGTCTAGATCAACCACGAGTCCAACTCCCATGCCCCGAGGGGCATCACATGGTTCGATCTAGCGGTCATAATCGGATTCGATTGCCCAGGGGCTGCGAATATCTATTTTAAAGCTGTATCCGAAGAGTTTGTCCGGTAGGGTTCCCCGACTCTTCTTTTGTTGGTGTTTATGGAAAAGCAATATCATAAACACTCTTGAGTATGTGTCAAAACATAACTTTATCTTATTTTATAAAATCAGCAAAATAATAATGTCTTACATTTGTCATTTTAAATAACAAATTACATCCCACTTTATGGACACATTTCCAACAAACTCCCACTTGGACTTAAAGTAGGTGTGTACAATCTCGCATGCCCAAACCTTGGTTATCGAAGACTTTGATAAAGCCTTTGTAAACGGATCGGCCAAGTTGTCATGTGTTGATATCTTTGTCACTTCAACATCGCCTCTTTGTACAATCTCACGGATGAGGTGGTATTTCCGCTCTATGTGCTTGGACCTTTTATGGCTTCTAGGCTCCTTAGAGTTTGCTAGCCCCCTTGTTATCGCTATATACCAGGGTGAAACAAGGAACTTTTTAAGCCATTGAAAAAGCAGACTTCACAAGCTGCCACATATCGACCTCCATGGTGGAGTCGACTATGCAAGTCAGCTTGATGCTCCTCCATACCATTGAACCTCCATTCGGGAGTCCTTTTGAAGAAGTGGATTTTGGAATCCTTATCCGATTGGTGGAGTATATCCCGTCGGAACCGAATATACAAGCATATAGTTCCTCGTTCTCCTAAGATACTTGAGGATATCTGACAACCCAGTGCTCGGGTGTGGTTTGACTGAATCTAATCGTAGCATATATAGTGGTGAATAAGTGATACATGAGGCTTCCCGGGTGAAGCGTAAGGAATGCTCATGTCTTCCTCTTCTTGAGGAGTCTTGGGAGGCTCCTTAGAGAGGGATACTCCATGTCGGAAGGGTAGATAACCCTTTTTGAGTTTTGCATAGCGAATCGGTCCATTACCTTATCGATGTAGGATGCTTGAGACAAGTGCCAATTGTTTGTTCTTCCGATCTCGAAAGATCCGAATTCCCAAAACATAGGCAGCTTCTCCTAGATCCTTCATGTCAAAGCGCTGCGAGCCGAGCTTAACCTCATTAGTCTTCCTACATCATTCCCAATGAGTAGTATGTCATCTACATATAAGACTAAGAAAACCACTTTGCCTTCTTGTATCGGCTTATACACACAAGGCTCATCCATTGTTGAACAAAACCATAAGTTTTAATGATCTCATCGAATCGATATTCCATAGTCCATAAAACGCAGTTGCAAACCTTTTCTTCTAGACCCTTTTCAATGAATCCATCTGGTTGTGCCATGTAAATGTGCTCATTTGTCAAAAATTTTCTTTACATCCATCGCCGATTTCATAATCTAAAAAAAAACAATGGATAGAAGAATTCGGATGGATTTAAGCATGGCTACCGGAGAGAAGGTATCCTCATAGTCGATGCCTTCTTTGCGGGTGTAGTTACCGGCCTTGCTTTGAATGTCTCTACATTCCCATCCGGACCCCTCTTCTTCTTGTAGATCCATTTACACCCTACGGGTTTTACCCCTTAGGGGAGGATCTACTAGAGTCCATACGCCATTTTTATACATCGATTGTATTTGGCGTCCATGGCTTCATGCCATAGGGTGAGAACTTTTGCAAGTAGGAGACAGGTTTGATGTTTTCATATAATCGTCTCCATAAGACATGTACCTATCGGGTTGTCTCACAACCCTCCCATTTATTGGTGTTAGTTCTTGTTGTGGTTCATATTTCGAGGAATAGATTGCGGATATGTTGCATGAATTTATCAATTCCTTTACAAGCTTGCTTCTTGGCTTCATATTCTTTATAAAATCCTCTTCGGAAAATTTTGTGTGAATGTTTTTATCGATGGGACTATAAAAAATATAGCCTTTTGTTCCTTTGGGATATCCTACAAAAAGATTACGAGCGACTAAACGGTCTTCTTTCTAAGCAATGTGCCGGACAACCCCATATACGGTGTGGCCAAGAGATGACTTCTTGCCACTCCATCTTTCATATGGAGTTCAGTGCGCCTTAGATGGAACTTGGTTGAGAATGTATCTCTTTGTTTCCAAGGCATATCCCCAAAAGAAATCTGGAAGAGATGAGTAACTCATCATTGATCTAACCATGTCCAATAGAGTTCGATTCCTTCTCTCGGACACGCCATTCTCACCGAGGAGTACTGGCGCGGTCGGTTGAGAAAATATACCTTCTTCCTTAAGAAAGTCTTGAACTCTCCCAGCAAGTATTCACCACCACGATCGGATCGTAGTGTTTTGATCTGTTTATCTAATTGCTTTTCAACCAAGGCCTTGAATTCTTTGAACTTTTCAAAGGTTTTGGACTTTGACGATTAGATAAATATGACCAAAACGAGAATAGTCATCGATGAAGGTTATGAAATATTCATATCCTCCTCTTGCTTGGATATTGAATGGCCCACATACATCACTATGTACGAGTTCTAGGCATTCATCAGCTCTATTACCCTTTCTTTGAAAAGGGTCTCTTGGTCATTTTTCCTTCTATGCGGGATTCACATGTAGGTAGTGAGCCTACACTTAAGGTTTGCAAGGGACCGTCTCTTACCAACCTTTTAATCTGTCAAGGCCAATATGTCCAAGACGTAGATGCCATTTGTAGGTTTGATCAATTGAGTCTAACCTCAATCTCTTACTTTCTCTCATTGAATCATCATTCAATTCGATATATCGCAAATCGTTGGAATATTTGGTTTAATGTAGAGCAGATTGTTTATCATATTTGTAGAAGTAATCATGAAGCCATTCTTTAGAATCTGAATAACATCATTATTAAAATCCAAAGAATATCCTTGCTCAATCAAACGAGCCACGAAATAAGGTTTTTCCCAAAAACCGGGACATAATAAACATTGTTCAAAACAATAAAACATTCTCAAAAATTAATTTAATACTTCCAACGGTACATTTATTCGATCATGATGCTCCATTCCCCAGCGGGAAGTTGAACTCGTCCTTGCTAAGCCTTTTGTTTTCCCTGAACCCTGCAGAGAGAACAACAAACATGATTAGTGGCTCCGAGTCTACAATCCAAGAAAAAGTAGAGTCGACCACAAAACAGGCTTGGTAACAAGCAATGTACCTTTAGCTTTGACCTCCTTGAGGTATGTAGGACGATTGCGTTTCAAGACATTCCGCAATGGTGACATTTGTCGATACTCTTGTCTACCTTTGCAGCGTTCTTGCCTTCAAGACCCGGCTTCTTCTTTTCTGCGGGCTTTCTCTGTTTATTGGCACCAGAGGTGGAAGGCTTTGCTTGACAAGGCTTGCCTTTCCATTCTCCTTTTTGCCTTTAAGCGGTAGAGTTTCCGTAGTTTGAAGCTCCATCATGAGTTACGGGGTGAATAACTCAACTTATTCATCGGCGGTTGAGTTTGAAGTTGTCAAACATCTCCGGGAGAGTCTCTAGGATCATATCCACTTGAGTCTCTCCATCTATTTCAGCTCCCATGAGCTCCATCTCATTCAGGTGACTTATGATCAATAGCATATGGTATTTTGTAATTGTGAGTGCGGATTTCATCCGGCGGTTCATGAAGAGCATTTCTCTTGCTTGGCTTGACGGCCCTGGCTTCCGAACATTTCGGAGATTTTAGATCATAATTTAATGTTCGATGTTCTTTGTTGCAACACATTGCTAATTGATGCTAAGATATAGCACCTAGCAATCTCATCGAACGCATCCAAGTAATTGTGTCGTCTCGCTCTTCTTGAGTCGAATCATCATTGAGGGGTGGTGAGCACATGCTTGTGCTTGTCTAAACGATATCGAGGTTTTCAACGTAATTTTCACCCACTAGTTTGTTTGTACTAAGAATTTTGCGCGATTGGGGATAAAGACATAATTCTTTGAAAAATAAAATAAAGCGGTGTTGGTAATTTGCTTATATTTAAGAGAAGTATGATGCATGAATGCAAATACTTAAACATAAATAAAATCCTTAAAAAAAATGTTTCATCTATGGTGTTGCGATCATAAACGGCAACACGTCCCCACCTAGGGGTGGCGTCCGTGAAGCCTCCTATCGCATCGAGACTCCTCTCGTTTGGTCCACTTTACAAGATGTCTCTACATCTAGTGCAACCAATCACCATCTTTTTGGTCACCTTAGATCCATTGCCTAGCTCCTATGGGAGATTACAATGATCTTTAGTCTAAGTGTTTAACCGACTAATCGACTCTAGAGGTTGTTATGAACTAACGATCCATCTAGGGATGGTCTCGCCTCACTAAGTCTTATCTTCTATAAGCAACCTGATGACTCCTTAGCGACATGTTTCATGGGTTTCTCCCATTGAAGTGAGGACCACTAAGGTGGTTCTTAACCTATCCACGTGTCACGATCAGGCTAAAGTCGGAGACCTTGGGAACGTTTCAACGCAAAACGACCCTCCCACTTAGCTTTTTTCAAAAATGGATTTTGTTTTGAAATTAAGTCCAATTAATAATTCAACAAAATTATAACCCTTATAAATTTGTTGTATTTTATAACTCTTTATAAAATTTACCCATTGCATTTATTATTATAACAATTTATAATATTAAACTACAATGATGCATGAACATGCTTGCATGGCAATTTGATATTGGCATCTCTATATCCTATATGGCATGTTATAATGATGCGAGATTAAACAATAAATCATACATTTACAATTTAACCTCTCTATGGCTCATTTCTAATTACAACCCATAAAAACAAATGAAAATAATTACAATAATTTTCTTCATCTTGTCTTCTTGGCATCTTCTCAATTTTTCTTCTCTTGATCCCTGAAAAGTGAAAATAAAAAAATTTTTTTTTTTTTTTTTTTTTTTTTTGGGCGGGACAATCTGGGCCCACCTTTCTCCCGGGCTGGGCCGGGGCCCATTTTGGGCGCAAACATGGGCCCAGGTGGGCCTTGCTCCCATTGCTTGGGGTGGCGGCCTTGCAGGCAAGGCCGGGCCCGGCTGCCCTTGCTCGGCGGCATTGATTGCATATTTTAATTAGTTGCCTGGGCGTTGTTAAATTTGGTTATAATTCCTTTTATTCTATATTGTCTAGATAAAATTGATTTAGATTAATAGCAATACTTAGCTCTTTCCTAGTTAACAATCCCGGAACAAAAACGATTCCGGAAATTTAAATTACAAAATTTCCTATGTTCCTTTCGGATCATTATTTTTAGAGAAAACGAAACCACCAACATGGTGTAATTAAAAACCTAGAGCCAATCGATCGGGATCCAATCACATATTCAATCAAAACAATTTTGAATTCATCATATATTCAAGCAAAGTTTACAATATCAAAAAAAAAATAAATCATGCATGATCACATCCTCGATACCCTGATTTATATATGAAAAATCATTTGAACAACAACAATATTGTAGGCGGAATTTCAAAAATTTTATCATATCCATTTAATTCATAATTAAACGTAAACCACAACGAGAGATTCATGCATGATATATGTTTATGGACAAAGGATTAGAAAAATCTCACATACCTTTGTGACGATTGAATTAATTGACCGCAAGGATTTTGTCTCACTATCTCACGTTCCAAGATGGAGAATTGCCGTGAAACAAGATCGTTGTTTATTGTCACGATCACACCAAGAACCACTCGTTGATTCAAGGCTATGTCTCTACAATTTTTAGGATGAGAGAGTGGGCTCTTTTTCAAAAAACTAAGGAAACTTTTTCCTTCTATTTTGTCTCTACAAAATCAGGCCACCCTAAGGAAAGTGTGATCTCTTTTTCTTTTCTCCAAAAGACTCTCTCCCTAGGGTTTTCAATAATATCCTTATATAGGAGAAAATTCAAAAACTCAAACCCTAGATGGGATTTTTGAATTTCTCCTTAACCCTAGGGTTGAAATCGAAAATCCCTACATGGCTTAGATTTTCGAATTTCCTTCCTATTTTTGAGCAAAATTAGAAATCCCCCTTAAGGCAAGGGTTTTCGAATTTTCCCAAAATAAAATCTCACTTTTCTCTTTCCTTTAGTTTCCAAATAAAATCATGTTTAAATTTCATTTTGAATTTTAAATTAATCTCCATTAATTTCAAAATTCAAAACTCATTCTTTTTATTTTTCAATTATCAAATAAATGAAAAATAACACAATGAATTTAAACATAATTATCGGTTTCTGTTTTCCCATTTATTAGAGCTAGCCTTGAGACCGAATGGACCCACATGAACAAAGCTATGGAATTACAATATTCGACTAACTCATCCCTATAAGTTATCGACATATTTAATTCCGACATCATCTAACTCCACTAAAAGTTCGATGCCGAATAATCTCTCGATTCATGTGCGCTAATTTTTCTTTTGGTGTTGATACAATTTATCACACGGTCCATGTGTAAATGCATTATTATCCTTCAGTAAATATCGGTGATCGAATGGTGTATATAATATTACCGTTTTACCATTCTAATCATTATTTCCTCAACTCCTTTATATATTTGTGAATAAGAAAGACAAACGTTCGTAAGATGTCTCGCACATGTTACGATGTCTTAATCAATGAATATCATCATTGAATACTGGGCCTGGTTTATTTATTCACACACCCGTCAATAAAGCATGAGGTGATATTATTTTTACAATTCCATATCGTGAATCACATAACTCCAACTTAATATTGTCATGATCCCAATGACCGAGATGTCGTTCAATAAGCGTGAACTAATCTCATTGGCGAATCAAAGATCATGAGATACTAAGTTGAGCTACGCATTCACTTGAGGATTAAGATAATTATACAAATATACTTAAGTTGTGATGATTAGGTTTAGAGTTGTGTAAACGGTTTTTACTCTAACCTAATGGGTCACATGGTCTATTCAACATGTTGCGAGCATGTCTAGATCAACCCACGAGTCCAACTCCCATGCCCCGAGACCAAAGATCATGGTTCGATCTACTTGGTCATAATCGGATTCGATTGCCCAATCAATCCTAAGACTGCGAATATCTATTTAAAACCGTATCCGAAGAGTTTGTCCGGCAGGGGTTCCCCCGACTCTTCTTTCGTTGGTAACAGTTTATGGACTAAACAATATCATAAACACTCTTGAGTATGTGTCAAAACATAACTTTATCTTATTTTATAAAATCAGCAAAATAATAATGTCTTACATTTGTCATTTCATAAATAACAAATTACATCCCACTTTATGGACACATTTCCAACACTATCCCCATGTCCCTCCTTTCCCTGCGCACATCCGGAGTACTTATTGGCCGGACTTCTAGCAGCAACCGCAGTCCAGCAATCCGCAGTAGCAGGCCGCTTTCTAGCCACCACCACCTCCACACGACATGGATGACGACCACCCTTAGGAGGCGAGAGTCATATCTCGCCTCCCAGGTATTCTTCAATTACATTTTCATTGTCTATTTATATTTCATTAACATTGAGGACAATGTAATATGTCAGTGTAGGGGGAAGTATTGGACTACATCAACACTTGTTATTCAGTTTGTGTTGTTAGTTTTTTGTGTTTCTTTTAGTGAGTTGTTTTTCTACTCCTGGTGATCAATGAACCAATGATGACATTATCTCTTGATTTTTCTGAGTTTTTGTGCAATGTGTCGTTTGTGAATTCTGTGTGCTTGACAATTGGTGAGTATGAAACACTCTAGTTCTCGTAAGAAAAGACCTTATCGCTAACCATTTAGGGACCTAGAGGAAAATTATTCAATTAATTAAGTTCATGGTACATTAAGGATTCTAGAACTCAACTTAGGGAAACTCGAGGCGAAATCCTAGGCTAGCTAGTCGTGGAGAAATGATTTAGGCATTCTTTTGGATCGATTGAGCCTTTCTATGCCTACCTTTTGGATTATATCCCTTGAATGTCCCCTTTGAGCCTTAGCCTGATTTTTGCTTTACCCACATTTATACAACACTCACCTATTACAATAAATATCATTTTCCCTTCCCCTTGACTCTAAGCATATTTAGTTGGAACCCTGGCCATCGGAGGGCATTTAGGTAATGCTGTTGTGGAAAAAGAACTTTGTACACGCCCTTTGAGATAGCTTGCTAGGTGAATAATCAAGTAAGTTAATTTGAGTTTGGTCTACATTTGAGCTGAAGGAGCACGGAGCTTCCTCATGTGCTACAAACTTGAGGGGGTAATTTTGCTTAGGGGGAAAACTGTGTAAATGTATTCTTTTTTTATGTTTGCTAAAAAAAAAAAAAAAAAAAAAAAAAAAAAAAAAAAAAAAAAAAAAAAAAAAATTTTAAATAAAAAAATAAATATATTTTATTTTGTTTCTATTAAGCTCTCCGTTTTGGTGCTTGTACATGAGTGGTTATTGTGAGAATAATTCTAGTGTGGGGGTGTTGGGAACTCCAATTGTGAGCTTGAGGTCGAAAAGCTATATGCTTAGGGTTTTTGAGCCGAAAAGTCCATTTCTCAACCACCTTTAGCCCTAGCCGAACATTACAAGCTTGCAAAGTCCTTTTGATCTCCAAGACTCGTTTAGCCTACATTAGTGGAGAGCGGAACTGAGTTGGGCCTATGGAATCCTAAGCTGTGAGTTACTTAATCATGTAGTTGAATAAGTGAATCCGGGTTCTAAATGGTTAAGTGTGAGGCGGGAGACTTGAATGTTTTTGTGTTCATCAAACATGTTGAAATTCTAGAACATCACAAGGGATTGCCTTGCATAAAAACTCAGAGATTTTAGGGGATGTTGAAGACTAAAGAATTATCATCGGGATATGTAGAACACTCACTTTTTATTTGTGTTTTGTTTATTGTATTTTGTGTTAGGTTTAGATTTATTAGCATAGCCTTTTTTTTTTTTTTGTTATTCTTGTTCTTCTATTTACATTGTTTTGCTCGGGACTAGCAAAAGCTTAAGTGTGGGGGATTTGATAAGTTGATTTTTCATCAATGTATCCCCATCATTTATTGTAGTTTTTGAGCATATTTCAGTTAATTTGTCACTAGTTTTACGTTTGCGTTAATCTATTTTGTAGGATTTACAAAGTGGAGAAAATCAAGTGAAAAAGATAAAAAAAGTCCGTGAAAATCTCCAATTTTATGCGGGTTGCAACAAGACGAGAAGCAAGCTACGCCTGCGTCCTCCATAGAACAATCTAGGGAGCAAGTGAGCTACAGTCGCAGCCGCTACCGCCACCAGCCTCGCGGCTTAGGCGCAAAGATTCAATGTTCGCTTAAGCGCCGCATCCAAGAGCCAACGAGACGCTGCTTAAGCGCAAGAAAGTCAATGCGCCGCTTAGGCGCGCATTCCAAATCCATTGAGGCGCCATTGAAGCGCACATCCGCAGGCCGGCAAAGACGACGCCTGAAACCCTGCCTCCTAGCGTGACGCGTGGTGCAGCGCACACCCATGGGCTGCAGCGCGCCTTTCTCGAGTTTGGAGAGTTGTGCATCATATAAAAGGAAAAAGGGAACAGAAATTAGGGAGGACGGAGAGAGAGAGGATAGAAAGCAAACACGGCAAGAACCCTAGAACCAAAGAAAAAGCAGCTGGAACCAAGGACTTTTCTGGAGATTTTCAAAGGGATTCAAGGAGTTTGAAGGCTTCAGAGGAGATTATCCATCAGGAGTTTTTCATTACTTTCTCCCTTTTGTATTTCTTGAATTATCATTTAATTTTTTGCTTTAACTATGGATTTTTGGTATTTTGTAATTGTGTATTTGATTTTGAGCATGGATAGCTAAACTCCTCATGCTAGGGGGGTTTTGATCTAATTTAATGAAAGCTTTATTTTAAGAATCTGTTTGCTTATTGAATGTGTTATACTCAAATCTTTTGTATCTCTTGTGCTTAATTTCTAATTTAATTACCCATTAGATTAGAGACCTTAGATGTATGAAATTAGGCTCGGGAGAGTTAATTACATACGTTGAGAATTAGGAGACGCAACCTAAGGAGATAATTGAGTCGGGAGGCTAGTATAACCTTAGGAGATCGAATTTGGGCAAAACTTAATGAATGCATAATTGGTTAAATTAATAGGGATATTAGTTTAATTAATTTAACATATTATTTCACTTAGCACTCGGGAGAGGGAGTGAGATTATTTTAGTACCCATGATTTAAGATTGGAAGTAACACATCAATAAGTGACAGATTTAGATAAATATAGCATAATTAGGTGAAGTCAAATTCCCCCCTAGCTCATTTTATCACAGAGATCCCTTCAATCCAATTCATTTTGGCATCCGTTGATTGCATATTTTAATTAGTTACGTTATTAAATTTGGTTTTAATTCCCTTATTCTATATTGTCTAGATAAAATTGATTTAGATTAATAGCAATACTTAACTCTTTCCTAGTTAACAATCCCAGAGGATGATACTCGATCTTCGGATCATTATTACTTCGCGATTCGTACACTTGCGAGCACATACGCTATTCTAAGTAAAGTTTACAATAAAAATTTATCGCGTATCACCACTAAAGGCAAAGGAGGTGAGTGTGATCTTTTGATTGTGGAAGCATGTCTAGTTGAGGAATCCAATGACAATTGGGTCATAGATTCTGGAGCAACTAATCTTGTATGTGTTTCTTTGCAGGGGTTCAAGCAAACGAGAAGTCTTCTAAATGAAAGCTTCACGTTGAGGATGGGCGATGGAACATTAGTGTTGGCTGAAGCACTAAGAGTTTATTTTTGCGAGACTGTTTTTGTGTTCCTCAATTTAAGAGGAATCTTATTTCTGTTGCTTGTTTATTTAAGGATTCTTATTCAGTTTCTTTTAATAATAAAGTTGTGATTCGTAAAAACAAGTCTTTTATCTGTGATGGATAGATGCAAAATAATCTATATTTTATCAAACCGAAGATGGACTTATTGCTAAACACTGAAGTTGTTAATAACTCTAAAAGGCATAAAACTTCTCACTCTAATGAGACATATCTTTGGCATTTGCGACTTGGTCACATTAGCCTTAACAGGATACAGAGATTGGTAAAGGATGGACCTTTAAGTTCTTTAAAGGTTGAGTCCTTACCCCAATGTGAATCTTGTTTCGAGGGCAAAATGACAAAAAGACCATTTGGGTCTAAAGGCAATAAGGCTGAAGGTGTTCTTGAACTTGTGCATAGTGATATTTATGGTCCCATGAACATCAAGGCAAGAGGAGGGTATGAGTATTACGTCACTTTTATTTACGATTACTCAAGATATGGTTATGTGTACCTATTGCATCACAAAAGCGAAACTTTTGATAAATTCAGGGAGTTTCGGGCTAAAGTGGAAAAGCAACTGGGTAAACCCATAAAGGCACTTTGATCCGATCGAGGTGGAGAATACCTCTCTGATGAGTTCACTGGACATTTATTAGAGAATGAGATTCTATCCCATTTAACTGCACCTGGCACTCCACAGAAGAATTGTGTAGCCGAGAGAAGAAATAGAACCTTGTTGGACATGGTACGGTCTATGATGAGTTATTCGACATTGCCTATATCTTACTGGGGATATGCTTTACAAACTGCATGTTATCTTCTGAACAATGTGTCAACAAAGTCGGTTCCTAAAACTCCTCACGAGTTGTGGACGGGCAGGAAGACATCCTTGAACCATATTCGCATATGGGGATATCCTGCACATGTCCTGGATAAGGATGCGAACAAGTTGGAAGCACGTTCAGAAGTATGCATTTTTGTAGGTTATCCGAGAGGGATGAAAGGGGGTTATTTCTATAATCCCAAGGAAAATAAATTTGTGGTTTCAATGAATGCAACATTCCTTGAGGAAAGTTACATGAACGACTTTAAGCCTCGTAGCAAAATAGTGCTTGAAGAAATGTAGAGTGACTTAGTCATATCAACTGTTCCTTTGGAAACCGATCCAATCAGAGTAGAAGAGGAAACCCAACAACAACCTAAGGGGCTTCGGCGTAGTGGGAGGATCAGACATGAACCTGAGAGATTCATGGCTAATGGGGAAACCTTTTTGGCAGAATCTCTTGAACATGATAGAGATCCTTATACTTACAAAAAAGCTATGGAGGATGTTGATGCAAACCTCTAGACTGAAGCCATGAAAGCTGAGATGAAATCTATGGATTTTAATCTAGTCTGGGAACTTGTAGATCTTCCCGATGGGATTAAGCCCATTGGGTGTAAATGGGTCTACAAGAGAAAGAGAAATGCAGAAGGAAAGGTCAAAACCTATAAGGCTAGACTGGTAGCTAAGGGATACACGCAAAAAGTATGAATCGACTACGAGGAAACCTTTTCGCCTGTAGCCATGCTTAAGTCCATCTGCATTCTCTTATCCATTGCGGCTGCTCTCGACTACGAGATCTGGCAAATGGATGTCAAGACGGCGTTCTTGAACGGCCATCTTGAGGAAAGTATCTATATGGTACAACCAGAAGGCTTTGAGGCTAAGGTTCAAGAGGGAAAAGTTTGCAAGTTGTTAAAATCCATTTATGGATTAAAGCAAGCTTCCCGTTCTTGGAGCAAAAGATTTGACCAAGTGGTCAAGACTTTTGGATTCCAACAGAATATGGATGAACCTTGTGTTTATAAACATATTCAAGATGGGAAAGTGGTTTTTCTACTGTTATATGTTGATGATATTCTACTTATTGGCAATGATGTAGGGGCTTTATAATCAGTCAAAGTTTGGCTTACCAAACAGTTTGACATGAAGGAGTGTCAAGCAAACTTGCACTTCTGACTCAACGATGGAAGCCGAGTATGTGGCAGCTAGTGATGCTTCAAAAGAAGCAGTGTGGCTTCGCAAATTTTTGATGGATCTTGAAGTTGTTCCTGGTGTGGATAAGCCATTGAGGCTATACTGTGATAACAGTGTGGCAATAGCTAACACTAAAGAACCAAGATATCAGAAAATGAGTAAGCACATAGACAGGAAGTATCATGTGATAAAAAGCTTTATTGAAGAAGGGCATGTGGAAATATGCAAGATCGCATCAGAGGACAATATGGCTGACCCGTTCACGAAGGCCCTGCCGGCTAAGGTCTTTGAGAAGCATGTCGAGGCTATGGGGATGCGTAGCATGTCACATTTACTCACTTAAGTGCAAGTAGGAGATTGTTAGCGTTTATGCCCTTAGGAATAAATGTAACAATTTTCTTCGAGACATTTTGACTATTAATAAAGATTTGTTTATTTCATATATCTATGTATTGTCCTCTTTATGTTCATAATAGTTGAAAGTATGATAAGCAAACTGAAAGTCTGAGACTATCATTCTAAATCTTTAGATCATGTATGTAATGTGTAGAACATGTGGAAGACAAGAATCTAAAGATGATAGTCTAAATCTTATGATCCACAATTGAGGGAATAAAGTTGGGCGCTTTATTCATATTAAGATTGTTATGTTGTCTACTTCCTAACGGAGATGGCTTGTTTTAGTCGTCGGAGGTGGAACTCCATGGGTAGAGACATTGATATAGTTTCTAATGGTGAAATCTATATTGGATCGGACCAAAGATGAATTGTTTTAATTAATAATTCTTTTTGAATAAAACAATTCACTTTTGACGAATTATATGTTGTCATCTTAATCCTGAGATGGATGATGAACCCGTATACTTGACTTGTATCCTTTGATGTACTAAAGGGAGACATCCTGACATTATGTAAAGGTACGCTTGCCGGTGCATTGGGGGTATGACTCATGTATGCGTAGATTCATTATTCATAGATAGTGGAATCCATAGCTCCTATAAAGAGTCAATAATATCTTCTTATGCATTACCAGTGGATTGGAAAATACGAGCGCTCGGCTATTAGACTACTCTGTGTTACCTAATAGTTTACTGTTTGTAATAATATGAATAGTGTTTTTCCAAAGGTTTGATAATGGAACATAAGATAAATGTAATCGAGAAGGTAAAACAGAACTTGACCTCAAGTCGATTATGGATATCCTATGGGGATGATATACTAATATATTGACTCATGGACTAGAGCTAATTAGAGCTTTGTAAATACGCTATATAAATCGAGAGTGCAGCTCTAGGCTTTTAGTGGAATAGCGCTAGAGTTTTATAATCATGAGACGGACTTGTTCGTTTACAAGTAGCGTTGTGATTATAAGAGCTTGATTTATATATGTCCATCGGGTCCCTTTGCTAGCTCACATAATTTCCTGTAACGATACGGTGTATTTCCTACATATTGGTAACTTGTGTTATTTCCGTAAAAGAGGTTCAAAGTTTACTCATGAGTGATTTATCGGGTGAATTAATTGATAAATTGATTCTAGATAAATTGGTTGAATTATTGTTTTAAGAGTTGTTTCATATGGGAAGACTATTATATGACTGTTTTGATCAGGCAATTTCTCTATTGGGTTGCTTGAATCAAAACGGAGGCTCTATGCAAGTTTCCCATGTTGAAGAACTAGGAAAACAACTTTCGTCAGTGCAGACAGGTTGACTGGTGGGTAGACCGATCACAGGTCGACCGGTCCGGTCGGTGGGTAGACCAGTTTGTGAAGGACAGGTCGACCGATGAGTTATAACGTCTCTGTCATCGGTCAACCGGTTGTAACGCGTAACGCGTGCTGATGTGGTAAAATCGACTCTGGGTGCGATTAAATCTTTGGGAAACCTAATTGTTACGGAGTATGACTTCCTAAACAATATAAATAGCCTATTAAGTCACTTTACTAATAAGATCACTTGAGAGACTTTTTGGAGGCTATTGATAAGAGATTCCAAGAGGAAAAATTGTTTAATTATCAAGAACAATTTTTCTTTGGCTCTCTTGTGATTGGAAGGAGATCAAGAATACCAAGAGGAGATTAAAACGAAGTGTGCCCACCCGCACACCAATCGTGAAAACGAGAATAGCAAAAAGAAGAGAGTTGGTTAAGGCTCTTCAGGGTTGTTTGGGAACGCTTTGATCCGTCGACGACGTGCGGTTTCACGAAATCTCAAAAGGTATGATTTAGATCTTTAGTATTTATGTTATATAGCATCATGAACATGTTCTTGTTTGGCTTTGACGTTGATTAAAATTTTTAAATTCCGCTGCGCACTCAATGCCATTATTTTCCAACAGGCATCACTCCCAATCGAGTCCATGACCACCCTTTTACTAAAGAAATCATGACACTACCTCTCCCAGATAAGTACAAGCCCCCATCGATCCCACCATATGACAGCAGAGGAGACCCCGATGACCATTTAGAGATGTAGACAAGACACATTCTCCTGCATGGATACTCAGAGGAGATACTATGCCGAGCATTCCAAAACCACTTGACAAATTCTACCCGCAGATGGTTTCAAAAACTTAAGCCAAACTCCATCTCTAGCTAGGAAGAATTGAAGGAAGCCTTCTCCTTCCAGTTCATCGAGGTGAATAAGTATATCCCGCTGAAGCAAAATTCGACAATGGTTTACCAAAAACCAAATGAGTCATTGAAGGAGTGGCTGGCAAGGTATGGTGAAACAGTCACCGCTACCATAGATATGATAGACCGGGACGCTTTGGTGGGGGCGTTATCTAGTATGAAAAAGAATACCCCATTTAATCTCGACCTGAACCGCAAACTGCCTGTCACCTACAAAGAGTTCTTGACAAGGGTACAGGGAAACATCAATGCCGAAGAGGCTAAAGTGAATAATCTTGAGCATAGATCCAACAGGAACAAAGTGTAACACCTCGAGAAATTAAACAAGATTAATTAATATAATTGAGATTTAGGAACAAAGTGTGCCTAATCTAGTTTAATTAATTAATTATGTTCATTTAATGTTTCTATAAATATTTCCAAGGGATTTAAACATTTTTAGTATTTACATTTTCACCCCAGAAGTATGTGTGTAGACACATTTTCTGGTCTACTTTTGTAAATATCTTTTGAAATTATCCTTTACTTTTCTTTATTACTTTTTCTTTCCTTTTTCTTTCCCTCTTTTCTTTCTTTCTCGTGACTCCTTCACTCTCTCTCAGCGCTATCTCTCTCTCTCTCTTGCTTCTCTAACTCTCTCTCCCGTAGTTCTCACTCTCTCTCTCTTAAAATTTTTACCGTTTCTCAAGAAGTTTGAATCAAAAAGGAACTTCAAGAAGTTTTCAACATCAAGAGAATGATTTGGAGTAAGATTTCTAAAAAAGTAAATATATATTTGTGCCGAGTACATCTGCGTTTTTCTTATTTCTATATATTTAATTTCTCCTTTTCTCTCTGCAATTTTTTTACTCTCTTTTTCTGATACAATGGTTTTTTTTTTCCCCTAAAATATTCACTTTTCCGGAAGAAAAAACCTGTTTAATTAAAAAAAAAAAAAGAATGAGGATAAAAAGGAAAAAAGGAAAATAAATATGTAACAAAAAAGATTAATTTCTAGTTTGTTACCTCTTATGGCCATGAGCAGATATTCAAAGACTAACTGAACAATGCTGTGAGCAAGAGATAGAGGATAAGCGTCAAGTTACTAGGCTTTTGGACGTATACAGAGAGGACTAATATATACACACACACACATATACCTAGACAATGAAAGTTGAAAGCCTGTTGAAGAAGTATCTTATTGAGATTAGGAATTCATATTCAAGGCATAAAAGAGTCCTATCAGTATCAGGCTTGTTCTTTTTCTGCGCTGATAGAATTTCTATCTGAACTTCAAGTAATACGTTGTCGTTATTTAAAAATAAAATAAATAAATAAAAATAATTAAAAAAAAAAACGTTTCAGAAAATGAGGACAAAAAGGAAAAAGAAAAACAGTAAATAACAAAAAGGCGTTCAACATCTTGTATTCTTTTAGAAAAACTAAAAGCAAACTCCGAAAGAGCAAGTATTCTTTTAGAAGAGTGGCATCCTACAGAAAGAATAGCAAGGAATACCTATGCACTGAATTACTTCAAACAAAATTTTCTTTCGGTTGTCGTTTATATGGGGAAGAAAATTGTTTATTTTTGGAAGAATAGTTTAAAGATACATGCCAAATTTTCCTCCAACAATGTCAGCAAATCTAACTTTGGTTACAAAGCTACCTAGATGCTGATCCCTCACATTATGATTACATGATTGCCTCTCAAACAAGCCTAACAAGAAAATCAAGTTAGAAAAACAAAAACAAAAAAAACAAGTATAACGGTGGGAAGGATTCTCAATAATCCATGCCACCCATTGCTGGAACATCCTTATCATCCTTTGGAAGTTCTACTACAACAGCCTCCGTAGTTGTCATCAACGATGAAACACTGCAAAGAAAACAGAAATGTATATGAATATGCGAACAAAACTAAAACTTGAGCATAGCTTATTTGCCAAAATCAAGATAAGTTTGTTTATTTACCTAGCTGCATCAACCAAAGCAGTCCTAATAACTTTTAGTGGGTCTATAATTCCAGCTTTAACCATGTCAACGTATTCGCCTGCTCAAGTAAGGGTTAATGGAATCAAACAAATTAGTATCAGGACATAGAACAATTTTGTTGAGTAAAAGAAAATGGTGGTGATATGCAATACTGACCTTTGGCTGCGTCATATCCAAGATCAGGGTTATCTTGCTCCAAAAGCTTACCGACAACAACAGCGCCCTCAACTCCCGCATTGGAAGCGATTGTGTGCACAGGTGTCTGTGCATAAATAAGGCTTAGAACAAACATAAGTTTCCCCAGCACAACAATCAAACATCTGCTACTTACAAGTACTTTTAAAAATAAACTGTGGATTCCGTTGCGTACTGATAAAACATAATCTTCAACACTAGTACATACCTTTAGTGCATTCTGAATAATCTGAACACCAATCTTCTGGTCGAAGTTGGCGGTTTGAAGCTCTTCCAACGCTTCTGATGCATAGAGAAGAGCAACACCACCACCTATGTATAGAACAGTGTAAGATACTGCTGAATCTATAACCAACCCGATAAATCAGGACAAGTGAATAACATAAGTTACCTGGTACAATGCCCTCTTCCACGGCTGCCTTTGTAGCATTTAAAGCATCTGTCACCCTGTCCTTCTTCTCACTGACTTCAGCTTCGCTAGCTCCTCCAATCTGTAACGAAAGAAATTTTTCACATTTTTTTTAGTCCACCAGCCTAGTTGAAGATGTCCCATAAATAGAAGATAGAGAAAACTTTGTAGCCCATGTATAATGCACTATGGATAAAATCATGGCCAAACCTTCAACACAGCAACACCACCAGAAAGCTTTGCCAACCTCTCCTGTAACTTCTCCTTATCGTAATCAGAGGTGCTCAACTCAATTGCCGACCTAATCTGTCGTTCATAGCAGGGGGTTAATATTTTGGTAATCAATTTGCAAAGTCCTCAAAGTTGTGAAATCACCAATAGCCTAGGTGAACGAAGCAAAACAAACCTGTTCACATCTTTCCTCGATAGCTTTCTTGTCACCAGCACCATCAAGAATCACGGTATCATCCTTAGAAATGGTCACCTACACCACAGATCATCATTAGATTTTTTTTTTTTTTTGGCCCCCCTCTGGTTAAATACTACACAAATATTCAATTGGAAAATCAATTACTCCAGTCAAAAAATTGCATGCAGCAAAAGGAATGTGCAGTCAAAGAAACAGATACTACTAGATTTCAAAAACGCATCGTTCACACAAGAATTTACCTTTTTGCATGTACCAAGCATATCCAAATCCACCTTTTCAAGATTCAGACCCAGCTCTTCAGTAATGACCTAGAAAAAAGTAGAATGCTGTAAGGAACCTGGTAGTTTCTCAGTGAAACACTAACACAAACACAGATGCACACCGAAAGAGAGAATGGAAGGAAATCAGGGTAGCTTTTATTGAATTCAACCAGCAAACAGCAATTACACTAGTCAACCGAACAAGATAACCCTGGAGATTTCGAGCACTCTGGAACTCCTAGCCACTGGCGGTGGAGAAAAACAGAGAAAAAAGAAAAAACTATAGTCTAACTTTGCCCTAAGCCTCTGGCTACCCCAAATACCCTGATTCCCCTTTTATTTTGCCACGTCACCCCCTCTGGCCACTTTCTGAAATCACTCCATCGCCCCCAACACTTCCTTTCTTGCAACTCTTACCCCCTCCTAGTGTAAACATTCCAAAGCCCCCCGCGCAAGACCAACCTTGTTCTCGAAATTGACAGCGAATCGAGCCTAGAGGCTCCCACTCTGGCAGTCCCTCCCATTGAATAAGGCCGCTGGCCTGACTAAGAGCTCGAGCCCCTCTATGAGTTACGACGTTAATGGCTGGTTATGTGGTGCACCGCCCGAAAAGCTTTGAGCTACGAAACATGGAAGACCGGGTGGATACGTGTAACGAACGGGAAAATTTTAAGTCTAATCCGGACAATCCGGTATTTGACCTTAATTCTCTCCAGAACAAAAAGTAGTAGAATTTTCAACTTGAGCAAGGAAATGTTATGTAGAAACTTTATGTACGAGGTGAAATTTTCCGAAAAGAGTAAAGTTATAATACAAATATTTTTACAAAGAAAATTCGTAAATATCTGTTATAAATAGTAAATAGCAATTAAAAGTTAGAAATTTTAACGGGTATATTTTAGTTATGAAAAACTGAAATATTTGATTTGTAACCAAATAATCAGCTAGAAAAAGAGTAGAAATATTAAAAGGAAAATAGCAAAAGTTCCTGAAATAGGATTTCTTGAGTCAGTTAAAGCGGGAAACTGCTAAAAAAATGAGTAATGCAAGGATACGCATTTTAGGCAATTTTGCATAAATTAAAATGATAATTTCAGAAAAAGAAATTGACTAATGAGATACCCAAGAGAATTGGGTTAAACATGAGAAGTTTGACCCAAGGTGCTCGACAGTCCAAAAAAACAGTATAGAACCTGTATTGGTTGTAAACTTATCAATACCGGAAAAAGACTCGTTTCGAGAAACGGAAAGTTTAGTCTCGACAAGCAAAATGTGAGAAACATATAACCATTCAAGTTAAGTGTTAAACTTAAGTAGGATTAGTAAATAAAATTAAGGAAATTAAATTAATTTCTTTAATTTAGAAAGTAATGTGAAATATTATTAAAAATATTATTAAAATATTCTTTTATAATTTAAAACTTGAAGGAAGGGAAATTAGAAGCATTATGCTCTATTTTTCTTAAAGAGTGGCCAACCAAGAAGAAAGAGACAGAAAAGTGAGAATCAAGGGAAAATCAAGGAATCACCCGTTTTCACTAAAATTTCTTCCTTTCAGTCCGGTAGAAACATAAGCTGATGCATTCTAGCAGAGAATCTCAACTTTTGAAGGTATGATTTTGAATTTTTCATGAGAAGCTGCATGTTTTTTTTTTCGTTTTGATGAATAGTAACTCATCTTAGAAAAAATCCGTAAAACTGAAAAACGAAACTGAGGTTTTGTCGGGGACTATGATAGGAGTTTAACATGTAAGTATTGAAACGATTGAACAAAATTTTTTGGATTAACACTAAAAATCTAAAATACACTAGAAATAGAAAAAAAGTGTTTTTGTTCAATTTTATGTTGGAATATGTGTTCAAGGACATAAGTCTTGACGCCAAGTGCCGAAATCGGAAGTACAACGAGTTATTGAAAACTCGGGAAACTAGAAAAAATAAGGCGAAACTCTGCTGAAATTTCTAAAACCTAGTTAGTAAGTGTTGAGTTGAGAATTCAACTCTCGAGAATGAGCAACAGTTTTAAAGCTCGGAAGTGAATAGCTTACGATTCAGAAACCGAAATACACAGATAAGTGTAATTTATCTCTTGAGCTAGAATTCGGCCTAGAGGGGTTAAGTTCAAAAATGAGTTTGATATTGGATTTAAGAATCCAAGTATGAGAAATTTTGATGCTTGAAATAAGTAGTTAATACTTATTTCCATGAAACAGGTTTTGGCACGAGAGCCGAAGTAACGAGAAAGAACTTCCAACAAGCGGGAATCCTAGCAGATTAACTGTAAGTATAGACATATATGTTTGTCTGGACTCGAGTAAGCGGTAGTTAGGCTTAGAACTATGAATTTACTTATGTTCCTAAGTCTATGTGATTATATATGATTATACATTTTTGGAGGGCTTAGTGCTCTAAATTGCAGAAGGGCAATATATAGTTATCCTTGTGCACAGTTAATGTATGCAATAAATTTTATGCATTTTACGATAGCACGTGCACGTAGAGAAACGTTGCATATCATTCAGTGAGGTAAAAGACTAACAGGTCGTCGGCCTCCCAAAGGAGAAAAATTTCAAAAAGTAAATATTCTGACTAGATCAGACAGTAAGCAGTGGCCAATAAAGTAAAAGGTTGACGGGTCGTCAGCCTCCTAAGGGAGGAAAATCTTAAGAGTAGAGATTCCGACTAGACCAAACAGTAAGCAAAGGCCCAGGCCCACAGAAGTAAGAACAGAAAGACAGAATGCAATTTAAAGCATGTTTTGCACGGGCATATTTGTTTTATAACTCTTTATGTAATTTTTACTAGTTTATGATGTACGCATGTTTATACTTGCTGAGTGTTAACTCATCAGTTCACTCGTGTGCAAGTAACAAAGGTAAGCAGTTAGACGCATAATGGTTTGCTTGATGTACAGGCAGAGGCAAGGGTGGCGGAAATATTATGGGTACACGAGAATGGTCTTTACTATGCTCGCTTAGAAATTAAATTCCGCTGCAGAGTTATATAATATAGAACCCTAGTTTGTATGTTTCAGTTCAAAAGAAAAAGTCACGATCATTGTCTTAGTAAAGAACAACAGACTGTAATAAGTTAAGACATGTTTTCAGAGACTAGTGATATCCAAATCCTTAAAGTAATAGCAAGATATGTTATTATTGTAACAACATAACATGTTAAGAACCCGAGAGTTAAAATAGAGAAAAAAAAAATTACCCGTATATGAACGTAATTTAAAGAGACGATAGTCTAGAAAGGAATAATAGATTAGACTATAACTTAGCCTATTAATAGTAGTATAGGGATGATGATCGCGCCACAAAGGCGTGAGTCGTCACAGTTGGTATCAGAGCGGCAATCCTACTCCTGCTATGACAAGTCCCGCACTTATGCTTCTGCGCAGTCCAGATAAATTAATTTATGAACTAAAACTGAGAATTATTTATTTCTTTTGGCAAGATAGAACAGGTAACAATAGATCGATCACATCCATCATCCCGGTTAGCACCCACACCACAAGAGAATACGTTGTGGGAACGGGTAAGAACGTTTCTAACCTCACGGTTCTAACAGAGAGGTCGGTACCCACTCCTGCTAGATATAGCCATCCACCAGTGGATCGAGAGTTAAGGGCTCTAAGCCCATGGCGGCCGAGGCTGCACACCGAGCAAGGAGAGTAGCTTTGACTACAGGTCGAGCTGCAGCCAGGTTCACCTATAATCCACTTTTCTTTGATGGGATTTCACATCCCACCAAAATTGGGGATTGACTACACCATGTCGAGTACGTGATGAGAGCCTGTGACATAGCTCGAGAGGAGTGGATTGTACTCGCAGCGAGCCTGTTAGAGGGCAATGCCCTAATCTTTTGGCAAGCTTTGGATGAGGATGAAATAGCGGAGATGCAATACGAAGGGTTTTTCCATATGTTGAAGCATCAGTTTCTTCCCCAAGTCATGCCATCAGAGTCGGCACAACAGCACAGTGGAGAGACACAGAACTAGGTGAGTGTAGCCGTGACCTACACCCAAGCTCGAGAATTTATCATACAAGCCGAGTGAGCTAGTATGAGATCGGATGAGGCCGTTGCAGTCTCTATAGCGAGAGTCTTGACAGAGGTATTTGTTCCGAATCGGATTTTTAATCTAAAAGGGAATGGTGTCAGATCCTATGGAGAGGTCTGACGGAGGGGGAGCGGTGTCAGATCCTGTGGACAGGTCTGATGGAAGAGTACCAGCGTCGGCTAGTTTCGCGAACAGATCAAACCCTCACACAGCTTATCGTCGAGGCGAAGCAGTTTGAACGCCAGATGCTAGAGGATAGGACAAGGCCAGCGGTGGTTAGGCGAGCCTTCCTGTTTTCCAATACCCGTATTAGGAGACATGACGCGAAAGCCACTACCTCTCGACAGCGACCGAGACCCAAGATAGTGGTAGCGGAAGAGCTTATGGCCGTTCGGCGAAGATGGACCTACGTTAGGACCGTTGGTGAGGAAGCTAGTGGTAACCTTCAGTCGGATCCAGAGGAAGACCCTAAGGATGATCTTGAGGATCCGGAAGAGGATCCTCAAAAATACTTAGATAATAAGGATTAAGTTAAGACTTCGCGTTCTATTTATTTGAATATAACACAAAGATATGTAAATAGTTTTGAAAAACATAGACTAACAACGTTTTATATATGATGTGATATGTATGAAATAAGACATGCATAATAAGAGAGCATATAGAATATATGTTTTGCTAGTTGACATGAGAATGAATGATAGTTTAAAGTATTGCCGGTCAAAGAACTCTTGAAGTAATTCTTTTTGCGCTTAGACTAATGATATTGATCTTTTAATTTATATAGACACAGCAACATGGTTCGTACACAGAGAACACAAACAGAACATAATCCTCCAGTACCAGACCTAACTAAAGAAGTAGTAGGTCTGAAGAGACAAATAGCAGCTCAGGCAGAGGAAAGCAGACAGTTACGAGAATTTCTTACCTAGTTGGAGAAGCACCCCCTCCGCAGGCTGTGCCAGCACAAGCCGCCCAACCTGAGCAACTCGCAGAGAGGGTTGAACCCCAAGAGCCAATAAGGGGTAAGAGCACCGAGAAAGGGTCCCAAGGGAACCATTGTATGTGAGGTTTAAGAAAATATCACATCCAGAGTTCGATGGGTCAACGGATCCACTAGAAGCTAATGAATGGTTGGCATCCATTCAGACGATATTTGAGTTCATGGAACTCACCGACAGGGAGAAGATTCAATGCACCGCTTTCATATTAAAGAATGATGCCCGCTATTGGTGGGAATCAGTGTGCGCTAGAAGGAATGTAACACAGATGTTATGAGATGAGTTCCTATGGAAATTTAACCGTAAGTATTACAACTTAGAAGTCCTAAAGACTCGACAAAATGAGTTCAACAACTTTAAGCAAGGCGACCAGACAGTTGTAGAAGCATGTCGACGATTTGATCAGTTGGCACGACTATGTCCTCAGTTGGTTCCGACAGAGGAAGAAAAGGTTATGAGGATGGTTAATACGCTCCAAAGAGATATAGCCACCATTGTGGAAAATGGAGAGTATCACCAACCACAGTAGCCGATCTAGTGAATCGGGCAATACATGCGGAGCATAACATTGTCAAATCTAGAGAGGAATGGGCTAAGATGTGGGAAGACAAGAAGAAACAGAGAGAAATAGCACAGCACCCACTAAGCAGAACCCCGATGCTAATCCGCAAAGCCAAGAAAGCCATAGCAATCATTGATCGAAACCTGGACAGGGGAACCAATAAAACCCCAGCAAGAAGAAAGGGAATCGCAATCAAAATCAGCGAACTCCCCAACAGAAGCAGGACCAGTATACCAATCTTAGTGTTCCTATCTGCCTGACCTGTTGAAGGAAACACTCTAGAGAATGTAAAGCCGGCACGAATATATGCTATACGTGTGGACAGAAAGGACATTATGCAATGCAGTGTCCGTTCAAAGCAGGATCTCATGGAACGGCACCACAAAGGCCATAAGCTCCACAATTTCACGCCATGCAAGCGCAGAGGGTAGTCCCGACCCCTTGGCCGAACATACACCAAGAAGGAAGCTGAGGCAGGCACGTCCAATGTAGTGACAGGTCAGCTTACTGTTGTCTATGTCTCTACAGGAACATTATTTGATTCAGGGGCCACATACATTCGCATCAGTAGAATTTGTTAGCCGAATACTACATTCTCAAGAAAAGATAGGGCAAGCCTTTAAGACAGCGCTACCATCAGGTGATATATTGTTGTATAGTCACTGGTTACGTCACGTATCAGTAGAGATAGCAAGAAGATAACTAAGTGCAAACCTAGTTGTACTGAACTTAGTAGACTATGATGTGATCCAAGGAATGAATTTTCTAAGAAAGTATAATGCTACAATAGACTGTAGAAAGAAAAAGGTAGTTATTCAGTCAGGAGAACATATGTTTGAGTATATGGGTTCCACATCAGGGACATCCAGACGTTTTATTAGTTCCCTAGAAGCCCGACGATTGATGTCTAGCAGATACACTAGATATTTGGCGTATGTGGTGGACAGGAACTAAGAGGGGAAACACCAACCAGAAGACGTTCCTGTAGTCAAGGAGTTCCTAGACGTTTTACCAGAGGAACTACCCGAACTTCCTCTAGATCGAAAAATAGCTTTTGAGATAGAGCTTCTCTCCGGCACCGCACCAATATCCAAAGCACCGTACAAGATGGCTCCAGCGGAACTAAAAGAGTTGCGGGTTCAACTTCAAGAGATGTTAGACAAAGGCTTCATCAGACCGAGTTTCTCGCTATGGGGAGCTCCGGTCCTTCTTGTCAAAAAGAAGGATGGCACGCTTCGAATGTGCATAGATTATAGAGAGCTCAACATAGTCACCATTAAGAACAAGTACCCATTGCCACGAATCGATGACTTGTTCAACCAGTTGAAGGGAGCTACCACGTTTTCGAAGATAGACCTTCGATCGGAGTATCATCAGCTTAAAATTAGAGAAGACATTTTCAGAACGCCATTCAGAACTCGGTATGGACACTACAAATTCTCAGTGATGCCGTTTGTACTCACAAATGCTCCAGCGGCGTTTATGGACCTTATGAATAGTCTTCAAAGCGTATTTAAATAAATTTGATATTGTTTTCATCAATAACATCTTTATATACTCTCGAGGTCCACAGGAGCACGCAGAACACTTGAGGTTCACACTACACACGTTGAAGAAACATCGGCTATATGTGAAGTTTTCTAAGTGCAAGTTCTAGTTAGATAAAGTCCATTTCCTCAGGCAAGTAGTATCAAAGGAAGGAATCACCATGGATCAAACAAAGTTTGAAGCGGTTGAAAGGTGGCCGGTTCCAAAGAGTTACAGAAATTCGAAGTTTAATAGGATTGACTAGGTATTACAAAAGATTCGTCGAGGGATTTGCTCGTCTTGCAGCTCCTCTCACTGCCTTAACCAAAAAAAGATAGAAGGTATGAATGGACAAATAAATGTGAGCAGAGTTTTAGAGAGATCAAAAGAAGATTAATTAGAGCTCTAGTGCTCACAATCCTAGAAGAGTGAGAAAAAGTTGACATCTACAATGATGCCTCAAAGACAGAACTAGGAGTTGTGTTGATGCAAAATGACAAAGTCATTGCTTACGCATCTCGACAACTGAAGGATCACGAGCATAATTACCCAACGCATGATCTCGAGTTAGCCGCAGTAGTTTTTGCGCTCAAGTTATGACGGCATTACTTATAAGGGGTTCAATGCCAAATTCATAGAGACCATCAGAGCCTAAAGTACTTCACGCAGAAAGAGCTCAATATGAGACAAAGACGATGGCTTGAACTTGTGAAAGACTACGATTGTGAAATCTTTCACCATACAGGTAAAGGCAATTGTGTAGCAGAGGCTTTGAGCAGAAACCCAACACTACGGACTCTAGTGGAGACCGAATTGTTGCCCAAGCATCTTCAACAAGAGATTGATCTCTTAGACCTCAAGTAATCTCCAGTAAGTTAGCTTTTCTGAGGTTGCAACCTGCGCTACAAAACGAGATACGAGAAGCTCATAAAGGTGATCCAATTATGGATGGATACAGGAAGAAGATAGTGGAGAATGCATTGTCGAATTTCAGCAATTCAGAGGATCAAGAAGCAGATTCTAGCAGAAGCGCACAGCACACCATATTCCCTACACCCAGGTGCCACTAAGATGTATCAAGATTTGAAACAAGATTTTTGGTGGAGGCGAATAAAGAACGACATAGTTGACTATGTTAGTCATTGTTTGACATGCCAGAAGGTCAAAGCAGAACATCAGAGACCAGCTGGAAGTTTACAGCCACTAGAGATTCCGGAATGGAAGTGGGAACATGATAAGCCACCAATTCGTTTTACTTATGCCCGACGTGCTAAGCACGTGCCGTAGCTGAGGTGGCCATTAAGTGGTGGGAAAGCAGTGTGTGCTGGGGGTTAATTGAGTAGTGTGTGCTGGCAGGTTTATGGAATTAGAGAATCGTGCATGGGAAAAAAAAT
Organism: Morus alba; assembly: GCA_012066045.3. Lineage (NCBI taxonomy): Eukaryota > Viridiplantae > Streptophyta > Magnoliopsida > Rosales > Moraceae > Morus > Morus alba. Next base: position 23,163,128 of record CP050225.2, read on the forward strand.
CAGTTAGGCGAGTTGTTAGCTATTTAGTGGGTAGGGGCAGGGGAGAGAAAGGCCCTTTGGCATTTTCTAAGTGGACTTGGGAGAGAGCTGGTCCTCTCAAAAGACCAGTACTATCTTGTATTTTTTTTTCTGTTATCAATAAAACTTCATTTCCACATTCCTTCTTCTCTGTACTTGGGCTCTATCAATTTGGTATCAAAGCACTCGATCCTCTCTTTTCATGGCTACGCAGTTGGAACCCCGCATCGCCACGATGGAGGAACAGGTTAGATCCTTTGTTCCGATATGCAGCGCCTGGGCCCAATGGAGCAGCATCTTGCCATGGTTATGGATAAGCTTTCCATCCTCGACCGGGTGGATAAGGCTCTCCAGCGTTTGGAGTCCCCGCGAGTCGCTGGGAATCGACCGTCCTTGGAGGAGTCTAGTGGGGTGTCCCAACCGGGTGGTGTTTCGGAAGACAACGGGAAGACGGTGACGACCTCAAATAAGCTAGATCTGGAGCCGGGGAAGGCGGACGAGTACCGGGAGTCGCTGGTACGCGGAGACCTGGGACTGCGCCGGTTAGAGATGCCGTTATTTGAGGGTGGCAATCCCGAGGGATGGCTTTTCCGGGTGGAACGGTATTTCTCAGTGAATCAACTGACGGAGGACAAGTTGAGCGCCGCTGCAATTTGTTTCGAAGGGGACGCACTGGCGTGGTTCCAATGGGAGGAGGGCAGGAATCCTGTCCGTTCTTGGTTGGAGCTCAAGCGTAAACTCCTCAATCGTTTCCGATCATCCCAAGAAGGTACAGCTCTTGACAAATTCCTGGCTATTCAACAGAAGGGAACCGTGCAAGACTATCGTCGGCTCTTCAAAGCATTGGTGGCTCAGGTGGTCGACGTCCCAACGCACGTGCTGGAGAGCACGTTCATCAACGGCTTACGGCCAGAGATTCGAGCGGAGGTACGCATGTATCACCCGGAGTCCCTCGACCGATTGATGACTCGGGCTCAGCTAGTGGAGGAGCGTAACAGCATGCTGATGGCCCACCGCCAGGGCCCATCAGGGATTGGGCCTCGAGGCCCACCTCAAATCCAACAAACCAATGGAGCGAGCGGAGGGGCAGATCCTCCTAAACACGTAAGGTTCGCTGTTCCTTCGAACTTTCAAAATCCTACACAGCTCCCTTCAGTCCAAAAATCTCTAGCGCCGCCTGCAAATCACTCTGCACCTTCAAAACCGCCAAGCGTCCGCCGGATGACTGACGCTGAGCTCCTACAACGCCGCGCAAAAGGGCTGTGTTACCGTTGTGACGAGAAATTTTTCGTGGGGCACCACTGCAAGAATCGTGAAGTACACGTCTTGATGGTGGCCGATGACTTCAATGCGACCAAGCCACCACCTCAGGAGGACGACGCGGAGGGTTTTACTGAGCAGGCCGTTACGGAGGTCGTGGAATTGTCCATCAATTCCGTGGTTGGTCTGGCTGACCCGCGTACGATGAAGGTAATGGGATCCATCGCACAACAGGAGGTCGTGGTGTTGATCGATTGTGGCGCGTCCCACAACTTCATTTCCACGGCGGTAGTGGAGAAACTCAGATACCGCGGAGTACGGGGTGTTGATGGGCACCGGGATCACTGTCAAGGGGGCGGGTGTGTGCAAAGGAGTGGTTTTGACGTTGCCGCGCGTGGAGATCGTGGAAGACTTCTTGCCCCTGGAATTAGGGAGTGCAAACGTTATCCTTGGGATGAAGTGGCTGGCCACGTTAGGAGGAATGCACGTCGATTGGAAGGCGTTAACCATGCGTTTCCGAGTAGGGGGAAAGGGCGTGACTCTGAAGGGGGACCCGACCTTGTGTACCTCACGGGTAACTTTAAAGACCATGATCTCCACTATCAAAGGTGAGGGAGAGGGATACTGGGTTGAGCTAAGTCAACTGGCAGCGACCATGTCGGAGACGGAAATGCCCATCCCAGCGGCAGTTCAGCTGGTCCTGGATCAATTTCCACAGGTGTTTGCTTGGGAGGACGGCTTGCCTCCAACTCGATCTAGGGACCATGCCATCGTGCTCAAGTCGGGGTCGGAGCCCGTTAATGTCCGGCCATTCCGTTATCCGCAGGTGCAGAAGGAGATTGAGAGGCTCGTGCGAGACATGCTCACGGCAGGTATTATCCAACCAAGTGTGAGCCCGTTTTCGAGTACGGTGCTTTTGGTACGTAAGAAAGACAATAGCTGGAGGTTTTGTGTAGATTATCGAGCCTTGAACAAGGTTACGATCGCCGATAAGTTTCCAATACCCGTGATCGACGAGTTGCTTGATGAACTGCATGGGGCCGTGGTGTTCTCCAAGCTAGACCTGAAGTCCGGATATCATCAAATCCGGGTGAAAACGGAGGACGTGCACAAGACTGCCTTCCGCACACCCACAGGGCATTACGAATTTTTAGTAATGCCTTTTGGGCTCACTAATGCGCCGGCTACATTTCAGGCGCTCATGAACGATCTATTCTGGGAACTCCTCCGTAAATTCGTCTTGGTCTTCTTTGATGACATTTTGGTGTACAGCCAGAGCCTTGAGGACCACTGCGGGCACCTCCGTCAGGTACTGCAAATTCTGTCCTCTCACCGCCTTTTCGCTAACCGCAAGAAATGCGTGTTTGGCAAGGAGAAGTTGGAGTACCTCGGTCACATCGTGTCAGGAGATGGGGTGGCTGCCGACGAGGCTAAAGTGGCAACAATGACGAATTGGCCACGACCTCGCTTCCTCAAGGAACTACGAGGATTCTTGGGGCTGACCGGGTATTACAGGCAATTTGTGGAAAGGTATGGTCGGCTAGCTTGGCCCTTAACTGATCAATTAAAGAAGGATAATTTCCACTGGACCGACAGGGCTGAGACAGCTTTCCAAACACTGAAGGACGCTATGGTGTCGGTTCCCGTGTTGGCGCTTCCGGATTTCTCAGTCCCCTTTGTGGTGGAGACGGATGCATCCGGGCATGGGGTAGGGGCAGTGCTGATGCAGCGTCAACGGCCTATTGCGTATTTCAACCGGGTGTTGCCTGAGCGCACGCGGGCGAAATCCGTCTATGAGAGGGAGCTCATGGCTATTGTTTGGGCGCTGCAGAAGTGGAGACATTACCTGCTTGGCCGCCACTTTGTGGTACGCACCGATCAACGGAGTTTGAAGTTCTTGTTGGAACAACGGATGGTCAGTCCGGAGCACCAGCATTGGCTAACCAAGTTGATGGGGTTTGACTTCGAGATTCAGTACAAGCCGGGGCAGCAAAACAGGGCGGCCGATGCTCTGTCTCGGGTGGCTCCAGGGGCTGCTCTGCTGGCTCTAACAGTCCCCCAGGTAGTGGAGTTTGATGACCTATAGCACCTTGTTGCACAGGATGACAAACTCCGGGGTATAATGGAGACATTGCTGCGGGATCCAACTTCGAAACCAGGATATTCCCTGGTCCAAGGGCGGCTCCTATATAAGCAACGCCTGGTCATCCCTAAACTGTCTTATTTGGTGGGGGCCCTGCTGAAGGAATATCACGATGGCAGTTTGGGGGGTCATTTCGGGTTTTTGAAGACTTGGAAGCGGCTGGCGGCGCATTTTTATTGGGAGGGTATGAGGGCGACATCGCTCGATACGTCAGCCATTGCACTGTCTGTCAGTAGCAGAAAAGCTCCACGTTGTCCCTGGGCGGCTTACTCCAACCTCTTCCGATTCCCTTGCAGATTTGGGAGGACCTTTCTATGGATTTTGTGGAGGGATTGCCTCGGTCGGAGGGCGTCGATACAGTCTTGGTGGTGGTGGATTGTCTCTCCAAGTACGCGCATTTCATCGGCCTCAAACACCCGTATTCCGCCCGAGGGGTCGCGGCTGTTTTTGTCAGGGACGTCCTTCGCTTGCATGGAGTCCCACACTCAAGAGTGTCGGAGCGCGATAAGGTGTTCATGAGCCATTTTTGGTCGGAGCTCTTTAAAGTTCAGGGCACCAATCTCAAGCACAGTACCGCATACCACCCGCAGACCGATGGCCAAACGGAAGTGGTGAATAGATGTTTGGAAACCTACCTACGCTACTTGGCAGGGGACTGTCCTCGGCAGTGGGCAAAGTGGCTTCCTTGGGCAGAATATTGGTACAACACAGCCTTTTACACAGCCACCAACACCACTCCCTTCCAGGCGGTATACGGCCGGCCCCCTCCCTCGCTACTCCGTTACGATAAGAGGACCGCGGTCTGCTCAGACGTTGACCGGCTGCTGAAGGAGCGGGACATCATGTTGGATGAGCTAAGAAATCATCTGCTGCAGGCCCAGAGTCGCATGAAAAGGGTGGCTGACTCCCATCAGCGAGATGTCCAGTTTGATGTGGGAGATTTGGTATACGTGAAACTGCGGCCCTATAGGCAGCGCACTGTGGCGTCCCGTCCCTTCGAGAAGCTAAGCCCACGTTACTTTGGACCTTTCCCTATTGAAGCTCGGGTAGGGCCAGTGGCTTACAGATTGACCTTACCTTCTGGAGCAGCTATCCACCCTGTCTTTCACGTTTCGCAGCTCAAGCAGGCCATCGGGAATAAGGAGGCTACCCCGACTTTTCCTCCGCAGCTTAACTGGGATCTAGGGTTATATGTGTGTCGCCTGAGGCTGTTCTGGGCCTTCGTGAGGGAAAAGGGGGTCCTGGCCATCATTTGGAGGTTTTGACCCAGTGGCAGGGTCTGCCATCGTTTGAATTAACTTGGGAGCCTTACGAACTGATTCAGGTGCAATTTCCAGAATTTCACCTTGAGGACAAGGTGTCTCTATGGGCCGGGAGTAATGATAAACCACCGATTCATTTTACTTATGCCCGACGTGCTAAGCACGTGCCGTAGCTGAGGTGGCCATTAAGTGGTGGGAAAGCAGTGTGTGCTGGGGGTTAATTGAGTAGTGTGTGCTGGCAGGTTTATGGAATTAGAGAATCGTGCATGGGAAAAAGAAATCAGTTAGGCGAGTTGTTAGCTATTTAGTGGGTAGGGGCAGGGGAGAGAAAGACACTTTAGCATTTTCTGAGTGGACTTAAGAGAGAGCTGGTCCTCTCGAAAGACCAGTACTCTCTTGTATTTCTTTTTTTCTGTTATTAATAAAACTTCATTTCCACATTCCTTCTTTTCTGTACTTGGGCTCTATCAGAACACTTGGCCATGGACTTTGTGACCAGACTTCCGAGAACCAATGAGGGATACGATGCCATTTGGGTAGTCGTGAATCGGCTAACAAAATCAGCGCATTTCGTTCCGATTAAAATAACTTACTCCTTAAGAGGTTAGCTGAGTTATACGTGGCTAAGGTAATAAAGCTACATGGAGTACCAGTTAGTATAGTGTTGGACAAAGAACCGATTTGCCTCCAATTTTTGGTGAAGTGTTCAGGAAGCGATGGGGTTAGAGTTACGCTATAGCACAGCATTCATCCCCAAACGGATGGACAGTCAAAGAGGACGAGGAGCATTCAAACCCCAGAAGATATGTTTCGAGCATGCGCAGTGAATTTCAAGGGCGCATGGAGTATGAAGTTGCCATTAATCGAATTCTCGTATAATAACAGTTATCAAGCATCCATCGACATGGCCCCGTATGAAGCACTTTACGGAAGGAAGTGTAGATCCCCAGTTTATTGGTATGACACTCGGGAAAAGCAGCTTCACAAAACAGAATTCGTTCAAAAGGCCATTGAGACAGTGCAAAAGATCCACAGAAGACTAGAGACGGCTCAGAGCCGACAGAAGAGTTATGCAAATAAACGCCGGAGACTCTTAGAATTTTCTGTAAGGAACTCCGTATTTCTAAAAGTCGCACCAATGAAGGGTGTGATGCGTTTTGGGAAGACAAGTAAGCTGAGCCCACGTTACATAGGACCTTTCGAGATCATTAAAATAATAGGAAAGGTAGCTTACCGACTAACTCTACTGCTAGAATTAGCTTCAGTGCACAGTGCGTTTCATGTAGCAATGCTCCGGAAGTATATCTCGAATTCATCGCAAGTGTTACAGTATGAGCCAATCCAGGTTCACGAAGATTTGTCCTATGAGGAGCCAGTTCAGATTCTAGCTAAAGAAGAAAGGAAACTCAAAATTCGTAGTATCCCAATAGTGAAAGTTCAGTGTAAAAATCACAATATTGCATAAATCAATGGGAAGTAGAAGAAAAGGCCAGACAGAAATACCCCCAATTATTCTGATTTTCAAAACAAAAATTTCTTAAGGAGGGGTGAATATAACGAACGGGAAAATTTTAAGCCTAATCCGGACACTCTGGTATTTGGCCGAAATTCTCTCCAGAATAGAAAGTATTAGAATTTTCAGCTTGATCAAGGAAATGTTATGTAGAAACTTTATGTACGGGGTGAAATTTTCCAAAAAGAGTAAAGTTATAATACGAATATTTTTACATACAAAATTCGTAAATATCAGTTACGAATAGTAAATATCAATTAAAAGTTAAAAATTTTAATGGATATATTTTAGTTATGAAAAACTGAAATATTTGATTTGTGACCAAATGACCAGCTAGAAAAAGAGTAGAAATATTAAAAGTTAGGAAAATAGTAAGCTCCTGAAACAAGATTTTCTCGAGTCAGTTAAAGCGAAAAACTGTTAAAAAAAAGAGTACCGCAAGAGTACGCGTTTTGGACAATTCTAAATCAATTAAAATAATAATTTCAGAAAAAAAAAATTGACTAATGAGATACTCAAGAGAACCTGTATTGGTTGTGAAATTATCAGAACCGAAAAAAGACTCGTTTCAAGAAACAAAAAGTTTAGTCTCGACAAGAAAAATGTGGAGAACATAAAACCACTCAAGTTAACTGTTAAACTTAAATAGAATAAATTAAATTAAGAGAATTAAATTAATTTCTTTAATTTAGAAATTAATGTGAGATATTATTAAAAATATTATTAAAATATTCTTTTATATTTTAAAACGTGAAGGAAGGGAAATTAGAAGCATTATGCTTTATTTTTCCTAAAGAGTGGCCGACCAAGAAGAAAGAGAGAAAAGTGCGAAAATCAAGGGAAAATCAAGGAATCACCCGTTTTCGCTAAAATTTCTTCCGTTTAGTCCGGTAGAAACATAACCCGAGACATTCTAGCGGAGAATCTCAACTTTTCAAGGTAAGATTTCAAATTTTTCATGAGAAACTGCATGCTTTTTTCGTTTTGATGAATAGTAACTCATCTCGAAAAAAATCCATAAAACTGAAAAACGAAACCGAGATTTTATCGGGGACTATGATAGGAGTCTAACGTGTAAGTATTGAAACGATTGAACAAAATATTTTAGATTAACACTAAAAGTCCGAAATACATTAGAAATAGAGAAAAAGTGTTTTTGTTCAATTTTATGTTAGAATCTGTGTTCAGAGATGTGTCTTGACTCCATGTACCAAAATCGAAAGTAGAATGAGTTATTGAAAACTCGAGAGACTAGAAAAAATAAGGTTAAACTCTGCCGAAATTTCTAAAACCTAATTAGCAAGTGTTGAGTTGAGAATTCGACTCTCAAGAATAAGCAACAGTTTCAAAGCTCGGAAGTAAATAGCTTACAACTCAGAAATCGTGATACACGAATGTGTAATTCACCTCTTGATCTAAAATTTAGCTTAGAGGGGTTGAGTTCAGAAATGAGTTTAATATTGGATTTAAGAATCCAAGTATGAGAAATTTTGATACTTAAAACAGGTGGTTAATACCTATTTCAATGAAACAGGTTTTGGCACGAGAGCCGAAGCAACGAGAAAGAACTTCTAGCAAGCGGAAATTCTAGCGGATTAACTATAAGTATAGATATATATATATATGTTTGTATGGACTCGAGTAAGCTGTAGTTAGGCTTAGAACTATGAATTTACTATATTCCTAAGTCTGTGTTTATATGTGATTATACGTTTTTGAAGAGCTTAGTGCTCTAGATTACAAAAGGGCAATATATTGTTGCCCTTATGCACAATTAAAGTATGCAAGTATTATGCATTTTATGTTAGCATGTGCACGTAGAGAAACGTTGCATATCATTTAGTAAAGTAAAAGACTGATGGGTCGTCAGCCTCTCAAGGGAGAAAAATCTCAAAGAGTAGAGATTCTGACTAGACCAGACAATAAACAGTGGCCAGTAAAGTAAAAGACTGACGGGTCGTCGACCTCCCAAAGGAGGAAAATCTCAAGAGTAGAGATTCTGACTAGACCAGATAGTAAGCAAGGGCCCAGGCCCACAGAAGTAAGAACATAAAGACAGAAAGCAGTTTAAAGCATGTTTTGCACGAACATATTTGCATCATAACTCTTAATGTAATTTTTACTAATTTATAATGTATGCATGTTTATACTTGTTGAGCATTAACTCATCAGTTTACTCGTGTGCAGGTAACAAAGGTAAACAGCCCGTCATACAGTGGTTTGCTTGATGGATAGGCAAAGACAAGGGTGACGGAAATGTCATGGGTACACGAGAGTGGTCTTTACTATGCTCGCTTAAAAATTAAATTCCGCTGCAGAGTAATGTAATATAGAACCATTGTCTTAGTAAAGAACAGACTGTAATAAGTTAAGACATGTTTTCAAGGACTAGTTGATACATGAATCCTTAAAGTAATAGCAGGATATGTTATTAGTGTAACAACATAACATGTTAAGAACACGAGAGTTAAAGTAAAGAAAAAGAAAATTACCCGTATATGAATGTAATTTAAAGAGACGATAGTCTAGAAAGGAATAATGGATTAGACTATAACTTAGCCTATTAGTAGTAGTATAAGGATAGCGACCTCACTGCAAGGGCGCGAGTCATCACAATGCGCGCGTCTGCAGGGGGTAGGAGTCGGTATGCCATGGTGCCAATCTTTTCAAGAATCTCGAATGTACCATAATAGCGAGGGGCTAACTTCCTCATTCCACTTCTTAGCCAAAGACTTCAATCTATATGGCCGTAGCTTGAGGAGAACCATATCACCAGGCTCAAAGCTCACCTCGCGACGCTGCTAGTCAGCGAACTGCTTCATGCATTGATGCGCATTTGCTAATTGCTCCTTGAGCTCATCTAACATGTGGTTATGGAGCTGCATTTTTTTGGTTACCTCATCATCCAGTGAAGGAACGTCCTGGAACCGGGACATAGGAGGATGCTGCCCATACACAATGTAGAAGGGGGTATGCCTAGTCGAAGCGTTGTATGTCGTATTGAACCAGTATTCAGCCCATGGAAAAAACTTCAACCACAGTCGTGGCTTAGCACAGGCAAAATACCGTCAGTAGGTTTCCCAACAGCGATTGACCCGCTCAGTTGGGCCATCAGACTCTGGGTGGTAAACGGAACTAGTATGCAGCCGGGTTCCTTGGAGTTTGAATAGCTCCCTCCAAATGGAACTCATAAAGATTGTGTGGAAAAAACTGAGTGATTAGAAAGGAATCCGGTTACTTTCCTTATTTGATTTAGTGTAAATTAGTTTCTTGATTTCTAGAATTATATTAGGTATGTTTCTAGGATAATTAGAATTATGTTTCCTTTTTTACTTTAGAAGAGAATTATTAGGATCCTGATTGAGTCTCACATTGTTAAAGTATGGGCTTAGTATGTGGGTCTATAATCACTTAGACACTCTCTCCCTATAAGCTAGCTTTTGCGGACAATTTATACCCAAAAGTTATAACAATTGGTATCAGAGCATACTCTTCCTCAGGTCCACGTTGTGGAAGGAGCGACCTAGAAAGGCCAGAGTGGACCGCCGTGGACGTCGGTGTCAAAAGCGTGGTGGTATGTTAGGATCTTAGTTGAGTCCCACATTACTAAAGTATGAGCTTAGCATGTGAGTTTATAACCACTTGGGCACCCTCCCCGTACAAGCTAGCTTTTGAGGATGAGTTCTACCCAAGGATTATAACAAGAATCACGGTGATCTCACCTAAGGTGATTAGGGTTCTCAATTCTTCTCTATTTAAAGAGAAAGAATGAATGTAAATCTGTGTAATATGAAATAAAGTAATTTCATCTTTTCTCCCAAATGCCTTTATGGTATCAGAGCAAGAATAATACTCTATTCCTTATGGTGAAAACCGCCATGACAGAGGCTTCTCGTGAAGCCACCTCCGATGCAACCAGCGAGCACATCTCGCCAACAACTCAGAACTCCCAAAGATCACAACACATCATTAATCTTAGTGATAGTCACTCACTGCAGATCACGCAACACAAGTTAAATGGAGCCAATTATGTTGATAGTCACTCACTGAAGTTCGTGGACGTGTGCTCGGTTTCAAACCATTCCCCGAAATTAAGGAGGCCTTTGCAAAAGTGAAACATGAAGAAGCATGTCAAAGAGTGATGCTTGGCCGAAAGGAGAAAAACGTGCAGCCTGTTATTGAATCACCACACTAAGAATCAACATTGGTTGTTAGAAAAAGTCCTAGTTCCAATGGAGATGGCCGAAATCAAAGGAGGAATGATAGACCATGGTGTGACCACTGCAAACGTAATGGACACACGAAGGACATATGCTAGGAGATTCATGGGAACCTGCCAGACTGGAAACCAGCAAGAGATCGTTGGCGCCAGCGACAACCTGGTGAAAATAGAGGCTTTGCAGCCTCATCTGGAGGAAGTGAAAAGACTACAGAAAACAGCACTGGCTCGGCATTTAGCAAGGAGCAGTTAGAGCAGCTTCAGATGCTCTTGTCACAACAAGCACCGGCAACAACACCCTCCACAGGGCCAGCAGCAACAGTAGCGCAAAAGGGTAATATGCTCTCCGCTCTAACAACCAAAGCTTTGTGCAAAGATGTTTGGATTGTTGATTCAGGAGCTTTAAATCACATGATCAATTGTAGGAGTGTTATGGTCTAAAGATTAAAATTGTTGATGGCTCATTAGCATCCGTAACTGGAAAAGGAACAATGAGGATTTCGGATTATATAACATTGCATTCTGTGTAATCTTTTGTCCCTTGTAGAATGTGCTCGGCATTCCCCGCACCGGCGCTGATAGCAACTCAAAGCAGTCTAAATAATCGGCCACCGATCCAACTTGCCTCAAGGCCATGAGCCTCTCCATCGGATCCCCCTCCTTAGCTCTACAAAACCTCTTCAAGATTGCTGCCTTCAAGTCCCACCATTCCCCAAATAGATCTTGGGAGTCAGTCCACTGAAACCAATTCAAAGCTCGCCCTTCCATACACATCGAAACCGCCGACCCTTTATCTCGTTCCCGCACCTAATACACATCGAATTACTATTCAACCCGGAATAACCATCCATACAGATCTTCGACGAGACAACTCAACATCTCCACCCTCCTTCCATGGATTTCCCCTCTTCCCCGACCTTCCAGCGTCTCAAGTCGCTGTCTCCGATCTCCATCCCACTGCTGGTCCCCTTGGCCTCCTATGCTCCCCCTCATTATCCTCCCACAACCCTCCAATCGGCGGTTGTGGCCCAACCAACCATGCCACCGTCACCAGCCACCTCAGGGTTGTGGTGAATGCCTCAGCGCGCTCCCCTAGGGTCCCCAGTATGGTTGGGTTCTCAGTCTGGGCAGCTAGCTCTTCCCTTGGGGTCTCCCTGGTCGGATCTACCTAATTTTCCCAGCCCAGATTTGACGGCCAAACAAGTCCCCGTTGTCGCTTTCTTCTGTCCAAGCCCTGTCTAGCCACCGCCACCGCCTCGCGCGACCAACGTATGACCTCCAGACCTCCTTCCTGTGGTGGCGTTACCTCGTATGTGGCTGGGCAGGCGCTAGTCGGACTTCCCCGTCATGAATCTCGAGGGTTCAACCCGTTGCAGTTCGCATCTCGCTGGACCACTTCCCCCTGCTCAGGCGCGGTCTCTGGCTAAGCTAGTCAGCGATTCTAACGTCAAGGCTTGAACCGCCGTCAATCCCTTCTCCGCTGCAACCAACCTCTCCGTCTCTGATACCAGTTTGTAAGGAACCCGGTGGTTTCTCAACCAAACAATAATACAAACACAAATGCACACCGAAAGAGAGAATTAAAGGAAATTAGGGTCGCTTTTTTTTAGTTCAACCAACTAGGAAACAACAATTACACTAGTCAACCGAACAAGATAACCCCAGAGATTTCGAGCACTCCGGAACTCCTAGCCATCGACTGTGGAGAAAAACAAAGAAATCAACAAAAGTCTAGTCTAACTTTGCCCTAAGCCTCTAGCTACCCCAAATACCCCGATTCCCCTTTGATTTTGCCACGTCACCCCCTGTAGCCACTTTCTAAAATCACTCCCTGGCCCCCAACACTTCCTTTCTTGCCACTCTTACCCCTCCTAGTGTAAACATTCCCAAGTAAGGGCCTAACAAATGTGATGTCAAGAGTCGGTCGACAATCAATTTAGAGTTGAGTCTCACTAAACAAGATAAAAGCAATGATTATAAATATCAAATTTACATCTCCTCCTGTAAGAACGGCGAGATCCTGCAAACCAGCTTTCCGTTTTTCACCAAAACCAGGAGCTTTTATGGCACAGACCTGCTAATGCACGACTAATTATGCACAGGCAACAGAATGCAATTGAAAAGTGTAATGGCAAAAAGAGTTGCAAAAGGAAACCTTGATTCCAGCGCGAATCTTATTGAGTATGAGAGTTGCTAGAGCATCACTTTCCACATCTTCTGCAACAATCAACAATGGCCTTTGTCTCTGAAAAGGCAAAGAAATTCTTCTCAATCATTTGTATTGCTTATTAAAACTGAATCCAAATTAAAGCAATAGGTAGACAACTTATCACCTTTAAAGCCAACTCCAAGACTTTGACCACAGCATTAATGCTTGAGATTTTCTTCTCATGAATGAGAATTAGAGGATCTTCCAACTCCTGTAAGCATATAAAATGGATCACATGTAAGGATAAGAAGCACCTTAAGATTTTCAGAAACATGGTAATAGAAATTTCACCACAAGCATGTATAATTCAGCAAAACTTACACATTTTTGCGTTTTCTGGTTTGTAATGAAATAAGGTGATATGTAACCCCTATCTAGCTTCATTCCTTCAACAACTTCCAACTCATTGTACAAAGTTTTTCCATCCTGCAACAGTTCAACATAGTTTAGACATCCAGGAACTTACTGGAACATAAAAATCAGAACAGATCATTCCACCCTCTACTTGTACGGAGTAGAAAGAGCATGCTTGGGCAAAGATAACCATTACCAAAATTTCCTAACTAATAATGCTATGATTACAGGTAACAAAACTGAAAAGGAATTTAAGATGAGTCAATTTGTCAAGACGAATAATACATAAGATGAGAAGCAAGTAACAAAACTTGAATATTGCTCCTTCACAACTAAAGGGATTAGAAATGATCATACGATTATATCAGGATAGCAAGAAACTTACCGAGATTGTAATTACTCCTTCTTTGCCAACCTTCTCCATTGCCTTCGCAATCAATTCACCAATTTCTCTTTCTCCATTCGCGGATATTGTTCCAACCTATCAAAGTTAAAACTTTATCATAAATAAATCTTTATAAAGAAGACTCCCCTTGAGCAGCAAGAAAGTAACAATATTTGACTCTATTCAAACCTGTGCAATCTCCTCAGAAGTGCTAATCATACGTGCTCTACTTTTCAAGTTTGTTACAACATAATCAACTGCCATAGTAATACCACGTCTTAAGTCCATGGCATTCATCCCAGCAGCAACTGACTTGCATCCTTCAGTGAAAATTGCACGGGTAAGGACTGTCGCGCAAGTAGTCCCTGCATGCCATTGCCACATTAAAATTCTCATTACTCGCTCAACCATAGCGACAAAGTAGTACAGTCACGTATATATAATTAAAAACAAGAACTTTTAAAATGCCTGAATGCAAATTAAGACATTTTGATAAGATAAACAACACCAAAGATTTAATAACCATAGAACAACTGAATTAATAGATCACGACTTCTGATTGAATTCCAATGAGAGATCATGTGGCTTACCATCACCGGCAAAATCGTTGGTGGCATTTGCAACCTGCTTCACCAAGCTAGCACCAATATTCTTAACCTTATCCTGGAACTCAATGCTCTTAGCGACTGTAACACCGTCTTTCGTCACTTTCGGGGCACCATAGCTTTGCTCAATAACAACATTGCGCCCCTTTTATCACAACCACAAAAGCAAATAAACCCATGTCAACAAAATGATAATATTTCAACAAGCAACAGAATCTCCCTCCTATTCATGCAATAACTAGAAGCTCAACACATTGAAGAATAACATTATTTATATATATGTGTGTGTGTACATATATGTATATGTATATAAAAATTGGATTACTGGATTACCTTAGGACCCATGGTGACTTTAACGGCATCAGCAAGCTCTTCAACACCCCTGAGCATCAGGGCTCGAGCCTCCACACCAAATTTTATGTCTTTGGCCGAATAGTTTCTGCTCCAACTCAACCTACTACCAACCTAACCCGCCAAAATAACATTTTTTTAACAACAAAAATGATAAATAAAAGATTGAAAAAAGAGCTTTCTTTTTTTCTTTTTTTACTACTAAACCAATAAACCCATTATCTCACCTGCTGTGTCGCATTCCTAGCGATCCTGCAAAGCCCAAAAGAAGAGCCAAGAATGATTAAAAAACACATATTTCGACTCAAAAAAAAAAAAGTTTCCATATCTATATATAGTTATTGCCGGTTGAACTGTAGAGTCCAAATAACAAACTTGTTTTTACAGGTTATTGAAGATCTTAAGTACACCAAAATTTTTATTGTAGTTGAGAATTGTTTATACTCGCACATTTTCTCGGCAACTAAACAGAAGAATAAGAACCCAAAGCGAAAACCGGTGAGATCAAAACAGGAATTGGGAACCTACCTAGCTTTGAAAGCGAGGCTTGTGGCGTTGCGGTACATTTCGTCGGATTGCGGAGACGAAACGGAAGCTCAGAGAGAGAGAGAGAGAGAGAGAGAGAGAGAGAGAGAGATCACAAAAGACTGGAGAGGAGCGTAAGAAACGAAGAAATGGGGGGTTTTCTAGAGGAAGAAGAGTCTAGAAGCAGCCTCAGCACGTTCTAGGGTTTAGGGTTTTATGAATTATTACTTTTTTTTTAATTTCTTTTACTCAAAAAAGAAAAACAGTGTAATATTGTCTATTGTGTAGTATGACGTGGTTTAAGGGCTTTCTAGTAGACCTTTAGGGTCTGTTCACTTCGTACATTACACTTGAATAAAGTGAATTTGAGTTTTTTTAGTTGAAATATGCGTTCACTTACTCAAACTTGAGTTTAAAATTTGAGTAATAACTCGAGTAGGAAAACTTCACCGTCCCCTCAAACTCCCATTACTCGAGTCATGTTCTACAGTGTAGACTCCTACTTTTCTGACATTTCTTCCCGTTAGAGAAAGTTTGTCTGCTCTGCAAAAAGCTTATGGGACTCCCCTCAATTAACACATTCTTCCCTCGTTCCCATCTCCAACCTTAATCTTCTTCTTCTCCATTCACGTTCACTGAAAGAAAGTAAATACCAAAAAATTAAACACCATTTTTCTCTAACTCCTCTTCTCTTCGCTTTGAACCCCAAACTAAAAAAATCCAGCTCTTATTCACAGTTCACAACACCCAAACCCAATCAAATCGAAGAAATCGCATTAACTCAGTCGTCATCGTGAAGCATCCCCGTCGGAAGCACTTCTCCGCCTCCGCCATAGCACATCACCCAATTGTGGAGCCCTCCCCTCTTGCCGTTGGCTGACACGAGCAAGAAAAACTCTCTCATTTATTTAGAAAAAAAAAAAAAAAAACAGAGCATCATTGTGGAAGAAAGCCTCTGAATGCCTGGGTTTGATTCATAATGTAAATGTTTGGAGGTCCGACACGATGGGGAAGCGACTTCGTTTGGTTTGCCAGTTGGCGACGCGATTGGCTGGGTTCGAGAAGTGGGCGGAGCGATTGGTTAGGTTCGCGAAATAGGCGGCAGAATTGGGAGGTAGCTTGGCTAGGTTCTGAGGTGCAGTGGGGTTGTGGGTGGGGATGAGGATGGACGGCGAGATATTGGGTAAGGATGGGCTGCAGGGAGATATTTAGGTTTAATTTTTTGGTCTGCAACTGCAAGTAAAGCCAACGGGAAGAAGAAGATTTTTTTTTTTTTTGGGTTTTTTATGATAAATATTTCTTAATTGAATTTATATCAATTAATTGGAGTTTGGTATTTGAGTAAGTGAACACAAAATTTAAGTTTTAAAAGTTAAATTAGTCAACACCTAAACACTAAACTCCAAATTTTAAATTACACTCAAATCTTTTAATACTCAAATCTAATTTTTTAACTCGAATCATAAAATTTGAGTTAGTGAGGTGAACGCCCCCTTAGTTTATAAATTTAGAATTATAATTTAAAATTATTTTTATTTTACATGTGTTTTTTATGAGAGAAAAATATTGTAAAAAATCATAAATCACGATTCAAAATTAAAGATGAATACGAAAAACAAACATCCCCCTAATTTTTATCATCTCTCTCTAACTTCTAGCCAGCTAAGGAGCTGTTTAATGTGGGTTCTTTAGTTTTCACTAGTTTTGTACCCGCGTGTTACTGCGGGAAAGATTTTTATATTAGATTGGAAGCTTGAAATTTTTTTTTGTCCAATATTAGTTTATATATACATATAAATGTACATGTTATTACTATATTCTAAAGGAAACATGTCTGGCACTGTTCATACATACTCAGTTTACTATTTTTGCAATAGTGCTCTGATGATTTTGCCCTTTTTCTCTCTTCTTTTTTCGTTTGTGGGTCGTGGGCCTCTTGGTCTTTTTGATTTTCTTACATGATAGGACGATTTTGTCCGTGTGGTTTTGGTTTTATGTTTACTTCTGCCATGGGTATTTCTGTTCATTCACCCGTGTGAAGCCCTAATACATTTTCTTCTTTGGTTTTGTTTTCATCCTCTGTTTATGTATCTCTGTCTTGCTTTTTTTTTTCCTTCTTTGCCTTCATCTGTTGATTTCGTTCTTCTCTTTACCTTGATTTTGGTTGGGAGGGTTTTCCTCTGTGTTGTTGGTGCGTGGGTCCTTTTGGTGGGCTTTGGGTAGAAGTTCATTTTTTCTGCTTTCATTTTGTTTTCTCGCTCTTTTTTTTCCATCTTCTCTTTGGCTTGATTTTGGTTGGGATCTGGGGGTTTTCCTCTGTGTTGTTGGTGTGTCGCTCCTTTTGGTAGGCTTTGGGCAAGAGTTCATTTTTTGTTCTTCATTTTGTTTTCTCACTTTTTTTTTTCATTTTCTCATTTCGTTGTTCCCTCTGTGTTGTTGGTGTGTGGCTCCTTATGGTGGGCTTTAGGCAGGAGTTCATTTTTTGTTCTTTCGTTTTGTTTTCTCACTCTTTTTTTTTTTCATTTCCTCATTTCGTTATTCCCTCCGTGTTGTTGGTGTGTGGCTCCTTTTGGTGGGCTTTGGGCAGGAGTTCATTTTTTGTTCTTTCATTTTGTTTTCTCTCTCTTTGTTTTTCCATTTCCTTATTTCGTTGTTCTGTTCTGTCTATTCATCCGTGTGAAGTCCTAATATTTTTTATTCTTTGGTTTCGTTATCGTCTGCCGTTTTTGTCTCTCTATTTTCCTTTTTTTCCCCTTGCCTTCACCTATTGATTTCACTTTTCTCTTTGGTTTGGTTTTGGTTGGGATGCTGGGGGTTTTCCTATTTGTTGTTGGTATGTGGGTCTTTTTTGTGGGCTTTGGGCAGGAGTTCACTTTTTCTTCTTTGATTTTGTTTTCTCACTTTTTTTTTTCCATTTCCTCATTTTGTTGTTTTGTTTGGTTCGATTTTGGTTAGGATCCTAGGGATTATATGCAATTTTCATCCTTTTTTGTTTATGCTTCTGTTGGAAATGTGTCCATAAAGTAGGATATAATTTGCTATTTATGAAATGACAAATGTCGGACATTATTGTTTTGCTGATATTTATAAATAAAATAAAGTTATGTTTTGAAACATACTCAAGAGTGTTAGTAATATTGCTTAGTCCGTAGACTGTTATCAACGAAAGAAGTGTTAGGGAAACCCTGCCGGACAAGCTCTTCTGATATAGTTTAAAATAGATATTCGCAGTCTTAGGATCGATTGGGCAATCGAATCCGATTATGACTGTTAGATCGAACCATATGATGCTGGTCTCAGGGCATGGGAGTTGGACTCTGTGGTTGATCTAGACATGTGCACAACATGTTGAATAGACCATGTGACTAATTAGGTTAGAGTAAAAACCGTTTACAGAGCTCTAAACCTAATTATTACAACTTAAGTATATTTGTATAATTATCTCAATCCTGAAGTGAATACATAACTTGACTTAATTTCTCATGATCTTTGATTCGCCAGTGAGATTAGTTCATAGTTTTTGAACAACATCTCAGCTATTAGGATTATGACATAATTGAGTTGGAGTTGTGTGATTCACAGATATGGAATTCGTAAGCGAACATTCATTGATGGGTGTGTGAATAAATAAATCAGGCCTGGTATTCAATGATGATATTCATTGATTAAGACATCGTGACATGTGCGAGACATCTTACGAACATATGTCTTTCTTATTCACAGTCAAATAAAGGAGTTGAGGAAATAATGACTGGAATGGTAAAACGGTAATATTCTATACCATTCTGATCACTAATATTTACGAAGGATAATAATGCATTTATTCTGTGGACCGTGTGATAAATTGTATTAACACCATCAGAAAAATAGCGCATATGAATCGAGAGATTAGTCGGCATCAAACCTTTAGTGGAGTCATACGATATCGGAATTAAATATGTCGATAACTTATCAGGATAAGTTAGTCGAATATTGTAATTCCATAGCTTTGTTCATATGGGTCCATTCGGTCTCAAGGCTAGCTCTAATAAGTGGGAAAATTGAAACTGATATTTTGTTACATAATTATGTTTAAAAATTCATTATGTTATTTTTCATTTATGTTGATAATTGAAAAATAAAAGGAATAAATTTGAATTTTGAAATTAATAGTGATTAATTTAAAATTCAAAATAAAATTTGAGCATGATTTTATTTGGCAACTAAAGGAGAGAGAAAGTTGATTTATTTGGTAAAAAAATTCAAAAATCCCTTGGCATAAGGGGAATTCATATTTTGATCCTAAAGAGAAGGGGAAATTCGGAAATCTCATCTAGGGTTTGAGTTTTTGAATTTCCTCCTATAAAAGGATATTATTGAAAACCCTAAAGAAGTTTTTTTTAAGAGAAGAAAAATATCTCACACTTTTTCTCTCCCTAGGGTGGCCGGATTTTTGTGATAAAATTAGAAGGAAAATTGTTTCCTTAGGTTTTTCAAAAGGGCTCACTCTCTCATCCCATAAACACTTAGAGTCATAGTCTTGAATCAACGAGTAGTTTTTGGTGTGATCGTATTCATAAATCAACGGTCTTGTTTCACGGCAATTCTCCATCTCGGAACATGAGATAGTGAGACAAGATCCTTGCAGTCATATTTGATTCAATCGTCACAAAGGTATGATTGTCATTTTATTCCTTTGTCTATAAACATATATCATGCGTTGTGATTTACGTTTAATTTGGAATTAAAAGATATGTTAAATTTTTTGAAATTCTGCCTACAAGTTTGTTGTTGCTTAAATGATTTTTCATCTAAAATCACAACAAGATCCTACAGCTTCTTATTTTGTGGTTTGTTTGATTACTATTCTCAATTTCGTTCTTTATGCATTATTAATTTGATTATATATTTTTGTTCTAATTTTGGTCGGTTATTTTTATTGAGTTATATTTATAGTTGGTATAAGAACTTTATTTATCATTTTCTTTAAAAAATTTGCTTTTGCAGGTGTTTCATCTATTTTCGTCGCTTTTGTTCTCTTGCATTTCACGGTGGATGGGGATAATGTGAGATTTTTTTCCCTTTCATTTATTGTGCTGATGATCTGGATTTTTGGGTTGTCATTTGATTTCCTAGGTTGATGACTCATTCTCATTTTATTACAGTTGTATTAAACAATTTAAAATTTTTTTCTTTCTGTATCTTCTAGACCAATTTTAGGGCAAAATTTTTTTTCTCTTTTTTCGTCCTTTTTTTTAGTCTTTCCCTTGCTTCTGTCTTCTTTTATTTCTTATATTTTTAGTTTAGCATCTTCTTTGAAGAATTTGTTTTTGCAGGTGCTTTATTCACTTTAATGGCTTTTCTTCTACTCCATTTGACGTTGTGTATGGGTAATATCAGATTTTTTTTTTTGCTTTTGATTTTTTGCAGTGATAATCTGGACTTTTTGGGTTGTCCTTTGATTGGCTAAGTTGATGACTCATTCTGATTTTGTTACGGACGTATTAAATGAATCAAAGATTTTTTTGTTTTTGTATTTTCTAGAATATGTATTAGTGTCATGTGATATTATCTACAACTTTTACCAATTTTAGGGGAAAAATTTTTACCTATTTTTTTGTCCTTTTTCCAGTTCTTTCCTTTATGATAACTTTTCTAGCTATTCTTCCGAACCAATATACATTAATACGTGTTATATTCTTATACATTGTTTACTATTCATGATAACTTTTCTAGCTATTATTTATTAATGTTGTTGGTTGGATAGATTTGTCATGTATATTTTCCTCCACCTATTCTCCTTCCCCTTCCATATCATCCGTTATCACTATCCATTTTTCGTCATTACTTCTCATTTACTGCTTCCTTTTTACACTTTTGTGGCTCTAACTCTTTGTGTTTGATATCTTTTTATCCCTGACCATTAACTTTTTCACTTCACATTCCATCATTTACTACTATTTACCCTTATTTTTCTATCCTTAACTAGCTGTATTTCTTTCTGGTTGGTCAATATTTTACAATTAGCACAAATTTCACAGTGGTGCAGGTACTATCAATAACTTCTACTCCGTTTTTTCTCATGTTATTAATGCTTGCTTTCATGTTATTAGTATTTACTGTTATCTTTTTTCATTGGTTTTATTATTATTCAATGGAATTGAAATGTTTATTTGTATTTTATCTTCCTGCCATGTTTTTAATAGATACCAATGTCTTTCTTCATTGCTTTTCTCAACCTATGGCTTTACTGTTTTATCATTATTCAATCTCATTGAAATATATATTTGCATTTTATTCACCTTTTGGGACTATGTTTAAACATGTTTTTAATTTAGATGTTTTAGTTTTACTTTCTTTTTTCCATTTCTCTTATTTTTTTCTCTATATTTTTTTCTTTGTCTCCTTTTTCTTCATTTTTCTTTCTCTTATAATGATGATAAGGAAACATAAATTTAATATGTTGAATTTAATATAGTTTTTCAGGAATTGCTGTCAATACATGTTTTTGACTTTATTCTATTTTTTCTTATTTTTTCTAATCCAAAATCTTTCATTGCTCTGTTATCCCTATTTTAATTCATTTTTATATTTGTACTGTTATTAAATCAGTATTAAATATAAGGATTACTTATATGTCTATATATATATATCACTTTTTCTTTTATATTATTAAATATTGTTTTTCCCCACATCTTTTTTCTATTTATGATATTTTTGCACGATTTTCTATTGTTAGCAATTTCTAATATTCTTACTCTTATTCTTTGAATTAAAATTTGTTTTCCTATGATATTATCACAATATAATAATAAAAGAGATTCCATTTGAATTATTTATCCATAATCACTTTATACTTTTGATAATAATGCTATACCCTTTTTCTTCCTTTCATATTCTTTTTTTGTTTGTAAACAATGAATTTGTTAGTTTTTAAGATTCTCCTAATGTGTTTGTGTTGGAAATGTGTCCATAAAGTGGGATGTAATTTGTTATTTATGAAATGACAAATGTAAGACATTATTATTTTGCTGATTTTATAAAATAAGATAAAGTTATGTTTTGACACATACTCAAGAGTGTTAGTAATATTGCTTAGTCCATAAACTGTTACCAACGAAAGAAGAGTCAGGGGAACCCTGCCGGACAAACTCTTCTGATACAGTTTAAAATAGATATTCGCAGTCTTAGGATTGATTGGACAATCGAATCCAATTATGTCTGTTAGATCGAACCATGTGATGCTGGTCTCGGGGCATGGGAGTTGGACTCTGTGGTTGATCTAGACATGCTCGCAACATGTTGAATAGACCATGTGACTGATTAGGTTAGAGTAAAAACCGTTTACACAACTCTAAACCTAATCATCACAACTTAAGTATATTTGTATAATTATCTTAATCCTGAAGTGAATGCATAGCTCAACTTAGTATCTCATGATCTTTGATTCGCCAATGAGATTAGTTCACAGTTATTGAACGACATCTCGGTCATTGGGATCATGACAATATTAAGTTGGAGTTATGTAATATCACCTCATGCTTTATTGACGGGTGTGTGAATAAATAAACTAGGCCTGGTATTCAATGATGATATTCATTGATTAAGACATCGAAACATGTGCGAGACATCTTACGAACATTTGTCTTTCTTATTCACAGTCATATAAAGGAGTTGAGGAAATAATGGTTAGAATGGTAAAAGCGGTAATATTATATACCATTTCGATCACCGATATTTCTGAAGGATAATAATGCATTTACACTGTGGACCGTGTGATAAATTGTATCAACACCAAAAGAAAAATTAGCGCACATGAATCGAGAGATTATTCGGCATCGAACTTTTAGTGGAGTTATGCGATGTCGGAATTAAATATGTCGATAACTTATAGAGATGAGTTAGTCGAATATTGTAATTCCATAGCTTTGTTCATGTGGGTCCATTCGGTCTCAAGGCTAGCTCTAATAAATGGGAAAGATGTAAACCGATAATTATGTTTAAATTTCTTGTGTTATTTTTCATTTATTTGATAATTGAAAAATAAAAGGAATGAGTTTTGAATTTCGAAATTAATAGAGATTAATTTAAATTCAAAATAAAATTTAAACATGATTTTATTTGGCAACTAAAGGAAAGAGAAAAGTGATAATTTATTTTGGGAAAATTCGAAATCCCTTGCCATAAGGGGATTTTGAATTTTGCTCAAAAAAAAAGGGAAGGAAATTGAAATCCCTACTCCATGTAGGGATTTTTTCGGATTTCAATCCAAGGGTTAAGGAGAAATTGAAAATCCCATCTAGGGTTTGAGCTTTTGAATTTCCTCCTATATAAGGATATTATTGAAAACCCTAGAAGAGAGTTCTTTTTGAGAAAAAAAAAAGAGATCACACTTTTCCTTAGGGTGGCGGATTTTGTAGAGACAAAATAGAAGGAAATAGTTTCCTTAGGTTTTTGAAAAAGAGCCCACTCTCTCATCCTAAATATCGTAGAGTCATAGCCTTGAATCAACGAAAGTGGTTTTGGTGTGATCGTGGCAATAAACAACGATCTTGTTTCACGGCAATTCTCCATCTTGGGCGTGAGATAGTGAGACAAGATCCTTGCGGTCAATTAATTCAATCGTCACAAAGGTATGTGAGATATTCTAATCCTTTGTCTATAAACATATATCATGCATGCATCTCTCGTTGTGGTTTACGTTTAATTTTGAATTAAATGGATATGATAAAATTTTTGAAATTCCGCCTACAATATTGTTGTTGTTCAAATGATTTTTTCATATATAAATCACAATAAGATCCTACAATTGGTATCAGAGCCTAGGGCTTTTGATCATGCATGATTTATGTTTATGCGATTGAATGTATGATATGTGTTGATATTGGCATCTTGCATGAATATATGATGAATTCAAAATTGTTTTGATTGTATATGTGATTGGATCCCGATCGATTGGCTCTAGGTTTTTAATTACACCATTTTGGTGGTTTATGTTTTTCTCTAGAAAATAATGTAAGCCATTAAAGGGCATAGGAAATTTTGTAATTTAAATTTCCGGAAAATATTTTTTTTTTTGTGCCGCCGCCGCCGCACGCCGCCGCACACTCCCAGCCTCCGCCACAAGCCCAGCCGCTGGACCCTTCCCTGGGTTTTGGCCGTACGGCAGACTAGGGTTTCGGAAACCCTAGTATGCGCTAGGGTTTCCTGAAACCCTAGCGGGCCTGCAGGCCCTGCCCAGGCAGGGGCCGCAGGCCCTGCCGCTGGCCTTGCCCAGGCAAGGGCCGCGGCCCCTAGCAAGCCGCGCAGGGTTTTCTGAAACCCTGGCGGGCCATGGGCCCGGCCGCAGGCCTTGCCCAGGCAGGGGCCACAGGCCTTGCCCAGGCAAGGGCCACAGGCCCGGCCGCTGGCCTTGCCCAGGCAAGGGCCGCGGCCCATGCAGAGTGAGCAAGGCCTGCCTGGCCTGGCAGCCCATGCTGCGCCAGGCAGGGCCTGGCCCAGCCGAGGAGAAGGTGGGCCCAGGATTGTCCCGGGCCCAGCCCAAACAAAAAAAAAATATATATATATTTTTTATTTTCACTTTTCAGGGATCGAGAGAAGAGAAAATTGAGAAGATGCCAAGAAGACAAGATGAAGAAAATTATTGTAATTATTTTCATTTGTTTTTATGGATTGCAATTAGAAATGAGCCATAGAGAGGTTAAATTGTAAATGTATGATTTATTATTTAATCTCGCATCATTATAACATGCCATATAAGATATAGAGATGCCAATATCAAATTGCCATGCAAGCATGTTCATGCATCATTGTAGTTTAATATTATAAATTGTTATAATAATAAATGCAATGGGTAAATTTTATAAAGAGTTATAAAATACAACAAATTTATAAGGGTTATAATTTTGTTGAATTATTAATTGGACTTAATTTTAAAACAAATTCCATTTTTTTCCAAAAGCTAAGTGGGAGGGTCGTTTGCGTTGTAACGTTCCCAAGGTCTCCAACTTTAGCCTGATCGTGACATGTGGATAGGTTTAGAACCACCTTAGTGGTCCTCACTTCAATGGGAGAAACCCATGAAACATGTCGCTAAGGAGTCATCAGGTTGCTTATAGAAGATAAGACTCGAAAAGGAAGTAGTGAGGCGAGACCATCCCTAGATGGATCGTTAGTTCATAACAACCTCTAGAGTCGATTAGTCGGTTAAACACTTAGACTAAAGATCATTGTAATCTCCCATAGGAGCTAGGCAATGGATCTGAGGTGACCAAAAGAGATGGTGATTGGTTGCACTAGATGTAGAGACATCTTGTGAAGTGAACCAAACGAGAGGAGTCTCGATGCGATAGGAGGCTTCACGGACGCCACCCCTAGGTGGGACGTGTTGCCGTTTATGATCGTAACACCATAGATGAAACATTTGTTTAAGGATTTTATTCATGTTTAAGTATTTGCATTCATGCATCATACTTCTCTTAAATATAAGCAAATTACCAACACCGCTTTATTTTATTTTCAGCAATTATGTCTTTATCCCCGATCACGCAAATTCTTAGTACAAACAAACTAGTGGGTGAAAATTACGTTGACTGGAAACGTAACCTCGATATCGTATTGACAGTAGACAAGCATAAGCATGTGCTCACCACCCCCTGTCCTCTTGAGCCGAATGATGATTCGACTCAAGAAGAGCGAGACGCATACACTGCTTGGATGCGTTCCGATGAGATTGCTAGGTGCTATATCTTAGCATCAATTAGCAATGTGTTGCAACAGCAACATCGGAACATGCTGACGGCTGCAGATATGATCTATAGCATTTCTGAAATGTTTGGAAGCCAGGGCCGTCAAGCCAAGCAAGCTGCAGTGCGCAACTTCATGAACTGCCGGATGAAATCCGTCACTCCTGTTCGGGACCATATGCTATTGATCATAAGTCACCTGAATGAGATGGAGCTCATGGGAGCTGAAATAGATGGAGAGACTCAAGTGGATATGATCCTAGAGACCCTCCCGGAGATGTTTGACAACTTCAAACTCAACTACTCTATGAATAAGTTGAGCTATTCACTCCCAGAACTCATGAAGGAGCTTCAAACTGCGGAAACTCTACTACTTAAAGGCAAAAAGAGGAACGGAGAGGCAAACCTTGTTGAAGCGAAGCCTTCCACCTCTGGTGTCAAGAAACAGAAGAAAGCCCGAGAATAAGAAGAAGCCACCGCGAAAAGGCAAGAACACGCAAAGGTGGACAAGAGTATCGACAAATGTCACCATTATGGAGTTATCGCCACCGGAAACGAAGAATTGTCCTACATACCTCAAGGAGGTCAAAGCTAAAGGTACATTGCTTGTTATCAAGCCTGTTTTTGTGGTCGACTCTACTTTTTCTTGGATTGTAGACTGGAGCCACTAATCATGTTTGTTGTTCTCTGCAGGGGTTCAGGGAAAACAAAAGGCTTAGCAAGGACGAGTTCAACTTCCATTTGGGGAATGGAGCATCTCAGACAAAGAATCGTTGGAAGTATTAAATTAATTTTTGAGAACAGTTTTATTGTTTTGAACAATGTTTATTATGTCCCGATTTTTGGGAAAAACCTTATTTCTATGGCTCGTTTGATTGAGCAAGGATATTCTTTGGATTTTAATAATGATGTTATTCGGATTCTAAAGAATGGCTTCATGATTACTTCTACAGTCATGATAAACAATATGTTCTACGTTAAACCAAATATTCCAACGATTTGCGATACTGAATTGAATGATGATTCAATGAGAGAAAGTAAGAGATTGAGGTTAGACTCAATTGATCAAACCTACAAATGGCATCTACGTCTTGGACATATTAGCCTTGACAGGATTAAAAGGTTGGTAAGAGACGGTCCCTTACAAACCTTAAGTGTAGGCTCACTACCTACATGTGAATCCTGCATAGAAGGAAAAATGACCAAGAGACCCTTTTCAGCAAAGGGTAATAGAGCTGATGAATGCCTAGAACTCGTACATAGTGATGTATGTGGGCCATTCAATATCCAAGTAAGAGGAGGATATGAATATTTCATAACCTTCACTGATGACTATTCTCGTTTTGGTCATATTTATCTAATGCGTCAAAGTCTGAAACCTTTGAAAAGTTCAAAGAAATCAAGGCCTTGGTTGAAAAGCAATTAGATAAATAGATCAAAACACTATGATCTGATCGTGGTGGTGAATACTTGCTGGGAGAGTTCGAAGACTTTCTTAAGGAAGAAGGTATATTTTCTCAATCGACCGCGCCGGTACTCCTCAACAGAATGGGCGGTGTCGAGAGAAGGAATCGAACTCTATTAGACATGGTTAGATCAATGATGAGTTACTCATCTCTTCCAGATTCCTTTTGGGGATATGCCTTGGAAACAATGACATACATTCTCGAACCAAGTTCCATCTAAAGCAAATTGCACGGAACTCCATATGAAAGATGGAGTGGCAAGAAGTCATCACTTGGCCACACCGAATATGGGGTTGTCCGGCACATGTGCTTAGAAAGAAGGCGGTAAGTTGACTAGTCGTTCGTAACTATGCCTGTTTGTAGGATATCCTAAAGGAACAAAAGGCTATATCTTTTATAGTCCCATCGATCGAGAAAACATTCATCAAAGACGAATGCTCATTTTCGGAAGAGGATTTTATAAAGAATATGAAGCCGAGAAGCGACTTGTACTTGAGGAATTGATGGTGAAAATGTTGGGGGAACATGTCCGCGGTCTATTCCGAACCGACAACAGATGAACCACAACAAGAACTAACACCAGTGGAGCCTCGACGTAGTGGGAGGGTTGTGAGACAACCTGATAGGTACATGTCTTATGGAGATGCATTGACTGCAGTCTCAGATTTAGACATCGATGAACCTATTTCCTACTCGCAGGCCATGGAAAGTTATGAAGCAAACCTATGGCATGAAGCCATGGACGCCGAAATACAATCGATGTATAAAAATGGCGTATGGACTCTAGTAGATCATCCTGAAGGGGTAAAACCCGTAGGGTGTAAATGGATCTACAAGAAGAAGAGGGGTTCGGATGGAAATGTAGAGACATTCAAAGCAAGGCTGGTAGCCAAGGGCTACACCCAGAAAGAAGGCATCGACTATGAGGATACCTTCTCTCCGGTAGCCATGCTTAAATCCATCCGAATTCTTCTATCCATTCTTCTTTGCGCTTTAGATTATGAAATCTGGCGGATGGATGTGAAGATGACTTTTACGAATGGCAATCTGGATGAGCGCATTTATATGGCACAACGGATGGATTCATTGAAAAGGGTCAAGAAGAAAAGGTTTGCGAAGTGCGTAAGTCCATTTATGGATTGAAGCGAGCATCCAGATCATGGAATATCGATTCGATGAGACCGTTAAAACTTACGGTTTTGTTCGGTCAATGGATGAGCCTTGTGTGTATGTTTCGATATAAGAAGGCAAAGTGGTTTTCTTAGTCTTATATGTAGATGACATACTACTCATTGGGAATGATGTAGGAAGACCGATTGAGGTTAAGCTCGGGTCGGCAAAGCGGTTTGACATGAAGGATCTAGGAGAGCCGCCTATGTTTTGGGAATTCGGATCTTTCGAGATCGGAAGAACAAACAATTGGCACTTGTCTCAAGCATCCTACATCGATAAGGTAATGGACCGATTCGCTATGCAAAACTCAAAAGGGTTATCTACCCTTCGGACATGGAGTATCCCTCTCTAAGGAGCAGTCTCCCAAGACTCCTCAAGAAGAGGAAGACATGAGCCGAGTTCCTTATGCTTCGGTAGTAGGAAGCCTCATGTATGTGATGCTTTGCACCGGACTGATATATATTACGCAAGTGGGCGTGGTAAGTAGATTTCAGTCAAACCACGGACCCGAAGCTTTGGGTTTCTTTGTAAAGCATATCCTCAAGTATCTTAGGAGAACGAGGAACTATATGCTTGTATATTGGTCTTGACACGAATATGACGGGATATACCGACTCTCGATTTCCAATCGGATAAGGATTCGGGGAAATCCACTTGAGGATCGGTGTTTGTCCTGAATGGAGGTTCGGTGGTATGGAGGAGTATCAAGCGAGACTTGCATAGCCGACTCCACCATGGAGGTCGAATATGTGGCGGCTTGTGAAGTCGCGAAAGAGACTGTATGGCTTAAGAAGTTCCTTGTTTTTTTTGGAAGTTGTTCCGAAGTCGATAGGGCCCATGGTATTCAGATACATGGGGCTGTAGCAAACTCTAAGGAGCCTAGAAGCCACAAAAGGTCCAAGCATATAGAGCGGAAATACCACCTCATCCGTGAGATTGTACAAAGAGGCGATGTTGAAGTAACAAAGATATCTACACATGACAACTTGGCGATCCATTCACAAAGGCTTTATCTGGTAAAGTCTTGATAGGCATCTGGAAGGTTTGGCCATGCGAGATTGTACACACCTACTTTAAGTCCAAGTGGGAGTTTGTTGGAAATGTGTCCATAAAGTGGGATGTAATTTGTTATTTATGAAATGACAAATGTAAGACATTATTATTTTGCTGATTTTATAAAATAAGATAAAGTTATGTTTTGACACATACTCAAGAGTGTTAGTAATATTGCTTAGTCCATAAACTGTTACCAACGAAAGAAGAGTCAGGGGAACCCTGCCGGACAAACTCTTACGATATAGTTTAAAATAGATATTCATAGTCTTAGGATTGATTGGGCAATCGAATCCAATTATGTCATTATATCGAACCATGTGATCTTTGGTCTCGGGGCATGGGAGTTGGACTCGTGGTTGATCTAGACATGCTCGCAACATGTTGAATAGACCATGTGTTGATTAGGTTAGAGTAAAACCGTTTACACAACTCTAAACCTAATCATCACAACTTAAGTATATTTGTATAATTATCTTAATCACAAGTGAATGCATAGCTCAACTTAGTATCTCATGATCTTTGATTTGCCAATGAGATTAGTTCACGAGTTATTGAGCGACATCTCGGTCATTGGGATCATGACAATATTAAGTTGGAGTTATGTGATTCACGATATGGAATTAAAAAAAATAATATCACCTCATGCTTTATTGTGGTGTGTGAATAAATAAACTAGGCCTGGTATTCAATGATGATATTCATTGATTAAGACATCGAAACATGTGCGAGACATCTTACGAAACGTTTGTCTTTCTTATTCACGGTCATATAAAGGAGTTGAGGAAATAATGGTTAGAATGGTAAAAGCGGTAATATTATATACCATTCGATCACCGATATTCTGAAGGATAATAATGCATTTACACTGTGGACCGTGTGATAAATTGTATCAACACCAAAAGAAAAATTAGCGCACATGAATCGAGAGATTATTCGGCATCGAACTTTTAGTGGAGTTGTACGATGTCGGAATTAAATATGTCGATAACTTATAGAGATGAGTTAGTCGAATATTGTAATTCCATAGCTTTGTTCATGTGGGTCCATTCGGTCTCAAGGCTAGCTCTAATAAATGGGAAAGACAGAAACTGATAATTATGTTTAAATTCCTTGTGTTATTTTTCATTTATTTGATAATTGAAAAATAAAAGGAATGAGTTTTGAATTTCGAAATTAATAGAGATTAATTTAAATTCAAAATAAAATTTAAACATGATTTTATTTGGCAACTAAAGGAAAGAGAAAAGTGATAATTTATTTTGGGAAAATTCGGAAATCCCTTGCCATAAGGGGATTTCGAATTTTGCTCCAAAAAGGGGAAGGAAATTTGAAATCCTAATCCATGTAGGGATTTTTTCGGATTTCAATCAAGGGTTAAGGAGAAATTCGAAAATCCCATCTAGGGTTTGAGTTTTTGAATTTCCTCCTATATAAGGATATTATTGAAAACCCTAGAAGAGAGTTCTTTTTGAGAAAAGAAAAAGAGATCACACTTTTCCTTAGGGTGACCGGATTTTGTAGAGACAAAATAGAAGGAAATAGTTTCCTTAGGTTTTTGAAAAAGAGCCCACTCTCTCATCCTAAATATAGTAGAGTCATAGCCTTGAATCAACGAATGGTTTTTGGTGTGATCGTGGCAATAAACAACGATCTTGTTTCACGGCAATTCTCCATCTTGGAACGTGAGATAGTGAGACAAGATCCTTGCGGTCAATTAATTCAATCGTCACAAAGGTATGTGAGATATTCTAATCCTTTGTCTATAAACATATATCATGCATGCATCTCTCGTTGTGGTTTACGTTTAATTTTGAATTAAATGGATATGATAAAATTTTTGAAATTCCGCCTACAATATTGTTGTTGTTCAAATGATTTTTTCATATATAAATCACAATAAGATCCTACAGTTTGGACCATTTTATTTTTATTGATGTTTACTATTCTCTTTCTATACTTAGCTAATTGTATTTGT
Source organism: Morus alba (assembly GCA_012066045.3). Taxonomy (NCBI): domain Eukaryota; kingdom Viridiplantae; phylum Streptophyta; class Magnoliopsida; order Rosales; family Moraceae; genus Morus; species Morus alba. The sequence goes on from CP050225.2 coordinate 23,194,366, forward strand.
TCCCGTTTGGTTGATATTTTACAGTTAGCATAGTTTTCACAATGGTCCAGGTACACTTAATAACTTCTACCCCCTTTTTTTACATGTTATTAACGCTTGCTCCCATATTATTAATATTTACCTATCCTTAATTAATTGTGTTTGTTTTTGCTTGCTTAATTTTTACAGTTAGCACACTTTTCATAGTGATCCAGGTACTATTAATAACTTCAATTCTCTTTTTTATGTTATTAATGCTTACTCATATGTCAATAATATTTACCGTTGTTTTTTTTATTAGTTTTAGTAATATTCAATAAAATTAAAATGTTTATTTGTGTTTTATCTTCTTACCAAGTTTTTAATATATACCATTTTCTTTGTTCATTGCTTTTGTCAACCTACGGATTTATTATATATCATTATTCAATGGCATTCAAATATTTATTTGTACTTTATTCATTTTTTGGCATTATATTTAAGTATGTTTTTAATTTAGATGTTTTAGTTCTTCTCTTTAGCTTGATTTTAGTTGCGATGCTAAGGGTTTTGTATTATTAAATATTTTTTTTCCTACATTTTCTTTGTATTTATGACATTCTCTCGTGATTTTTTGTTATCAACAATTTCTTATATTTTTACTATTGCTACCTGAATTAAAATTTATTTTCCTATAATATTATAACAATATAGTAATAAAAGAAACCACATCAGAATTATTTATCTATACTCAATTTACTATTTTCATAATAATATTACATCATATTTCTTCCTTTTCCTCTTCTATTAATGCGTATATTGATCTCAGAGATTGTTCCTATATATGTTGTCATTGTGGTGCTTTATTTTGTTCAATGAGCGAGCCAAAATCAGTAATCTTATTGAATATAATCTTTGTTGCAGAAATGGGAAAATAACATTGCCCTTAATTAAGAAAACACCTCATATACTGAATAGATTACTTAATTATCATAGAGGTTCAATAAGTACACACTTTCGTAAAAACATTTGAATATATAATTCTATATTTGCATTTACATCATTTGGAGCTAATATAGAAACAAATACAACAAACTCAAGTGGCCCAAATATTTTTAAAATAAGTGGACAAGTACATCATCTTATAGGATCTTTATTACCGATTAATAACAATCCACCCAAATTTGCACAATTGTAGATATAGGACACAGAAAATGAAATTGAAAATCGAATAGCCTCATTATTTCAATGCGATCATCAATCTGAAAATTTAATACAATTTATAACTAAAAACCTAATAAAAATGCTTGATGATACAAATAAATTAGTTAAACTTTTTCGAATGATAAAAGATCACTATCAACAATGCCATATCCCATCTATGAAATTAAGACTTATAGGTCAAAGAAATACAAATAGTAATCAATATGGATTACCTATTTCAAATGATATAGGTGGCTTAATAGTTGGAGATATTGGTGAATATGAGCAAGGAAGAGACATTATAATTCAAGATAAAACATATACTTTACAAAGAATTACAAAATTACATCCATGTTATATGGCCCTTCAATATCCTCTATTATTTCCCTATGGAGAAGATGGTTACCGAATAGATCTAAAATATAATATGAACAATTCAAGCAATAGCTCTATAAGAAAAAGAGTTTCTATGCGAGAATTTTATTTCTACCAATTACAAGAACGAGAAATACAAGGGAATACCTTTTTCGAGCCGGCAGACTATTCCAACAATATATAGTTGATGCATATGTCTCCGTAGAAAAAGATCGACTAGATTATGTTATGAAAAAAAAAAATTTAAGATCTAAAATTTATCAAGGAATTCAAGATGCAATTACCAAAGGAGATACAAATGCACAAGCAATAGGAAAAAAAATTATTCTTCCTTCCAGTCATAGTGGAAGCCCAAAATATATGATTCAAAATTATCAAGATGCGATGACAATTTGCAAGGACTCGTTGCACGATTGGGAATGGTCCCACATACCTTGGTGTAAGTTTCCTTTTGACACCGAATCGAACAACTCCCTTACGTGGGGAAACCTTTAGCAAGACAAAGTCGCCCTCTTGGAATTCCAAAGGCCTACGCCTTCTGTCAGCATAACTTTTCTGACGACTTTGAGTTGTCAACAGTCGTTCCCGAATCACAGCTATCTTCTCATTATTCTCTTGAATGACTTCCGGTCTAATGCTCAATCGATCCTCTGGTTCCAACCAACACACAGGTGACCTACAATGACGACCATACAGAGCTTCAAACGGTGTCATTCCAATACTGGCCTAATAGCTATTGTTGTACGCAAACTCAGCTAGGTGTAGGTATTTTTTTCAGTTTCCACCAAATTCCAAAATACAAGCACGAAGCATATCCTCTAGAATCTGAATAACTCTTTCAGATTGTCCATCCGTCTAAGGATGAAATGCGGTGCTAAAATTTAGATATGTTCCCATGGCTTCCTGGAAACTCCTCCAATACTGTGCATTAAAACGCGTGTCATGATCAGATGTGATAGACAGTGGCACTCCGTGTAACCTCACAATGTGCTCCAGGTACAATTCTGATATAATCTTCTAAGAATACATCGCACGGAACGGTATGAAGCGCGCAGACTTCGTCAACCTGTCAACCACCACCCAGATGGCATCGTGCTTTAGCTCGGTTCCCGGTAGCCCCATTAGAAAGTCCATGGTGACGTGCTCCCATTTCCATCCAAGGACAGGAAGAGGTTACAACTCTCCCATTGGCTTCTGGTGCTCAGCTTTAATCTGGAGGCAAGTCACACATTCCGAGACATACTTACGAACGTCTCTTTTCATGCCTCTTTACCAGTACTGTCTTTTCAGGTCCTGGTACATCTTTGTACTCCCCGGATGAATAGCATATTTCGATTTGTGTGCCTCTTGCAGAATCTTCTTCTTTACCTCACCCGCCTTAGGAACAGCAAGGCGGTTGCGGAAATACAAGGCTCCATCCTCCCGGATTCTCCAATCCTCAAATTGCTCTCTCCATTCTAGATCCGAATCCAAATTCCTTGGAGGTGTGGATCCTGCCATTGATTCTGCTTAACCTGCTGCACAATGTCCGGTGTAGAGACCAGATTATATACCATAGCTTGGTTATAATCTTCGTAGAACTAAAGATCATACTCACTCACCACTTCAGTCCATTTCCAATCTTCCAAAGCTAATAACGCCAGAGTCCCCGTCGGCTTTCTGCTAAGGGCATCAACCACCACATTAGCTTTTCTAGGATGATACTGCAGAGTGAAGTCATAATCTTCCATGTACTCCACCCATCTCCTTTGCCTGAGATTCAAGTCTTTCTGAGTAAACAAGTACTTCAAACTTTTATGGTCAGAAAAGATCTGAAACTTTGCTCCATAAAGATAACATCTCCATATTTTCAAAGCAAATATCACCGCTGCCAGCTCCAAATCATGAGTGGGGTAATTCTGTTCATGTGGCTTTAGTTGTCGGGATGCGTAAGCTACAATGCGTCCACCCTGCATCAACACACAGCCCAGCCACTCCCTAAGGCGTCAGTATATACCTCATATAGCTCTTCATTGTCAGGAATAGTCAAGACTGGTGCACTTGTCAGTCTGACCTTCAATTCCCGGAAAGCATTCTCATATTCGGCGTCCCACTCGAATCTGACTTCCTTCTTGGTCAACCGAGTCATCGGTGCAGCAATGCTCGAGAAGTCCTTCACAAAACGCCGGTAATAGCCTGCCAGTCTGAGAAAACTGCGAATCTCCGCTACATTCTTTGGCCTTTCCCACTGTATGTGGCGGCCCGCGCCCTCGCGGCACGGTCGCCGTTCCTTATACTACTACTAATGGGCTAAGTTATAGTCTAATTCATTATTCATTGTTAGACTATTGTCTCTTTAATTTATGTTCAAATGCGGGTAAAAATTTTTTTTTCTTTACATTAACCCTCAGGTCTTAACACGTTTTGTTGATACTCTAATAACACATCTTGCTATTACTTTAAAGATTCGGTATCATACTAGTTCCCGAAACTTGTCTTAACTTATTACAATCCGTTGTTCTTTACTAAGACAATGGTTGTAATATCTTCTTCTTAGAACTAAACATACATACTATCATTCTATATTACATTAATTTGCAGCGGAATTTAATTTCTAAGCGAGCATAGTAAAGACCACTCCCGTGTACCCATGACATTTCCGCCATCCTTGCCTCTGCCTGTCCATCAAGCAAACCACTATATGGCTGGCTGCTTACCTTTGTTACCTGCACACGAGTAAACTGATGAGCTAACGCTCAGCAAGTATAAACATGCATACATCATAAACTAATAGAAATTACATTAAGAGTTATGATGCAAATATGCTCGTGTGAAACATGCTTTAAACTACTTTCTATCTTTCTGTTCTTACTTTACTGGCTGGTCTAGTCGGAATCTCTACTCTGTGAGATTTCCCTCCCTTGCGGAGGCCGACAACCCGTCGGCTTTTTACTTCTTGGCTCATTACTTATTATCTGGTCAAGTCGGAATCTCTACTCTTTGAGATTTTCCTCCCTTGCGGAGGCCGACGACCCGTCAGTCTTTTAACTATGCATAAGGGTAACCATATGTCGCCCTTCTGAAATCTAGAGCATTAAGCCCTCCAAACATGTATAATCACATGTAATCACATAGACTTAGGAACATAAGTAAATTAATAGTTCTAAGTCTAACTGCAGCTTACTCGAGTCCAGACAAACATATATGTTTATACTTACCGTTAATCCTCTAGGATTCCCGCTTGCTAGAAGTTCTTTCTCGTTGCTTCGGCTCTCGTGCCAAAACCTGTTTCATGGAAATAGGTATTAACCACCTATTTCAAGCATCAAAATTTCTCATACTTGGATTCATAAATCCAATTTCAACTCATTTTCGAACTTAACCCCTCTAGGCCGAATTTTAGCTCAAGAGGTAATTTACACATATTTGTGTATCTCGGTTTCTGAATCTTAATCTATTCATTTCCGAGCTTTAAAACTGTTATCCATTCTCTAGAATCGGATTACTAACTCATTGCTTGCTAACTAGATTTTAGGAAATTTCGCAGAGTTTCGCCTTAATTTTCCTCGTTTCCCGAGTTTTCAATAACTTTCGTTTTACTCCGATTTCGGTGCACTGTAGTCGATTCACATTCCGAACACAAATTTCAACATAAAATGAACAACAACACTTTTTCTCCATTTCTAGGGTATTCCGGATTTTTTAGTGTTAATCCAAAAAAAAATGTTCAATCCTTTCAATACTTGCACATTAAACTCCTATCGTAGTCCCCGACAAAACCTCGGTTTCGTTTTTCAGTTTTACAGATTTTTTCCGAGATGAGTTACTATTCATAAAAACGAAAAAGCAAGCAGTTTCTCATGAAAAATCCGAAATCTTACCTTGAAAAGTTGAGATTCTCCGCTAGAATGCCTCGGGTTATGTTTCTACCAGACTGAACGGAAGAAATTTCGGCGAAAACGGGTGATTCCTTGATTTTCCCTTGATTTTCTCTCTTTTCTCTTTCTTTTCTCTATCTCTCGGCCACACTTAGAGAAAGAAGCAATTTTGGCTTCTAATGTCATCCGTAGGCCATTTTAAGTGTAATAGGTATATTATATTAATATTTCTAAAATATCTCACATTACTTTCTAGAATTAAATTAGAGAAATAACTTTAATTCTCACAATTTAATTCTACTAATTCTAATTAAGTTTAACACTTAATTTACGTGGTTCCGTGTTCCCAACATTTTTCTTATTGAGACCAAACTTTCCGTTTTTCAAAACGAGTCTCTTTCCGGTACCGATAATTTCACACCCGGTACAGGTTCTATACTGCTTTTCTGGACTGCCGAGCACCCTGGGTCAAATTTCTCATATTCAACCCACTTCTCTTGGGTATCTCAATAATCAATTTCTTTTTCTGAAATTTTCGTTTTAAACGATCCAGAATTGCCCAAAACGCGTACCCTCGCGGTACTCGTTTTTTTTCGCAGATTCCGCTTTTAATCGACTCGGGAAAATTCTGTTTCAGGAACTTTTGTCATTTTCCTTACTTCTAATATTTCTACTCTTTTTCTAACTGGTCATTTGGTCTTTTACCAAATATTTCAGTTTTTCATAACTAAAATATACCTGTTAAAATTTCTAACTTTTAACCGATATTTTACTATTCACAACTGATATTTAAGAATTTTCTCTGTAACAATATTCGTATTATAACTTTACACTTTTCGGGTGATTTTACCCCATATATAAAGTTTCTACATAACACTTTCCTGATTACATCAATATTTCTACTACTTTCTGTTCCGGGAATAATTACGGTCAAATACCGGACTGTCCGAATTTGACTTAATATTTTCTCGGTCATTACATTCACCCTCCTTAAGGAATTTTCGTCCGAAAATCAGAACAACTGGGGGTACTACATGCGATCTCTTCTTCTACTTCCCAAGTGGCTTCGCAACATTGTGATTTTTTCACTTTGCACTTTAACCATTTGGATACTATGACTTCGAGTTTCCTTTCTTCTCGGCTAGAATTTGGACTGGTTGTTCCTCATAGGACAAATCTTCGTGAATCTGAATAGGCTCATCTTTGTAACACGTGCGATGGATCCGAGATATACTTCCGGAGCATTGCTACATGAAACACACTTTGTGCCTTTGAAGCCAACTCTGGCGGTAGAGCTAGTCGGTAAGCTACCTTTCCTATTCTTTCAATGATCTCAAAAGGCCCTATGTAACGTGGACTCACTTACCTTTCTTCCCAAAACGCATCACACCCTTCATTGGTGCGACTTTTAGGAATCTGAGTCCCCCCAGAGAAAATTCCAAGGGTCTCCGTCGTTTATCTCCGCATAAGTCTTCTGCCGGCTCTGATCCGTCTCTAATCTTCTACGGATCTTTTGCACTATCTCAATGGCCTCTTGAATGAATTCCGTCTTGTGAAGCTGCTTTTCCCGAGTGTCATACCAATGAACTGGGGATCTACACTTCCTTCTGTAAAGTGCTTCATACGGGGCCATGCCGATGGAAGCTTGGTAACTATTATTATACGAGAATTCGATCAATGGCAACTTCATACTCCATGCGCCCTTGAAATCCATTGCGCATGCACGAAGCATATCTTCAAGGGTCTGAATGGTCCTCTCTGACTGTCCATCCGTCTGGGGATGCTTGCGTGCTATAAGCGTAATTCGACCCCATTGCTTCCTGAACACTTGTCCAAAAATTGGGGGTAAATCGGTGTCTCTGTCCGACACTATACTAACTGGTACTCCATGTAGCTTTACTACCTTAGCCACGTATAACTCGGCTAACCTCTCTAAGGAGTAAGTTATCTTGATCGGAATGAAATCTTGTTGATTTCGTTAGCGATCCACGACTACCCAAATGGCATCGTATCCCTCTTTGGTTCTTAGAAGTCCGGTCACAAAGTCCATGGCTAAGTGTTCCCACTTCCATTCCGGGATCTCTAGTGGCTATAAGCTTCTAGTTGGTCTCGATGTTTCGCTTTGACCTTTTGGCATGTCAGCGGCGACTAACATAGTCAACTTTGTCATTCTTCATTCGCCTCCACCAAAAATGTTGTTTCAAATCTTGATACATTTTGGTGGCACCAAATGTCTGAGAATATGGCGTCTTTGTGCGCTTCCGTGATATCTGCTTCTTGATCCCCTCTTGATCCGGTACACAAATTCTTCTTTGGTATAGGAGAATTCCGTCCTTTGAAAGGCTGAAATTTGACCTTGCATTATCTACTATCTCCTTCCTGTATCCATCCATAATTGGGTCACCTTTCTGAGCTTCTCGTATCTCGTCTTGTAGCACAGGCTGCAGCCTCAGAGAAGCTAACTTACCAGAGATTAATTCGAGGTATAGGAGATTAATCTCTTGTTGAAGCTGCTTGGGCAACAATTCGGTCTCCACTGGAGTCCGTAGTGCTGGGTTTCTACTCAAAGCGTCACGCTACTCGATTGGCTTTACGGATGGTAAAGGATTTCAATCGTAGTCCTTCACAAGTTCAAGCCATCGTCTTTGTCTCATATTAAGCTCCTTCTGCGTGAAGAAGTACTTTAGGCTCGATGGTCCGTATAAATTTGGCATTGAACCCCATATAGGTAATGCCGCCATAACTTGAGCGCAAAAAACTCTGCGGCTAACTCAAGATCATGCGTTGGATAATTACGCTCGTGATCCTTTATTTGCCGAGATCGTAAGCAATGACCTTGCCATTTTGCATCAACACAGCTCCTAGTCCACATCTTTGAGGCATCACTTTGTAGATGTCAAATTTTTCTCCCTCTTCCGGGATCGTGAGTCTTTGGAGCACTAATTAATCTTCTTTTGATCTCTCGAAACTCGTTCACATCTATCTCGTCCATTCATACCTTCTATCTTTTCTGGTTAAGGCGGTGAGAGGAGTCGCAAGGCGAGCAAATCCCTCCACAAACCTTCTGTAATACCCTGCCAATCCTAGGAAACTTCGAACTTCCGTAACACTCTTTGGAACTGGCCACTTCTCAACCGCTTCAACTTTTGCTGGATCCACGGTGATTCCTTCCTTGGATACCACATGTCCGAGGAAGTGGACTTTATCTAACGAGAACTCGCACTTAGAAAACTTCGCATATAGCTGATGTTTCTTCAACGTGTGTAGTGCGATCCTCAAATGTTCTGCGTGCTCCTGTGGATCTCGTGAGTATATAAGGATGTCATCAATAAAAACAATAACAAACTTATCTAAATACTCTCTGAAGAATCTGTTCATAAGGTCCATAAATGCCGCTGGGGCATTTGTAAGTCCAGACGGCATCACTAAGAATTCGTAGTGTCCATACCGAGTTCGAATGCCGGTTCCGGGAATGTCTTCTTCTCTAATCTTGAGCTGATGATACCCCGATCGAAGGTCTATCTTCGAAAACGTGGTAGCTCCCTTCAACTGGTCGAACAAGTCATCGATTCATGGCAACGGGTACTTGTTCTTGATGGTGACTTTGTTGAGCTCTCTATAATCTATGCACATCCGAAGCGTGCCATCCTTCTTTTTGACAAAGAGTATAGGAGCTCCCCATGGCGAGAAACTCGGTCTGATGAAACCTTTGTCTAACATCTCTTGTAGTTGAACCCACAACTCTTTCAGTTCCGCCGGAGCCATCCTGTACGGTGCTTTGGATATTGGTGCGGTGCCAGGGAGAAGCTCTATCTCAAAAGCTATTTCCCGATCTGGAGGAAGTCCGGGTAGTTCCTCTGGAAAAACATCTAGGAACTCCTTGACTATGGGAACGTCTTCTGGTTGATGTGTCCCCTCATGGTTCCTATCCACCACATACGCCAAATATCCAGTGCATCCGCTAGACATCAATCGTCTGGCTTCTAGGGAACTAATAAAACGTATGGGTGTCCCTGATGTGGAACCCATGTACTCAAACACCTGTTCTCCTTCCGGTTTGAAAAACTACCCTTTTCTTTCTACAGGTCTATTGTAGCATTATACTTTCTTAGAAAATCCATTCCTAGGATTACATCATAATCTACTAAGTTCAGAACAACTAGGTCCGCACTTAGTTCTCTTCCTGCTATCTCTCCGGCATGCGTGGCGTAACCAAAGTGACTGAACAACAACACATCACCCGATGGTAGTCTTTGTCTTAAAGGCTTGCCCTATCCTCTCTAGATTTTGCAATGTTATGCTCCACACGTATTGCCCGATTCACTAGATCGGCTACCGTGGTTGGTGGATACTCCCCACTTTCCACAACGGTGGCTATATCTCCACGGACATATTAATCATCCTCCTAACCTTCTCTTCCTCTGTTGGAAACAATCGAGGACATAGTCATATGGCCCCGATCAAATCGTCGGCATGCTTCTACAAACTGTCTCTGGTCGCCTTGCTTCAAGTTGTTGAACTCATTCTGTTGAGTCTTGAGGGCTTCTAAGTTGTAATACTTACGGTTAAATTCCCATAGGAATTCATCCCACAACATCTGTCTCACATTCATTCTAGCTATTTGCTGATTCCCACCAATAGCGGGCATCTTTCTTTAATACAAAAGCGGCGCACTGAATCTTCTCACATCGGTGAGTTCCATAAACTCAAACACATGCGAATGGATGCTAACCATTCCTCGACCTCGAGTGGATCTGTTGATCCATCGAACTCTGGAGGTACCATTCTCTTAAACCTTACATACAATGGTTCCTTGGGACCATTTCTCGATACCCCATCTCACCCTTTCTGGCTCTTGGGGTTCAACCCCTCTGTGGGTTGCTCGGGTTGGGCGGCTTGTCTTTGGAACCGCCTGCGGAGGGGTGCTCCTCCAACTGCTTGACCACTGTATCAACCGGGTAAGCAATTCTTGTAACTATGCTTTCCTCGAATTAGGTTTCCTCGGACCTGCTACTTCTTTAGCTAGGTGGGTGCTAGAGGATTCTTCCCGCCCCTCGGAACCATGTTCTTTGTGTCTATATCTTTAAAGAGCAACATCGTTTGTCTAAGTGCAAGAAGAACTGCTTCTTGTGTTCCTTGACTTGCAATACTTTAACCATATCATTCATTCTATATCAACTAGTAAAGAGCAACATCGTTTGTCTAAGTGCAAGAAGAACCCTACCCAAATTCTCAGTTTTTTTTTTTTTTTTGACTTGCAACCAACCTTTAAACTATCATTCATTCTCATATCCGACGTTATTTCAAAATATATATTATATATATATATATTATTATTTTAATAATCACATAGAAACCCACATATAAAAGGCATCTTCTCTCTCTCCCCATATCATGCATATCACATCATATCCAAATTATCTAACATAAAGTAAATTTTTTTAATTCTTTTCATATGTCAAAGATTCAAATTAGAAATGTCCCATTCCATACATATCACATGATTTTGTTTTAAAACTTTCATTAGTCTAAGTTGTTCTCAATTTATTTTTATTTAGGTTGTTTTTTTTTGCATCTTTTTTTAGATAAAAAGAAGAGGGAGGCAAGAAGCATTAACTTGTTTTTAGTGAAATCCTCGGGAAAATCTTGCTTTTTTAATCTCCGGATCCTATGTTCATATAATTTGTTATATGGTCGTTCCTCTGTAATTTGGTTCTTCAAGTTGTTTGTTCCTCCATGATTTTTTTTGTGCAGAGAGGGATCCGACTCTACCCGAGCCGATGTAGCCCAAGAAGGGTTTTTACCACTAGCCCATAATTTTTCCAACCCGCAATATGTGGCTCGGCCCAAATTTAGGCTAAACCCGAGCCTACCCGGCCGAGTTACAGCCCTATCAACTAGCAAAACATACATTCTATATGTTCTCCTATTATGCATGCCCCATATCATGCATATCACATCATATACAAATTATCACAAAAGTAAAGGTTTTTAAGCCTTTCATTCATATCTATTATGTATGTCCCATTCCATACATATCACATCATACATAAAACATCATTAGTCTAAGTTTCTCAATACTATTTACATAAGCTTGCATCATATTTAGATAAATAAGACGCTAAGTCCTAACTTAATCCTCAGGATCCTCCTCCGGATCCTCCTCGGGGTCTTCCTCCGAATCCTCCTCGGGATCCGACTGAGGGTTACCACTAGCTTCCTCACCAACGGTCCCAACGTAGGTCCATCTTTGCCGAACAGCCATAGGCTCGTCCGCTGCCTCTATCTCGGGTCTCAGTCATTGTCGAGAGGTAGTGGCTTCCGCGTCATGTCTCCTAATACGGGTATTGGAAAACGGGAAGTCTCGCCTAACCGCCGCTGGCCGTGTCCTCTCCTCTAACAGCTGGCGCTCACAATGCTTCGCCTCGGCGATAAATTGTGTGAGGGTCTGATCCGATCATGGAACTAGCCGACGCTGATACTCTTCCGTCAGACCTCTCCATAGGATCTGACACCGCTCCTCCTCACTTAGATTAAAAATTCGATTCGGAGCTAGTACCTCTGTTAAAACTCTCGCTATATAGGCTACAACGGCCTCATCTGATCTCAGACTAGCCCTCTCGGCTTGTATGATAAACTCTCGAGCTTGGGTGTAGGTCACGGCTACACTCACCTGACTCTTTGTCTCTCCACTCTGCTGTGGTGCCGACTCTGATGGCATGACTTAGGGAAGAAACTGATGCTTCAACATGTGGCAAAACTCTTCCCATCGCATCTCTGCTATTCCGTCCTCATCCAAAGCTTGCCAAAATATTAGGGCATTGCCCTCTAATAGACTCGCTGCGAGTACAATCCGCTCCTCTCGAGCTATGTCACAGGCTCGCATCACATACTTGACACGGTGCAGCCAATCCCTAATTCTAGCGGGATGTGAAAGCCCATCAAAGGAAGGTGGATTACAGGTGTAGAACCTAGCTGCGGCTCGACACTGTAGTCAAAATAACTCTCCTTGCTCGGTGTGTGCAGCCTCGGCCGCCACGGGCTCTAGAGCCCTTAACTCCCGATCCACTGGTGGATGGCTACATCTACCAGGAGTGGCTACCGACCTTTCTATTTGTCAGAACCGTGACATTAGAAACATTCTTACCCGTCCCCACAACGTATTCTCTTGTGGTGTAGGCGCTAACCGGGATGATGGATATGATCGATCCATTAGTACCTGTTCTGTCTTGCCAAAAGAAATAAGCAATTCTCAATTTTAGTTCATAAACTAATTTACCTGGACTGCGCAGAAGCATAGGTGCGGGACTTGTCATGGCGGGGAGTAGGAACGCCTTTCGACGATACCAACGTGTGGCGGTCCGGCGCCCTCTGCTGACACCGCCGTTCATATACTACTACTACTAATGGGCTAAGTTATAGTCTAATTCATTATTCATTGTTAGACTATTGTCTCTTTAATTTATGTTCAAATGCGGGTAAAATTTTTTTTTTCTTTACATTAACCCTCAGGTCTTAACACGTTATGTTGATACTCTAATAACACATCTTGCTATTACTTTAAAGATTCGGTATCATACTAGTTCCCGAAACTTGTCTTAACTTATTACAATCCGTTGTTCTTTACTAAGACAATGGTTGTAATATCTTCTTCTTAGAACTAAACATACATACTATCATTCTATATTACATTAATTTGCAGTGAATTTAATTTCTAAGCGGCGTAGTAAAGACCACTCCCGTGTACCCATGACATTTCCGCCATCCTTGCCTCTGCCTGTCCATCAAGCAAACCACTATATGGCTGGTCGCTTACCTTTGTTACCTGCACACGAGTAAACCGATGAGCTAACGCTTTCGCAAGTATAAACATGCATACATCATAAACTAATAGAAATTACATTAAGAGTTATGATGCAAATATGCTCGTGTGAAACATGCTTTAAACTACTTTCTATCTTTCTGTTCTTACTTTACTGGCTGGTCTAGTCGGAATCTCTACTCTGTGAGATTTCCCTCCCTTGCGGAGGCCGACGACCCGTCAGTCTTTTACTTTACTGGCTCATTACTTACTGTCTGGTCAAGTCGGAATCTCTACTCTTTGAGATTTTCCTCCCTTGCGGAGGCCGACGACCCGTCAATCTTTAACTATGCATAAGGGTAACCATATGTCGCCCTTCTGAAATCTAGAGCATTAAGCCCTCCAAACATGTATAATCACATGTAATCACATAGACTTAGGAACATAAGTAAATTAATAGTTCTAAGTCTAAGCTGCAATTTTACTCGAGTCCAGACAAACATATATGTTTATACTTACCGTTAATCCTCTAGGATTCCCGCCTTGCTAGAAGTTCTTTCTCGTTGCTTCGGCTCTCGTGCCAAAACCTGTTTCATGGAAATAGGTATTAACCACCTATTTCAAGCATCAAAATTTCTCATACTTGGATTCATAAATCCAATTTCAACTCATTTTCGAACTTAACCCCTCTAGGCCGAATTTTAGCTCAAGAGGTAATTTACACATATTTGTGTATCTCGGTTTCTGAATCTTAATCTATTCATTTCCGAGCTTTAAAACTGTTATCCATTCTCTAGAATCGGATTACTAACTCATTGCTTGCTAACTAGATTTTAGGAAATTTCGGCAGAGTTTCGCCTTAATTTTCCTCGTTTCCCGAGTTTTCAATAACTCGTTTTACTTCCGATTTCGGTACCTGTAGTCCAGATTCACATTCCGGAACACAAATTTCAACATAAAATGAACAACAACACTTTTTCTCCATTTCTAGGGTATTCCGGATTTTTTAGTGTTAATCCAAAAAAAAATGTTCAATCCTTTCAATACTTGCACATTAAACTCCTATCGTAGTCCCCGACAAAACCTCGGTTTCGTTTTTCGCTTTTCTGATTTTTCCGAGATGAGTTACTATTCATAAAAACGAAAAAAGCAAGCGGTTTCTCATGAAAAATCCGAAATCTTACCTTGAAAAGTTGAGATTCTCCGCTAGAATGCCTCGGGTTATGTTTCTACCAGATGAAGCGGAAGAAATTTTGGAAAACGGGTGATTCCTTGATTTTCCTTGATTTTCTCTCTTTTCTCTTTCTTTTTCTCTATCTCTCGGCCACACTTAGAGAAAGAAGCAATTTTGGCTTCTAATGTCATCCGTAGGCCATTTTAAGTGTAATAGGTATATTATATTAATATTTCTAAAATATCTCACATTACTTTCTAGAATTAAATTAGAGAAATAACTTTAATTCTCACAATTTAATTCTACTAATTCTAATTAAGTTTAACACTTAATTTACGTGGTTCCGTGTTCCCCACATTTTTCTTATTGAGACCAAACTTTCCATTTTCAAAACGAGTCTCTTTCGGCACCGATAATTTCACACCCGTGCGGGTTTCTCTATATGCTTTTCTGGATGCCGAGCACCCCTGGGTCAAATTTCTCATATTCAACCCACTTCTCTTGGGTATCTCAATAATCAATTTCTTTTTCTGAAATTTTAATTTTAAACGATCGAATTGCCCAAAACGCGTACCCTCGCGGTGACTCGTTTTTTTCGATTTCCGCTTTAATCGACTCGGGAAAAATTGTTTCAGGAACTTTTTCATTTTCCTTACTTCTAATATTTCTACTCTTTTTCTAACTGGTCATTTGGTCTTTTACCAAATATTTTGTTTTTCATAACTAAAAAATATACTGTTAAAATTTCTAACTTTTAACGAGATATTTTACTATTCTGGCCGATATTTCTGAATTTTTCTGTAACAATATTCGTATTATAACTTTACACTTTTCGGGTGATTTTACCCCCATATATAAAGTTTCTACATAACACTTTCCTGATTACATCAATATTTCTACTACTTTCTGTTCCGGGAATAATTACGGTCAAATACCGGACTGTCCGAATTTGACTTAATATTTTCCCGGTCATTACACTGTAACACAGTCTCGATCTTAGAAGGATATACAGAAATTCCCTGTCCAGAAATTACATGCCTAAGGAACTTCACTTTTTTGAGCCAGAAGTCACACTTCTCCTTCTTAGCATACAACTGGTGTTCTCAAAGAGTCTGAAGAACAATTCTCAGGTGTTGCACATGTTCTTCCCAAGTCTTCGAGTAAACCAATATGTCATCAATGAAGACAATCACGAACTGATCCAAGTATGACCAGAAAACACGGTTCATTAGGTCTATGAATGCAGCTGTGGCATTCGTCAGTCCAAACGACATTACCAGCAACTCGAAGTGCCCGTACCGAGTTCTGAAAGCAGTCTTCGGAATGTCTTCCTCCTTGATTTTTAGTTGATGGTACCCAGATCTCAAGTCAATCTTAGAGTAAAACTGTGATCCACCCAACTGATCGAACAATTCATCGATCCTCAGCAGTAAGTACTTGTTCTTCATAGTCACTCTGTTCAATTGACGGTAGTCAATACACAACTGAAGAGATCCGTCGTGCTTCTTCAGAAATAGCACCGGGGCACCCCAAGGGGAAGTACTATTCCGGATATATCCCTTTTCTGCCAGCTCTTCAAGCTGTGTTTTTAATTCCTTCATTTTTCGCCGGAGCCATCCGGTATGGAGGAATGGAGATAGGTGCCATTCTCGAAACCAAATCAATACAGAATTCAATCTCCTGATCTGGCGGTAAACCAGGTAGCTCGTCAGGAAATACATCTGTAAACTCATCCATGACAGGGATTCCTGCACTATCTCCGATTACTTCAGATTCACCTTCTAAAATAAGAAGGGAAGAAAAACATGCCAAGTTTCTCCGTCCCCCAACGCTATACTTCAACAGTCGTTCCCCAAGGACTGGGTTCATTTCTGCTTGATAAGAAATTACTGTTCTGGAATCTATCACCAAGGTTACCTTCCTACGATAGCAATCAACAAGCGCACCGTACCTTGACAGCCAATCCATTCTGAGTACCACATTAAACAAGTTCATCGGAAGGATAATCAAATCTGCTCTTAATCGCTCAACGCCAATCGTGATTTCACATGATTTACATACACTCATCACCTCCACACGTGAACAAAAGAATGAGAGATTAGGATCATACCCTCAACCACCGCGTTGCTGGTCTGACCTCCAGAGCTGCCTCCTGCCAAGGTATAAGCTTGTCCCTGTACTTTTCCTTTTCCTCTGTCACCAACATTAGGCCGCTGAGCTGGAGGCCTATACTGTTATGATGGAGGCGGTTGTGCCGATCTCGGCGCTTGAGGCCAGAACTGTGTATGCTGAGGTGGCTGATAAGTCAGCGCATGAGGGTATGGCATCTGTTGCGGCTGATATGGTGGCCTGTACTATGGTGGCCCTTCTTGGCTGTAGGAAGCGTCACTTTGGGCTTGTTGAGCCGGCGGCCGATTAGGACAATTCCTCCTAATATGGCCCACCTGCCTACAATGGTGACACCTGGGCTTGTATGGAGCATTTATGTCACTCCTGGATGAACTACTGCCACCGCTTGCCATTTCCCCAACCATCTGTCCTTGGTTGCGGTTTCTTCTACCACTCCGCTATGGTCCACCTGAAACAGAAGGTCTACCAGAGACGGAGACTCGACCTGTTTCTTCTTCTTTGCTTTGGCGATAGGCCAAGTTATCCTGTTCCACCCTTGTAGCAGCAGCTACCAAATCCCGGAAGTTTCGAAGTCTCAAAGCCACCAAGGATTTCCTCACAGAGTTCTTAAGGCCCTTCTCAAACTTAAGACATCTCATGTGTTCAGACTCCACCAGAGATGGGACAAACCGGGATAGGTCATTAAACTTAGCCTCATATTACCTCACAAACATGTCACCTTGTTGCAGCGACATGAATTCCAGTGCTTTTTCTTCCCTGTAACTCTGAGGGAAATACTGGTCATTAAACAATGTCTCAAACTGCTCCCAGGTCAACCCTACGACATCTATTCTCCTCTTGACCTGTTTCCACCAAGTGTTTGCTAAACCTTTCATCTTGTACACAACAAATTCCACCCAGTATTCATCTAGGACTCCCATAGTACTCAAGTTCTTGACTATGGCGTCAATCCAGAACTCTGCTTCCTGGGGTCCTCCCTCACTGTTAAACGAGGGGATAGGCGCTCGCCTGAATTCTCAAAAATACCCTTGTTTCTGATCCTTAACCGGTCGCTCATTCCGAGCTCTAGTGGCCATGCCTTGAAAGGCAGCATACATGGCATCCAATAACCATTGGTTCGATTGTTCCGGTTGGGTGTCTGGTCTACGGCGAGGCACCATTTCCTTCAACTGAAATAAAACTAGACTGTTCAGTGGATAACAGATGTCATACATGTATGTACAATCCTGGGCTTTCTTAACCTAAAGCTCTGATACCACTGCTGTCACGCCCCCCAAACGGGGTGGGTGACGTGGAGCTCGATTAAGGATTAATAAAGCAGATTCCCAACCGGGCCCCACACTTGACTGCATTAAAATATAAATAAATTACATAATCCAGGAGCCTCTGACACACAGGGCTCCACCCCATAAGACATACAGTATCGTACATACATGTTCATGTAAATAATCATTACAACAGACATCAACCACAGTCTAGTAAATCCAAATATTAAATGAGTTTATAGAATTTCTCAATTCCTTACACTTTATATCAGAGGATGAACACAATCCTCACTTGATCGATCCGTAACACGACTCAGCTATGATGCACCGCTCATCGAGTCCCCTGGGAGGGGTTTAACATTTAAAACAAAAAACGTGAGCGAAAGGCCCAGTATAATATAATTTGAAATACTAAAAATAAATGAATAAATAAATGAATAAGTAAGTAAACAAGACATTCAGTCCCGACAGAACAGCCGAAACCTCACATCCTTTTTCTCAAAGGAAATGTAACTGAAAATAACCATATTACAGGCTTCAGCAAGTAATTAGTACAAATTACTCACCTCACCAAGTGCCTCGCCTACCCGGACCGAGTTTCGGGTTCTGTCCCCGAGGATGCACTCTCCGCATCCTATCTAGGCTTACAGCAATAAACTCTATTATCAATTCACAAGATCTCTTATCTTAAGAAATCATCCATTTAACATTAAGAAATCATTCATATGACCCCACGAACTACTCAAGCTGCGGGCCCCATGATTGGGCAAGCCATGAGGTTCCATGACTAGACAAACTATGAATTCCATGGTTTTCATAAACTAACAAGCCATGATTTTAAACCATTTTTCTTTCGCAAACCAATCTCTTTCTTTAAAACATTTTCAAGGCCAAAATCCTTTTTGAAAACAGGCTCACAAGGAAAAGGGATAGAAATCCTACCTCGCACAATCAAACTTGGGACTAGCGTTGCCTTTTCCAGCTTCTGCTTCCCCAAGCCCATTCAGTCTGAATCCTCAGCAATCACTGATACAAGAAAACACTTTGGGATCAATTCTCATTCCTAAAGCAATCCAATCTCACTTATGTACCAAGATTTTCAATTAGTGTGCCCTAATCCATTTTCATGTTTCAAATTCCATTCCACGGGTTTTAAATATTAAATCAGGTATTAAAGATGCTAATCCTTTCATCCTAAGTCCCCAAATGAAGCTAATTTGGGTTCTCCCCGAAAACAGGGGTCAAAACAACATTTTTCAGGCCAAATAGGGTCAAACCCGTGTGCATCGGTCGACCGGTGACAGAGCAGTGCAACACTACTGGTCGACTGGTAGTGTGCACACCGGTCGACCGGTCAGCCTACAATCCGGTCGACCGCACAGGTCGACCGGTGGAATCGACTGCGCGAGAGAAGCTCGCAGAAATCAGTCCAAAAACCTGCAAATTCAGTCCCAAATCCAAATATTTCAAAGGGAAACCACTAGATCCGGGTTCTAGGTCCTAAAAAAAGTCCAAAGAACCCAAGATCTCCAATTTCTTCTCTAGTTTTACTCAAAATCATCAAAAATCCGGTTTGAACCAAAATAAGTTTTGAAATTCAAAAACTTGAAATTCAAGAGAAGTTCTTTCAGTAATCTTACCTCGAATCCTTCTCTTGACATTGAAAACACTTTGAAACTCATCTTTGGCTCAAAAATCCGTTTGATTTGGGACACAAAACAGGAGAGAGAGAGAGAGAGAGAGAGAGAGAGAGAGAGAGAGAGAGAGAGAGAAGAGAGAGAGAGAGAGAGAAGAGAGAGAGAAGGAAGGAAAAGAAAGAAAAGAAAGAAAAGAAAAAGAAAACAAGAAAAGAAAAGAAAAATAAAAGAAACTGACATGTGTACAGTATTACAGTCCAGAAATGCGCCCATACACACTTCTGGGGTTAAAATAAATTACTGTGAATAATTTAAATACCTTGGAATTATTTAAACTCTCATTTCAGAAACATTTATTAATTAAAACTCAATTAATTATATCAGATTAGACACACTAATAATCTCAATTATCTTAATTAATCTCAATTAATTTTTCAAGGTGTTACATTATATGACCACTGCTAAACCCATCGTTACGCCTCTTGCCACCATTCCATCATTGGACCTACCCTTTGGTACTGCTCTCTCTGATCCTACTGAATATCAAAATGTAGTTGGTGGCCACCAGTATCTCTCTCTTGTGCGTCTAGACATTGCCTTTGCGGTAAGAAATTATCTTAGTTTATGCGCCGCCTCACTATTGATCTAGAATGCTGTTAAGAGACTTCTGCATTATCTCTATGGAACCTATAATCATGGTTTCGTTCTTCATTACCAATCTCCCTTTTCTCTCCACGGTTTCTCTGTAATATTCACAAATTGGTTAATTTAAATGCTGAGAAAAATAATACTGATAATTGAATTTATCATGATTTGAGCTGATCAAATCAAAGTTGTCACAACTTAAGATTCCAATCTAAGGGCAAGATATTAACAGAAATTTAAATCAATGGTTAGGATTAAATCTACCACTAACCCATTGATACGCGATAAAAATTTGTAAACTTTGCTTAGAATAGCGTATGTGCTCGCAAGTGTACGAATCGCGAAGTAATAATGATCCGAAGATCGAGTATCGTCCTCTGGGATTGTTAACTAGGAAAGAGCTAAGTATTGCTGTTAAAGTAAATCAATTTTATCTAGACAATATAGAATAAGGGAATTAAAACTAAATTGAACAACGTAACTAATTAAAATATGCAATCAACGGATGCCAAAATGAATTGGATTGAAGGGATCTCTGTGATAAAATGAGCTAGTGGGATTTGACTTCACCTAATTATACTATATTTATCTAAATTTGTCACTTATTGATGTGTTACATCCAATCTTAAATCATGGGTACTAAGATAATCTCACTCCCTCTCCCGAGTGCTAAGTGAAATAATATGCTAAATTAATTAAACTAATATCCCTATTAATTTAACCAATTATGTATTCATTAAGTTTTGCCCATATTCGATCTCCTAAGGTTATACTAGCCTCCTGACTCAATATCTCCTTAGGTTGCATCTCTTAATTCTCAACGTATGTAATTAACTCTCCCGAGCCTAATTTCATACATCTAAGGTCTCTAATCTAATGGGTAATTAAATTAGAAATTAAGCACAAGAGATGCAAAAGATTTGAGTATAAAATATTCAATAAGCAAACAGATTCTAAAATATAGCTTTCATTAAATTAGATCAAAACCCCCCTAGCATGAAGAGTTTAGCTATCCATGCTCAAATACACAGTTATAAAATACCAAAAATCCATAGTTAGCAGAAAATTAAATGAGAATTCAAGAAATACAAAGGGAGAAAGTAATGAAAAACTCCTATTGGATAATCTCCTCTGAAGCCTTCAAACTCCTTGAATCCCCTTTGAAAATCTCCAGAAAAGTCCTTGGTTCCAGTTGCTTTCCTTTTTGTTCTAGGGTTCTTGGCGTGTTGCTTTAATCTCCCCATCTCTCCGTCCCCTCTCTGTTTCTATTCCCTTTTCCTTTTATATGATACACAACTCTCCAAATTCGAGAAAGGCGTGCTGCAGCCTATGGGTGTGCGCTGCAGCGCGCGTCACGCTAGGAGGTAGGGTTTCCAGGCGTGCGCCTAAGCGCACGGACGTGCGGTTCAGCACATGCCTAAGCGCACATTGACTTGCGCCTAAGCGCGCGTCTCATTGGCTCTTGGATGCGCGCTTAACCACGCATTGAACTGCGCCAAAGCGCGAGCGGTTGTGGCAGGTGCGTTGCAGCGCACGTTGGTGCACTGCAGCCTGTAGCTCACTTGCTCCCTGGAATTTTCTCTGGAGGTCGCAGGTAGTAGCTTGCTTCTCGTGCGCTGCAGCATGCACAAATTGGAGATTTTCGCGGACCTTTTATCTTTTTCACTTGATTTTCTCCACTTTGCAAATCCTACAAAATAGATTAACGCAAATGTAAAACTAGTGACAAATTAACTGAAATATGCTCAAAAACTATAATATATGATGGGGATAAATTGATGAAAAATCAACTTATCAAATACCCCCACACTTAAGCTTTTGCTAGTCTCGAGCAAAACAATGTAAACAAAAGAACAAAAATAACTAAAAAAACAAAACAAAACAAAAGGCTATGCTAAGAAATCTAAACCTAACACAAAATAAAATAAACAAAACAAAACACAAATAAAGAGTGAGTGTTCCACATGTCCCGATGATCATTCTTTGGTCTTTAACATCCCCTAAAATCTCAAGTTTTTATGCAAGGCGATCCCTTGTGATGTTCTAGAATTTCAACATGTTGGATGAACACAAAAACACTCAAGTCTCCTGCCTCACACCTAACCATTCGGAACCCGGATTCACTTATTCAACTACATGATTAAGTAACTCACAACTTAGGATTCCATAGGCCCAACTCAGTTCCACTCTCCACTAATGTAGGCTAAATGAGTCTTGGAGATCAAAAGGACTTTGCAAGTTTGTAATGTTCGGCTAGGGCTAAAAGTGGTTGAGAAATGGACTTTTCGGCTCAAAAACCCTAGGCATATAGCTTTTCGACCTCAAGCTCACAATTGGAGTTTCCAACACCCCCACACTTGAATTATTCTCACAATAACCACTCATGTACAAGCACCAAAACGAAGAACTTAATAGAAACAAAATAAATTTTTTTTTTTTTTTTTTTTTTTTTTCATTTTTTTTTATTTTTTTTTCTTTTTCTTTTTCTTAAGCAAACAAAAAAATGAATACATTTACATAGTTTTCCCCCTAAGCAAAATCACCCCCTCAGGTTTGTAGCACATGAGGAAGCTCCGTGCTCCTTCAGCTCAAATGTAGACCAACACTCAAGTTAACTTACTAGACTATTAACCTAGCAAGCTATCTCAAAAGGCGTGCATAAAGCTCTTTTTCCACAACAGCATTACCTAAATGTGCCCCCCGATGGCCAGGGTTCCAACTAAATATGCCTAGAGTCAAGGGGAAGTGAAAATGATATTTATTGTAGTAGGTGAGTGTTGTATAAATGTGGGTAAAGCAAAAATAAGGCTAAGGCTCAAAGGGGACATTCAAGGGATATAATCCAAAAGGTAGGCGTAGAAAGGCTCAATCGATCCAAAAGAATGCCTAAATCATTTCTCCGCTGACTAGCTAGCCTAGGATTTATCCTCGAGTTTCCCTAAGTTGAGTTCTAGAATCCCTAATGTACCATGAACTTGATTAATTGAATAATTTTCCTCTAGGTCCCTAAATGGTTAGTGATAACGTCTTTTCTTGCGAGAACTAGAGTGTTTCATGCTCACCAACTGTCAAGCACACATAATTCACAAACGACACATTGCACAAAAACTCAGGAAAATCAAGAGATAATGTCATCATTGGTTCATTGATCACCATGAGTAGAAAAACAAAAATCACTAAAAAAAAAAAAAAAAAACTAACAACACAAACTGAATAACAAGTATTGATGCAATCCAATAGTTCCCCCCCACACTTACATATTACATTGTCCTCAATGTTAATGAAATAGAAACAGACAATGAAAATGTAATTGAAGAATACCTGGGAGGCGAGATATGACTTTCGCCTCCTAAGGGTGGTCGTCATCCATGTCGTGTGGAGGTGGTGGTGGCTAGAAAGCGGCCTGCTGCTGCGGATTACTGGACTGCAGTTGCTGCTGGAAGTCCGGCCAATAAGTACTCCGAATGTGCGCAGGGAAAGGAGGGACATGGGGATAGCTACCGACGCCGAGACCCGCATCAATGCGAGTCTGGGCCAGTGCTTGCTCTAATGATGCTAAGCAAGTGGTGTGGTGCTCCACTAACTCAATGATCAGCTTCCTGGTCAAGGCGGACTGACTCTGGAGATAGACAATCTGCTCCTCATGCCGATCAACCCGGCTAGCTAAGACCTCGCGAGACGTAGGGGCTGTCTGCTTCCGCTTTGGTTGTGGGGGCTGCGATGGTCCTGCACCTCCATCGTGCTCTGAGCACGCCCGACCGGAAGCTATCCGCATGATGCTGTTGAGATTAAAAGCCCGAATGGGCTTCTCAAGGTGTGCATCCGGCAGAGCCACTCCCGCGCTCAAAAAAAGCTCTGTCAGCAACGACGGGAATGGGAGGCTAATGTTGTTTTTCTACAGGACATTGTGAATATCACTGTTGATGATGGCCCCCACATTCAAGGGCTCTCCCCTCTCAATTGCTAGTAGGATCAAGGCCCTATATTTTGTAACCTCCAATATGTGGGTCGAAGGAATAAGCCTTGTGCATACAAAATGGAACCACACCTTGGTGTAGTTCGCCAAATATCGAGCCTCAAAGGCGGATTCGGTGGCCCGTCGCAAAGGGCTTCCAAGATTTCCTGCAGATCTCGGTCTGGCAAGTCTTGTTGTTGATCAGAATTGAGGGTGGGGATGCCAAAGTGATTGTTAATTGTCTCGGCATCAAATTTAATCACACGCCCCCTCACCTTGGTCTTGTTTTTGGTACACTTTTTCGCGTTCGCGAAAAATTCGTGAACGAGAGTAGTGGACCCCGCTGCAGGCTCAGAACAAAATTTTTCCCAACCCCTGTCCCTGATAACATTCATGATGCCCGACAGTAATTTGCCATTTCTTATGTTGAAACCCCTTTCTCAAATGTAGGCACGGGTCTCATTGTGTTGTTCATATTGTTGTTGCGCGTCCTTTGACACAAAATGAACAATATCATACTCGGGAGGAGGCACTGCTGGGTCAGGGGATTCTAAAGTGGCAGGGGCGGGTGGGCGGTTGCTAGAGCTTGCCCCAAACTTAATCCGGTTTGTAGTTGTCTTCCGCGACATTTCTCGTTTTTTTTTAACCGGCAGCCCAAAGTTCACTAAACAAATACCCCTCAAGTTTCACTCGAAATTCCGATTCTTACCTCTTTTTTTTCACTATGAACGCCCAATCTCCAAAAATAAATTCGGCAGAGTTTCCCCTAAAAATCTAGTGTTTTCCGTGCTAAAAAATGTAAGTTTCACAAGTGCTCGAACTCCTTAGAGAATTCGAGGCCCAGACAAATCCAAATTTGAGGAAAACGCAGAAGGAACACTTACTTGATGCCGTGAAGAATTAAGAGAGCTTCAGATGAAAAGCATCAAGATCTCCACTAGATTTGCTGCCAAAGTGAAAGTATTGGGCGATTTAAGATGAAGAGTGAAAACTTGGGAGGATTTGAGAGAATTTCAGAGGATTTTGCCTAAGAAAAAATCGGGCTGGTTGAAAATTTTCAGAAGGAGGCGGAAATGGGGGCTAGGGTTTCCACTGGGAAATTTCTAAATTGGCTACAATGCGGACACGCGCTGCAGCGCGCAAAGAATGGATCTTCTGGCGAATGCGCGCTTAGGTGCGATATTTCTCAGGCTGCAGTGCGCGTCTTGGAAATGAGAGATGCGCGCTGCAGCGCATGAATACGCGCTGCAGCCTGCGTCTTTTCCATTCTTGGGTTCTTTTTTTTTTTTGATGATGCGCACTTAGGCGCGCTATTTTTCACGCTGCAGCCTGCGTTTTTTTCTTTCTCGGGTTTCCATCTTAACACAGGTCTGATTCAACACTTTCCCCTAGAAATCTGCCTCTGGAAATTTTCTAACCTCCAATGACCTGCAATCAACCACACATATATTTTTTTAACAACACTTGCTATCAAATTGTACTAGGAAAAACCTAATAACACCCAAACATCAACAAAATAACTCAATGTTAAACAAATCAAACAAAATTAAACTAAAATAAAAAACAAGTAAAGGGATAGAAACTTGGGTTGCCTCCTAAGAAGCGCTTGATTTAACGTCCCTAGCTGGACATGAACACGACTTCACCACTTTGATTCTTCAAGTTGAATGTTGGCAATGTTCCGAACTTCTTCTCCGAAGTAGTGTTTTACTCGTTGCCCATTAACTCGAAAGGTACGACCATCATTTCCTTCGAGTTCAACAGCCCCAAATGGAGACACTTTCTTGACATTAAACGGTCCTGACCACCTGGACTTCAACTTCCCGGGAAAGAGCTTTAAGCGAGAGTTGAAAAGGAGCACTTGTTGACCTGGAGCGAAATCTCGCCTCAAGATCTGTTGGTCGTGCCTCTTCTTCGTCCTCTCCTTGTAAAGACGAGAGCTTTCATATGCATCATGCCGGAACTCTTCCAACTCATTCAATTGGAGTAATCGTCGCTCGCCCGCTTCCTTCAAATCAAAATTGAGCTTTGTGATGGCCCAAAATGCCCGATGTTCCAATTCCACGGGTAAATGGCATGGTTTCCCAAAAATAAGCCTATACGGAGACATGCCAATCGGTGTTTTGAATGCCGTCCGATAGGCCCATAATGCGTCATCTAGGTTTGTTGACCAATCTTTCCTGTTCAAGTTGATGGTCCTCTCCAATATTTGCTTGATCTCCCGGTTTGAAGCCTCAGCTTGTCCATTTGTTTGGGGATGGTATGCCAGTGCTACCTTGTGCCTCACTCTAAATTTAGATAGCAACATCTCCAATGTTGCAGAAATGGGTACCCTCATCACTAATTAAGGCCCTTGGAGTATCGAATCTCACAAAAATATTCTTGTGGAGGAACTTGGCCACCACCTTTGCATCATTTGTCGAGGTAGCAACGACCTCAACCCACTTGGAGACATAATCCACTGCGAACAAAATATATTACTGTCCACAAGATGGTGGGAACGGGCCCATGAAGTCGATGCCCCATACGTCGAAGAGCTCAACCTCCAAAATGCTTGTAAGAGGTAGCTCATGCCGCTTGGATATATTCCCCGTTCTTTGACACCAGTCACATGTCTTGACGAAGGTATAGTTGTCACGAAAAAGAGTGGGCCAATAGAAACCAGATTGAAGGACCTTAGCAGCGGTCCTTGTGGGTCTAAAATGTCCACCATAAGCGGAAGCATGGCAATGGTGAAGGATATTAGGGATTTCTTCTTCTGCAATACATCTTCTAATCACTTGATCTGCACCTTTCTTGAAAAGAAATGGTTCATCCCAAATATACCACTTCACGTCCTTGAGGAGCTTCTTTTTCATATGGGGAGTCAAGTCAGGAGGTAAAACTCCACATGCCAGATAGTTCACCAAATCTGCATACCAAGGGAGATTCCTTTGATAATCGAGTATATGCTCATCGGGAACTCTTCTTGGATGCAAGCCTCATCCACTATCTCATTGAGCTCAAGTCTAGATAAAAATGATCGGTCACAACATTCTCTCCCTTTTTATCTCTAATTTCCACATCAAACTCTTGCAGCAAAAGTATCCATCGAATCAATCTCGGCTTCACCTCCTTCTTGGCAAACAAATGTCCGATGGCCCCCGTGATCCGTGTGAACGATGACCTTGGAACCGATGATGTAGGAACGAAACTTATCGCAGCAAAAACCACAAGCAAGCATCTCTTTTTTTTTGTGGTGTAATTAATTATGCCGAGCCTCATTAAGGGTCCTGCTTGCATAATAGATCACCCTGAAAGTCTTGTCTCTTCTTTGGCCTAGCACGGCACCAACAGCAAAATCACTCGCATCACACATCACCTCAAATGGTGTTGGGAATAGTGTCCTGAAAGCATGAGATGTAAAAGGATATTTATTATTTATTTAATAAAATAGTTTATTCATCATTTTATGTGCATATATTTATGAATATTTTATGAATATCAAATAAAATTCCTTGATTATTTATGTAACCTTAAACATAGTATATAAGTGTTATATACAAGAGGATAATGTTTAAGGATAATAATCAAAAGTAATCGTTTCATAATGAATTTAATTAAAGTTTGGAATCTTTAATTAAAACATTATTAATACATGTCATTCCATTTAGAATGGAGCGGTGTTATCCGTCTTGTTAATATGGCGAGATATTGAATGAGTGTATTTCGCATAATGAGATTATGTGGAACATGGACGCAAACACAATATGAATTTCTAATAATTTCCGTTAAGCATAGAAATTCTAATTGAGTCTACCGATGGTCATATATAGAATGATCTTAATCCTGAGTTCTTAACAAACTCCTATTTATGGATTTATGTCTTTTGATTTACTCGGTACGGATTCCAAAACCCTGAATCCTATTCCTTGTATTTTGGAGACATAATGAAATAGGTAGTGGGAATGTTATTATACGAGATGGAATCCATTCCTTCTTGAGAGAGAAGCAGATAAATAATTCTCTTGAGTGTTGATTCGGTACTTGGATTAGTAAGAGCGCTACGGTTCATGAATTTGTTTTATGAATCACTATCCATTAGAGAATCAATGGTACTCAAGGATAAAGATGTAATTAGAGAGGTTAACGGATTCTACCTGACTCTAATTATGAATTATTTATGGAGGATCGATCTATATGCAATGACTATATCAAATGGACACTTCACAGTTTAGAAGTAATTAATGTCTATAATTCCGAGAGTGCAATTCCAAGTTTATAGTGGAGTAACTATTGGAATTAATAGAATTAATTAATTAATTAAAGTGTTTAATTAATTATTAATTTTATTGGAGCTCATAATTATAGGTCCATTAGTCCCCGCGTCGTCCTTGTAATTCTACCAGACACAAAGGGCAAAATGGGAATTTTAGAATTACGGAATTCTAAAATTAAATACTCGAAGAATAATTAATTGAGAATTAATTATTATTTAAATAATGAGATTATTTAAATTTGAATTTGAACATATCTAGATTTATCCATTTAAACTTATTTGATAAGTTGTTCAATTTAGAATTCAAATTAATTTAAGTTTGACTTAAATTCAATTTGAATCAATTAAAATTGAACTACTGGATAATGGATAAAATATCTTCCTTCCTTACCTTATTTAGGTGCCACACATCAAAGGGATAAGGGGAAGGGATTTTTGTTCCAAAATTCAAAATTGGAGATAAGGATTTGATCCTATTTTGAAGTTTGACTTCTTCTCTTTAAATATGAGATAAATGAAAAATTGTGAGACAATTTTTTGAAACAACTTTCAGCCCTAGTTTCCCTAGTGTGGCCGAAATTTCTCATAGGGAAAAGAGTGAAAAATATTTTTTCTCCAAAAATTCCACATCGTGCATGCGTTGGTGTTTGTGGAAATTCGAGTGTTTAAGAAACCGTTTTGTCTCACGTGTGCCCACACACACGTCTACGTGGAATCAAGGAATTGACGTGGAAGACTTTGGTGTTCTAAACACAAAAGCTTGGAGCTAGGACTGTTCGTGGTCAAAGAAAATCAAGATATCATCCGAGTCGGCTACAAGGTTTTTTTTCGGTTGATCCTTGAATCTTATAAATTAATGAGATTAATTTATTGGTGCATAAATTAATATAATCTATAGAGTATCTCAAAAGTTTTATAAAAATTTTTTGTTATACACGATCCGCCTTTCCATTTGCGTTTTTTTGCCGAATTCGATTCAAACAACCAACAATTGGTATCGGAGCGGTCTATAGGCGATATTAATTTATGCTTCAATTAAATATGTGATATTTAAATATGTATGTATGTGATGAGTAGGCACTTGCATTTATGGATGTTTATTTTTATTCATGATGATGAATGTATGGATGATGGATTTGGTCGTTAATTATATGGTTCCATGGATCGGTTATATTCATTCGTTAATAAATTATTTCTAATTTAATTCGGGATTAGAATTATTGTAATTCTAGGATTTGGGTAGAATTAGGGTTTATGATTTTGAATCAAGAAGGAGGCCATGAAGATCATATTTGAAGCCTTCAAAGAAGCCCAGAAACCGCCCAGAAAAATTTGAAATCGCGGCCCGTCAAGGCCCGTGACGCTGCCCGACGCCGGCCAGACGCGCCCAGGCGCGCCCCGGGACGCGGCCCAGCGCCCCCCGACGCTGCCCAGGTGTCGTGTCCAGTTGCGCGCCCAACACACGCCAAATACAAGGCCCAAATACAGTGGCCCAGGCCCGCCCAAGCGCTGGCGGCCCAAGTTCGGATTTGATCCCGAACGGGCAAGGTTTCAAACCCTCGTGAAGCGGCCGACGGGCCCGGAAAAGTTCCGGATCCCAAGGAAGGTGAAATCCAACCCGGAGACAAAGAATGAAGCCGAAGAATGAAGAATTCAAGAATCAAGTCCCGTTGATGTAACGGAAGAATATAATTATTGTAATTATTTATTTATTCGATTCGATTGAGTTGTAATTTATTTTTTTCATGGGACCCGGTCAAATCCATCTCTCAATAGTTGATTGCATATATTTATATTTTATGTTGATAATTATATATTATATATGTCCATGCATATAACATGCCATGTAGATATAATGTGCCTACTCATATGTTTTTTTTATAACATGCCATGCATACACATGCATAATTGTTATTATTTATTTTATTTATTATAAAAGGGTTTTAGAAAAATAAAATAAAATAAGAACCATCTTTATTTGAAAATTGATTTAATATGATTAAATTGATTTAAGTTGCAAAATTGATTTGCAAAATAATGTTACATGTGAAATTGAATTTAAAAGTTAAATTTTTGAATTTCACATATCCGAAAAATAAATTGTTTATTTTTCGATTTGAAAATCATGAGATGTTTTTCAAACAAAATACATGTTTGCAAAATAATGAGTGGGAGAGGGTTGTATGACAATACGACCCACCGGTCTCCATCATTAGTTCAACACCATGAGATTCGAAAGGGGCTTCGCGGCGGCACCGATTCCGCACTCCCTACGGAAAGTGTTCTTTCGGATCAATAACAAGGTTGACTTCCTAGCGATAGGATTCAAGGATGTATTTCCGGTTTGACCTACCCTACGGCGGCACTCCGGAGTTAAGTCTATGGGATCTGAAACGGTGGGTTACACTCATAAAATATAATCAAATCTGTTGGTTATATTTTGACTGAAAATAACGGTAGTTAATAAATATGAAAATATGAGATATTTTGACTATATTTATTAACTGAGAAGAGTCTCGGTCTAATTGGCATATAACTTGACTACCCAAAGGTACACTTTATATGTGGAAAATTGGATTATTGTTGGCACCTAAAATTAAAACATGATTTATGTATTTTTCATGTGCATCATGCATCATATTTAATTGTGCCTAAATACATGCCTTGATATTCATGCACATAAATTGATTAGATGAATATTCTATTTATTTCTAGCAATATGTCGAATCCCATTATCACACTACTAGCGATGAAAAAATTAGACGGTGATAATTTGCTAAGTGGAAAAGTAACATGAACATACTATTGGTCCGCGAAGACTATAAGTTTGTCCTAGTGGAGGAATGTCCTCCTAAACCCGCGACAACCGCATCCAAAACCGCAGGGAGCCTTTTGATCATTTGGATCAAGGCCAACAATAAAGCAAAGTGCTTTATGCTGGCCAACATGAGCGATGTGCTTCACAAGAAGCATGAGGAGATGGGCGCTTATGAGATAATGGAGTCTCTAGAAGCCATGTTCGGCGCTCCTTAAAAAAAAGGCTCGTTTGGATGCCGTGCCGTAAGGGCTTTCATGAACGACAAGATGAAGAAAGGTTCTTGATCAAGGCACATGTTCGAACATGATTGATCACCTCCACGATGCGGAGCTCAATGGTGCCAAAATCGATGAAGCCACCCAAGTTGGCATCATCCCGAAAGCTTGTCCCCGACTTTCATGAGTTCGTGAACAATTTTGTTATGAACAAAAAGAAGTGCAATCTCACTGAACTCATGAATGACCTGCAAAACTTCGAATCCACCAACAAAAGAAGGGAGGAGAAGCAAATGTTGAAGTTGCAGGAAGTTCTGGTAAAAACAAAAGGAAAAACCGAGAACCAGGAAAAGCGAATGAGAGAAAAAGAACAAGGTAAATCAGATTTACTAGTTCTTGAAACATGTTTAGTAGAGGGTGATACCTCAAAGATGGATAATTGATTCGGGAGCAACTAATCATGTTTGTTTCTCTTTGCAGAGTCTTAGTTCTTACACTGAGCTAGCCGATGGGGACTACACAATGAAAGTAGGCAATGGCGCAAGAGTTTCGGCAAAAGCAGTGGGAGAAGTTAGACTTCGTTTTAGGGAAAATAAATTTTTAGTTTTGAACAATGTTTATGTTATTCCAGACATTCGCAGAAATTTGATTTTTGTGGCCAAATTATTTGAACAATTATTAAAAGTTTATTTTGATAATGAATTTGTTCATATTTCTCGAAATGGTTTAAATATTTGTTCTGGACGTCTGGATGATGGTTTATATTGTATAAAACCATACCTAACTCACTGCTTAACACTGAAATGTTCAGAGTTGCCGAACCTAAGAATAAAAAGCAAAA
Organism: Morus alba; assembly: GCA_012066045.3. Lineage (NCBI taxonomy): Eukaryota > Viridiplantae > Streptophyta > Magnoliopsida > Rosales > Moraceae > Morus > Morus alba. The sequence continues at coordinate 23,226,498 of CP050225.2, forward strand.
GATTTCTCACGATAACAATACATATCTGTGGCATCTTAGGCTTGGTCATATTAACCTAAATAGGATTGAAAGACTGGTAAAGGATGGTCCTTTGCGTGAGCTAAAAGTTGGCGAGCTTCCAGTCTATGAATCTTGTTTGGAAGGTAAAATGACCAAGAGACCTTTTTACAAAGAAAAGGAGAAAGAGCTACGGAACCCCTTGGTTGATACATTTGGATGTATGTGGACCGTTAAACGTCCAAGCTAGAGGAGGTTACGAATATTATGTCACTTTTATTGACGACTATTCGAGATATGGTTATGTTTACGATGCAACGGAAATCCAAAACTTTTGGAAAGTTTAGAGAATTCGAGCGAAGTTGAAAACAATTAGGTAAACCAATCAAGACACTTCGATCGGATCGAGGGGTGAATACCGGACCAAGAGTTCCGGGATTTCTTGATTGAAGAAGGTGTGGTATCCAAATTGATCGCACCCGTACACCACACAGAGAATGATGTGGCCGAAGGAGAAATCGGACTTTGCTTGACATGATGAGATCAATGTTAAGTTATTCATCACCGCCTACCTCATTATGGGGTTATGCCCTAAAAACAATTGCTTACATTCTGAATAGAGTACCATCTAAGTCTGCACCTACGACACCCTTAGAGTTGTGGTGCGGTCGAAAACCTAGTTTGAGACACGTAAGATATGGGGGGGGTGTCCAAAGACATGTGTCAAGGGAAAGGCGGGAAGTTGGAACCCAAGTCAAGTATGTATGTTTGTAGGATATCCCGATGGGACAAAGGGAGGTTTCTTTTTATAGTCACGAAGATCAAAAGGTGTTTGTATCGACAAATGCCACTTTTTCCGGAGCATGACTATATGATAGATTTTAAGCCCGAAATACGATAGTATTAGAAGAGTTACTTTCGATGAGATCGGACCACAATCGACAAGAGTTGTCGGACCACTCAGAGAAAAGACCACGGTTCCTAATCGGACTCCAGCAAGCACCTCGTCAGAGTGGGAGGGTAAGCACGTTACCCGACCGTTATACCGGGAAGCCCAAATCGTCACTGGCCGATGACGGTAAGGAGGATCCATCGACCTTTAAGGATGCGATGGATGATTCGATAAGGAAGAATGGCAAGGAGCTATGAAACTCGAGATGGAGTCTATGCACTCTAACTTCGGTCCGGCAACTTGTAGATCTACCCGAAGGGGTAAAACCCATTGGATGCAAGTGGATCTTCAAGAGAAAGAGAGGAGCGGATGGAAAAGTAGAGACTTTTAAAGCAAGGCTAGTGGCAAAGGGTTATACCCAAAAGGAGGGAGTTAACTATGAGGAAACTTTCTCGCCGGTAGCCATGCTTAAGTCCATCCGGATACTCCTGGCCATTGTAGCATATTTTGACTATGAGATATGGCAGATGGATGTCAAGACAGCTTTTCTGAATGGCTATCTTGATGAAACCATCTATATGGATCAGCCAGAGGGTTACATAGTGGAAGGCCAACAGCAGAAAGTCTGCAAACTGCAAAGGTCCATTTATGGACTGAAGCAGGCTTCTAGATCATGGAACATCAGGTTTGATGAGGCTGTAAAGTCTTATGGATTTGATCAAAACATTGATGAACCATGCGTCTACAAGTACAAGAAAGAAAAGAAAGTGGTCTTCTTAATTCTTTACGTCGATGACATCCTACTCATAGGGAATGATGTGGGAATGATGACAGATGTAAAGGAGTGGTTAGCCAGCCAATTCCAAATGAAAGATCTAGGAGAGGCAAGCTATGTTCTTGGGATCAAGATTATTCGAGATCGCAAGAAAAAGCTTTTGGCATTATCACAAGCATCTTATATAGACAAAGTGTTGTCTAGGTATTCGATGCAAAACTCCAAGAAAGGGAATTTGCCTTCTAGGCATGGTATTCATCTTTCTAAGGAGCAATGTCCAAAGACCCCGCAGCAGGAAGAAGATATGAGAAGGTATCCCACGCCCGGCCGTGGGAAGCCTTATGTATGCCATGTTGTGTACAAGACCGGATATACGCTATGCGGTGGGAGTAGTCGATCGCTACCGGTCCAACCCAGGATTAGATCATTGGGTTGCGGTGAAGTGTATTCTCAAGTGTCTTAGGAGAACGAGAAACTATATGTTAGTATATTCCGGAGAAGATCATCTCTCACGGATACACAGATTCTGATTTCCAATCAGATAGAGATAGTCGACGGTCGACATCTGGATCTGTGTTCACTCTTAATGGAGGAGCCGTGGTATGGAGAAGTATAAAGCAAAAGTGTGTTGCTGACTCTACCATGGAAGCTGAATATGTTGCAGCTTGTGAAGCCGCAAAAGAAGCTACATGGCTCAGAAAGTTCTTAACTGATCTGGAAGTTGTTCCAGATATGGATAGGCCAATTAAGCTCTACTGTGACAACAGTGGAGCGGTGGCTAATTCAAAAGAACCCAGAAGCCATAAGAGTGCGAAACATATAGAAAGGAAATATCACCTGATCAGAGACATTGTGGATAGAGGCGATGTAGCGGTTCTGAAGATCGCGTCAGAGGACAACCTTGCTGACCCGTTCACCAAGACATTGCCATTGAATGTTTTTGATCGGCACTTAGACGGATTTGGGATTAGAGACATGATACACCTGCTTTAGGACAAGTGGGAGATTGTTGGGAATAGTGTCCTGAAAGCATGAGATGTAAAAGGATATTTATTATTTATTTAATAAAATAGTTTATTCATCATTTTATGTGCATATATTTATGAATATTTTATGAATATCAAATAAAATTCCTTGATTATTTATGTAACCTTAAACATAGTATATAAGTGTTATATACAAGAGGATAATGTTTAAGGATAATAATCAAAAGTAACTATTCATAATGAATTTAATTAAAGTTTGGAATCTTTAATTAAAACATTATTAATACATGTCATTCCCATTTAGAATGGAACGGTGTTATCCGTACTGTTAATATGGCGAGATATTGAATGAGTGTATTTCGCATAATGAGATTATGTGGAACAAGGACACAAACACAATATGAATTTCTAATAATTTCCGTTAAGTATAGAAATTCTAATTGAGTCTATCGATGGTCATATATAGAATGATCTTAATCCTGAGTTCTTAACAGACTCCTATTTATGGACTTGTGTCTTTTGATTTACTCGGTACGGATTCCGAGACCCTAAATCCTATTCCTTGTATTTTGGAGACATAATGAAATAGGTAGCTGGGAATGTTATTATACGAGATGGAATCCATTCCTTCTTGAGAGAGAAGCAGATAAATAATTCTCTTGAGTGTTGATTCGGTACTTGGATTAGTAAGAGCGCTCTGGTTCATGAATTTGTTTTATGAATCACTATCCATTAGAGAATCAATGGTACTCAAGGATAAAGATGTAATTAGAGAGGTTAACGGATTCTACCGACTCTAATTATGAATTATTTATGGAGGATCGATCTATATGCAATGACTATATCAAATGGACACTTCACAGTTTAGAAGTAATTAATGTCTATAATTCCGAGAGTGCAATTCCAAGTTTATAGTGGAGTAACTATTGAATTAATAGAATTAATTAATTAATTAAAGTGTTTAATTAATTATTAATTTTATTGGAGCTCAGAATTATAGGTCCATTAGTCCCCGCGTCGTCCTTGTAATTCTACCCGACACACAAAGGTCAAAATGGGAATTTTAGAATTACGAATTCTAAAATTAAATACTCGAAGAATAATTAATTGAGAATTAATTATTATTTAAATAATGAGATTATTTAAATTTGAATTTGAACATATCTAGATTTATCCATTTAAACTTATTTGATAAGTTGTTCAATTTAGAATTCAAATTAATTTAAGTTTGACTTAAATTCGAATTTGAATCTGAATTAAAATTGAACTACTGGATAATTGATAAAATATCTTCCTTCCTTATCTTATTTAGGTGCCACACATCAAAGGGATAAGGGGAAGGGATTTTTGTTCCAAAATTCAAAATTGGAGATAAGGATTTGATCTTATTTTGAAGTTTGACTTCTTCTCTTTAAATATGAGATAAATGGAAAATTGTAGGACAATTTTTTGACATATTTTCAGCCCTAAGAAAGGTGGTGGCCGAAATTTCTCATAGGGAAAAGAGTGAAAAATATTTTTTCTCCAAAAATTCCACATCGTGCATGCGTTGGTGTTTGTGGAAATTCGAGTGTTTAAGAAACCGTTTTGTCTCACGTGTGCCCACACACACGTCTACGTGGAATCAAGGAATTGACGTGGAAGACTTTGGTGTTCTAAACACAAAAGCTTGGAGCTAGGACTGTTCGTGGTCAAAGAAAATCATGATATCATCCGAGTCGGCTACAAGGTATTTTTTTTCGGTTGATCCTTGAATCTTATAAATTAATGAGATTAATTTATTGGTGCATAAATTAATATAATCTATAGAGTATCTCAAAAGTTTTATGAAAATTTTTGTTATACACGATCCGCCTTTCCGCTGCGTTTTCGCCGCCGAATTCGATTCGGCAACCAACAAATGGCTCATTCCAATTGGGAGCCATAATGATTGGAGCTGAAATTAACCTTTCCTTTATCATATCAAAGGCTTTCAAACAAGAGTCATCGAAACTAAAAGTAGCACCTTTCTCAAGAAGGTTGCACAAAGGCTTGACAACCTTAGAGAAGTCCTTAATAAATCTCCGGTAGAATCCCGCATGACCCAAAAAACTTCGAATGCCTCTGATGTTTACCGGTGGTGGAAGCCTCTCAATAGTGTCAATTTTCGCTCGGTCCACCTCGATACCCTTCAATGATACTCGATGGCCTAAGACAATCCCTTCTTTCACCATGAAATGGCATTTCTCCCAATTGAGTATAAGATTCTTCTCTTCGCAGCGCTGTAGGACAAGGGATAAATTGTGGAGGCAATGATCAAATGATGACCCAAAAACTGAAAAATCGTCCATGAACACCTCCATTATCTCTTCCACCATGTCGGAGAAAATGGCCATCATACACCTTTGAAATGTAGCAGGGGCATTGCATAAACCAAAGGGCATCTGACAGAATGCAAATGTACCATAAAGGCAGGTAAATATAGTCTTTTCTTGATCCTCTGGGGCTATAGCAATTTGATTATAGCCTGAATAGCCATCAAGAAAACAGTAATACTCAAAACCTACTAGTCGGTCCAACATTTTGTCGATGAACGGAAGCGGAAAGTGGTCCTTTCTGGTGGCTTTGTTAAGTTTCTTGTAGTCGATGCAAACTCTCCACCTTGTGACCATTCTTGTAGGAAGCAATTCATTTTTGTCGTTTCTCACCACCGTCATACCACCCTTTTTTGGCACAACTTGGACCGGGCTGACCCAAGAGCTATCTGAAATGGCATAAATGATTCCTGCATTCAACAATTTTAGCACTTCGGTTCGTACCACTTCTTTCATCGTAGGATTTAATCTTCTCTGGTACTCAACCGATGGCTTGTAAAGCCTCCTCCATAAGAATCTTATGCATGCAAACGATGGGGCAAATGCCCTTTATGTCCGAAATTGACCAAGCAATAGCAGCCTTATGCTTTTTTAGAATGAGGAGCAACTTTTCTTCTTCTTCTTTACTCAAAAATGCTGAAATGATTACCGGATTAGTGGACTCTTCACCTAAAAAGGCGTAATGGAGGTGATCGGGTAGTTGTTTCAAGGCTAATCCTCCTTTCGGTGGACTAATAGGATTAGGTGTGTTGGGAATAGTGTCCTGAAAGCATGAGATGTAAAAGGATATTTATTATTTATTTAATAAAATAGTTTATTCATCATTTTATGTGCATATATTTATGAATATTTTATGAATATCAAATAAAATTCATTGATTATTTATGTAACCTTAAACATGGTATATAAGTATTATTTACGAGAGGATAATGTTTAAGGATAATAATCAAAAGTAATTGTTCATAATGAATTTAATTAAAGTTCGGAATCTTTAATTAAAACATTATTAATACATGTCATTCCCATTTAGAATGGAACAGTGTTATCCGCACTGTTAATATGTCGAGATATTGAATGAGTGTATTTCGCATAATGAGATTATGTGGAACATAGACACAGACACAATATGAATTTCTAATAATTTCCGTTAAGAATAGAAATTCTAATTGAGTCCACCAATTGTCATATATAGAATGATCTTAATCCTGAGTTATTAACAAACTCCTATTTATGGATTTATGTCTTTCGATTTACTCGGTACGGATTCCGAAACCCTGAATCCTATTCCTTGTGTTTTGGAGACATAATGAAATAGGTAGCTGGGAATGTTATTATACGAGATGGAATCCATTCCTTCTTGAGAGAGACGCAAATAAATAATTCTCTTGAGTGTTGATTCGGTACTTGGATTAGTAAGAGCGCTCTGGTTCATGAATGTGTTTTATGAATCACTATCCATTAGAAAATCAATGGTACTCAAGGATAAAGATGTAATTAGAGAGGTTAACGGATTCTACCTGACTCTAATTATGAATTATTTATGGAGGATCGATCTATATGCAATGACTATATCAAATGGACACTTCGCTGTTTAGAAGTAATTAATGTCTATAATTCCGAGAGTGCAATTCCAAGTTTATAGTGTAGTAACTATTGGAATTAATAGAATTAATTAATTAATTAAAGTGGTTAATTAATTATTAATTTTATTGGAGCTCAGAATTATAGGTCCATTAGTCCCCGCGTCGTCCTTGTAATTCTACCAGACACGAAGGGCAAAATGGGAATTTTAGAATTACGGAATTCTAAAATTACATACTCGAAGAATAATTAATTGAGAATTAATTATTATTTAAATAATGAAATTATTTAAATTTGAATTTGAACATATCTAGATTTATCCATTTAAACTTATTTGATAAGTTGTTTAATTTAGAATTCAAATTAATTTAAGTTTGACTTAAATTCGAATTTGAATCTGAATTAAAATTGGACTATTAGATAAAGGATAAAATCTCTTCCTTCCCTATCTGATTTAGGTGCCACACATAGAGGGATAAATCCCTAGGGTGGCCGGCCATCAAAGAGATAAGGGGAAGAGATTTTTTGTTCAAAATTCAAAATTGGAGATAAGGATTTGATTCTATCTTGAAGTTTGACTTCTACTCTTTAAATATGAGATAGATAGAAAATTGTGAAAACAATTTTTGACACTTTTCAGCCCTAAAGAAAGGTGTGGCCGAAATTCTCATATAGGGAAAAAGAGTGAAAAATATTTTTTCTCCAAAAATTCCACATCGTGCATGCGTTGGTGTTTGTGGAAATTCGAGTGTTTAAGAAACCTAGTTTTGTCTTGCGTGTGCCCACACACACGTCTACGTGGAATCAATGAATTAACATGGAAGACTTTGGTGTTCTAAACACAAAGCTTGGAGCTAGGACTGTTCGTGGTCAAAGAAATTCAAGTTATCATCCGAGTCGGCTACCAGGTATTTTTTCGGTTGAACCTTGAATGATATAAATTAATGAGATTAATTTATTCATGCATAAATTAATATAATCTATAGAGTATCTCAAAAGTTTTATGAAAATTTTTGTTATACACGATCTGCCTTTCCGCTACGTTTCTGCCGCCGAATTCGATTCGACACCCAACAAGGTGCCCCCTTAGGTTCCTCATAGATGTCCGTGTGAGTCTCACTCGTCGCTTCACCAGGTAGTGCTTCTAGGGCTAGAACACAATCTAGCACCTCTTCACTTTTAGGGCAATATTCATCATTCCAGTTTTCCACGGCCAAGGAGTTGGTGAGACTATGCTCTAATGAGTCATCACTTAAGAGCTCCTGAGTGAACTCCTTAGTGCACAATTCAACTACTTCCACCCGGTTGCATGATGAGCCTTCACTCAGAAACTTCAATGAGTCAAAGATGTTGAAGTTGACTCTTCCTCATTGACCCTTAAAGTCAAATTCCTGCTATGCACATCAATTAAGGCCCTTCCGGTAGCTAGAAAGGGTCTCCCAAGAATGATGGGAATTTCCCGATCCTCCTCCATATCTAACACAACGAAATCAACCGGGAAAATGAACTTGTCAACTTTTACCAAAACATCCTCAATGATTCCCCTTGGATAGGTAAGGGACCTATCCGCCATTTGTAGTGAGATGGTGGTCGGGGTGACCTCTCCAAGCCCAAGTTTTCAGAATACCGACAAAGGCATGAGGTTTATGCTTGCCCCTAGGTCGCAAAGAGCTCTCTCAAAAGTTGACCCACCAATTGTACAAGGAATGGTGAAACTACCGGGGTCTTTGAGCTTTTGCGGTAGCTTCCGTTGGAGGATTGCACTACACTCCTCTGTGAGTTTGACTGTCTCATAGTCCTCTAATTTCCTCTTCCTTGACATCATATCCTTCATGAATTTTGCGTAGTTCGGCATTTGCTCGAGGGCATCCGCAAAAGGTATATTAATATGGATCTTTTTGAAGATATCCAAAAACTTTGAAAATTGATCATCCATCTTCTTCTTTTGGAGTCTTTGGGGGAATGGGAGCTTTGGTTGAATGATAGGAGGGTTGTCCGGAAAAGAAATTGACCCTGGATTCACCTTGGGTGCTTCCTCCTTTTTCTCCTCATCACTAGTCTTCTTCACAAGCTCTTCCACCCGTGTGGTGTTCTCTTCATCAACATTCTCATTTTGAGGATTGGGGCTTTCCACTTCCCTTCCACTTCTCAAAGTGATGGCTTTACATTGATCCTTTGGGTTCTTTTCGGTATCACTTGGGAAGTTCCCTGATGATTGCCCCTTTATAGAATTTGCGAGCTGGGAGATCTTCATCTCCATAGACTTCATAGAAGCATTCATGTTGGTTCAATGTGTCTCAATACTATCAAGTCTAGACTCGTCCTTGTTAAACCGCCCTCGAGTTTCTACAATGAACGTGCTCAATAAGTCTTCTATCGACAGCTTGCTCTGAGATAACGGCTGGCTATACCCTGGAGGAGGTTGCAACACATTCTTGTTGTTGCCATATGAAAAGTTTTCATGGTTTTAGAGTCTTGAGTGATAGTGAGTTGGCAGGTTGCTCAGCATGTTATTGCTTCGGTAGTTGAAGTTTCTGTTGTTCACATATTGCACCTGTTCAGTATCACTGCTTTCACCCCTATAGGATGTACCTGTGACCACAACTACTGCCTTACTAGATGATGCTTCCCTCGTGGTCAGCTCAGATATCTTGTTGCTTAGAGCTGATACTTGTGTTGAAAGGGCTACCAAAGGGTCAACCTCAGGCATACCTGTAGCTCTCTTCACACTTGACCGCTCACTCGGCCATTGGGCATTGTTGGAGGCCATCTCCTCCAGTAATAATTCGGCCTCCTCGTAGGTTTTAGACAACATCGTCCCACCTGCTGCCGCATCAACAATTGTCCTGGTTTGTCCATTCAAACCATTATAGAAGATCTGGATTTGGAACCAGTCCTGCTATCCCATGCTGCAGGCATTTTCTGATCAACTCCTTAAAGTGCTCCCAGGCCTCATAGAGAGGCTCAAAGTCTAGCTGTCTAAACCGTGCAATCTCGCTCCTCAGATGAGCGGTCTTTGATGGAGGAAAGAACTTGGTAAGAAACTTCTGCGCCAAATCTTCCCACGTGTCTATACTACCCGCTTGAACTGATTGGAGCCAACCCCTCGCCTTGTCCCTAAGTGAAAAAAGGATAGGTGCATTCTGATAATGTCCTGGTCAACACCATTCATCTTGATGGTGTCACAGATCTCCAGGAACATTGCTAGATGCACATTGGGATCTTCACAAGGCAACCCCCCATATTGGTTCTGCTGAACCATATTTATTAATGCAGGCTTCAGTTCAAAATTGTTCACATTAATCGTCTATCGCCTAAAGCCCGAATAATTCTCATTAACCACAGGCCTGAAGTAATCTCTCAAAGCTCTTTGTTGGTTGTTGTTATTACCCTCTGCCATTGCTCAGTTTCTGTTCAAATGTTCCCTTCTTAATCTTGAAATAGTTCTTTCAATTTCAGGGTCCAAAGGGACAGTCTCCAAGTTGCGGACTCGACGCATAAACTGCAACCAAAAGGATAGGAGAAAGAAATTTAATTAACAAAAATTAAATCAATAAAATACAGAAAAAGGTCTAAATTAAAATCAATCTATTTCACAACAATATTAACTTAAATCCTAAGTTGCCAATCCCCGGCAACGGCGCCAAAAACTTGATACGCGATAAAAATTTGTAAACTTTGCTTAGAATAGCATATGTGCTCGCAAGTGTACGAATTGTGAAGTGATAATGATCCGAAGATCGAGTATCGTCCTCTGGGATTGTTAACTAGGAAAGAGCTAAGTATTGCTATTAATCTAAATCAATTTTATCTAGACAATATAGAATAAGGGAATTAAAACTAAATTGAACAACGTAACTAATTAAAATATGCAATCAACGGATGCCAAAATGAATTGGATTGAAGGGATCTGTGATAAAATGAGCTAGGGAGGATTTGACTTCACCTAAGTATACTATATTTATCTAAATCTGTCACTTATTGATGTGTTACATCCAATCTTAAATCATGGGTACTAAGATAATCTCACTCCCTCTCCCGAGTGCTAAGTGAAATAATATGCTAAATTAATTAAACTAATATCCCTATTAATTTAACCAATTATGCATTCATTAAGTTTTGCCCATATTCGATCTCCTAAGGTTATACTAGCCTCCCGACTCAATATCTCCTTAGGTTGCGTCTCTTAATTCTCAACGTATGTAATTAACTCTCCCGAGCCTAATTTCATACATCTAAGGTCTCTAATTTAATGGGTAATTAAATTAGAAATTAAGCACAAGAGATGCAAAAGATTTGAGTATAAAATATTCAATAAGCAAACAGATTCTTAAAATACAGCTTTCATTAAATTAGATCAAAACCCCCCTAGCATGAGGAGTTTAGCTATCCATGCTCAAAATCAAATACACAGTTATAAAATACCAAAAATCCATAGTTAAAGCAGAAAATTAAATGAGAATTCAAGAAATACAAAGGGAGAAAGTAATGAAAAACTCCTGTTGGATAATCTCCTCTGAAGCCTTCAAACTCCTTGAATCCCCTTTGAAAATCTCCAGAAAAGTCCTTAGTTCCAGCTGCTTTCCTTTTTGTTCTAGGGTTCTTGGCGTGTCTCCTTTAATCTCCCCGTCTCTCCGTCCCCTCTCCGTTTCTATTCCCTTTTCCTTTTATATGATGCACAACTCTCCAAATTCAAGAAAGGCGCGCTGCAGCGCACGTCACGCTAGGAGGTAGGGTTTCCAGGCGCACGGACGTGCGCTTCAGCACGCGCCTCAATGGTTTTGGAATGCATGCCTAAGCGTGCATTGACTTGTGCCTAAGCGCGCGTCTCATTGGCTCTTGGATGCGCGCTTAAGCGCGCATTGAACTGCGCCTAAGCGCGAGCGGCTGTGGCAGGCGCGCTGCAGCGCACGTTGGTGCACTGCAGCCTGTAGCTCACTTGCTCCCTGGAATGTTCTCCGGAGGTTGCAGGCTGTAGCTTGCTTCTCGTGCGCTGCAGCGTGCACAAGTTGGAGATTTTCGTGGACCTTTTATCTTTTTCACTTGATTTTCTCCACTTTGCAAATCCTACAAAATAGATTAACGCAAACGTAAAACTAGTGACAAATTAACTGAAATATGCTCAAAAACTACAATATATGATGGGGATAAATTGATGAAAAATCAACTTATCACCCATAAAAGACCAAAAAATGTTATGTCTCCTGCACCTTGTCACATTCATGAAAAAGTTGTGATGTGGAATATTTCTAAAAATGGAAAAAGGAGATGGAACAACCATTGGGTAGTTACATGATCTTAAACGATGGATTATAATATAAGCTAGATTAATGCACATTGGACAAAAGTTCAAAAGTAGAATCATCACACCTACAAACATGAAGGGCTCGTTTAGTTCGTTGATTCGAGTTTTTAATTCGAGTTGAGATGTAATTTTATGTGAGAACTTTTTAACTGTAGCAAAAAAGTTAGATGTGACTGTTTCTGAGAGTTTTTTATAGTAACAAAACTCGAATTCTAAACTCGAATCGGTAAATTGAACGAGGCCGAAAATTTTCTCCTCTCCCCATACTACATGGCTGGCCACTTTAAGGGGTTTTATAGTAAATTTTTCTTTTCAATTTAATCCCCTTTGCACTCTTGTTTCTCACTTGAAAGAACTTAAAAATCTTCTCTTTTTCTATTCTCTAAAACCGGCCAACCTTTTGTCTTATCTCTAAAAATTTTCTTCCATCGAGCTACACAATCTTGGTTTATAGCTCCTATATTGAAGATCTTGAGATCTAGAAGAAGTTGGCTGAGAAACTCATGCCATAAACTTTGTTTTGTTCACTCTTCGAGTTTTCCTTTCAAAGTTTTAAAGACTCTGTTTTTCCCTCTTAGTATTGTCATCAAGAAGAGATCTAAGGATTTTCAAGAAGGTTTATGAGCCAACTCAAGGTAAAAAGGATTCTACCTCACTAGAAACCTAGATCTAGGGCTTTGGTTGTGTGGTTCTCAAGAAATAATGTTTATTTAGATTTTTGCCTCTAGACGTTGTAATCTTATTTTAAATGTAAAGATCTTGATTGGGCTGAGTGGGTGCTTAGTTGATAATGCATTTAAAAGTTTGAAACATGAAAGAACACAATTAAAAATGAAAGCTTGTCGTAGACTGGCAATAGTCTTGTAAAAATCTAAACTTTGGCATGAAATCTAAGACTTAGCATGAAAAATGTTATTATGACATGAAAATACAAGTTTTAAACTACTAATATATGATTTAATGAGGTCTAAAAGCTTTGGTATAGATCCAAAAACGTTCAAAAATAAATTATGAATAAAAATACCCTTAAAGTTTAAAAACGTGCAAATTAGAAAGGATGTCCTATATAGAAGCCGAATTAGGCTTAGGTGAAAACAGAAAAATTGTAGATCTAGATGAGTAGAGAAAAGATTATGTTCAAAGTTTTTCTAGATTCCTAAATAAAATGTTATCGCGTCCAGAAGACACATTGACCATACTTGGACATTGGGTAAAATGGTTTTTACAGTGAGAATCAGCTTTAGGCCCAATTACGAGTTTTAATCCTAGTGTTAAGATGAGTCTACTGGTAAAAAATGTAAAAATTGACCCTGTGAGTAAAAACGTCAAAATTTCTGAGGTTAGGGGTAAAATTGTAATTTTTGAGAAATGTTGACGTAACACTGTAGAATACGTCCAGAGACTTACTAAAGTAAAAAAAAAAAAAATACTTAGAGAGCCACGGATTACAATCCATACATTGCCTGAAATGCCGCTAAGGGTGAAATAGTCATTTCAACCGAAAGGGGTAAAATGGTCAAACGGACACCGAGCTCTGAGTTTTTGCTCAAGGTCCTTGAGGGCATAACACTTAGGGTGCGTTTGTTTTAAGGGTTCCGCATGGTTCGAACAATAGTTTTTAGTTCTGCTGCAATATTTTACTCTCACAAAAAGTTTGAATTTCCAACGTTCAAATCATCAACCATGATTTGAACCCATGAACCAAACAGACCCTTAAACTAACAAGTACCTTAGACTTGTAACTTTCTGTAACATCCTTCCCAAGCTAGCATAGAGTTGTCAAATGTGTTTTGCCGGGCTGGCACAGCACGTCCGACCCTAGGCCCGTGGCGGGCCTGGGCTGCGCCTGGTATGACCTTGCGAGTGCAGAGCCGTGCCGGGGCCGGGCCTGAGGAGAAACTCTCAGGCCCAAAACTGGCTCGTGGCTCTAGTCCATAAGGGCCAAGGTCGAGCCTGGGCCCAGGCCCTTCACGGGCCGGCGTTGTCCCTTGTAAGTTTTTTTACAAAATTTAATTATATATCATATGCCCCCAAAAGATGTGATTTTATTGAATTGAGATAATATGAATAAGTACACATAAATGACTGCATCGTTAAAAATCTTGCCAAGTAAAACTCATGGAGAGATCAAGACAAAACCTTAGTGAAGGAAAAAGGTGCAGTATTCTAGGATAGTAAATTACAAAACCTAAGTTCTTCCAGAAGATTCTGTTATTTCTAAGTTAGAAAAATACCCTTGCATTTAATCATTCATATATTATTGTTTTTGTCTTCTAGCATCTTCTCAGTCTTTAATGCACATTAGCCCCTCCAAGATATCTGGATGCATTATGCTTCTCTTCTCGTCAAGAATTTGGTTGCTTGCACTAAATGCTATCTCTGATGTTACTGTTGACACTAGAGTTGTCAGAATGTCACGAGCTATTACGGACTGTGTCAGAAAACGATCGATCTTGCTCTTCCACCACTATAAGATGTCCATTTTGTCATCATCGATTATAAAATTTACTTCAAAATATTTTACCAGTTCGGTGGATGCTTGTGTTGATGACAATCCTGCTATGTTCTCTTTCTTCTTCAAGAAACTCCACGACGAGCCTTTAGGCCCCGGACTACTAGTTGATGTCGAAGTTCCCTGTTTTTTTTACCTGTGTTGTATTTTGCTTCATACAAACTAAATAACTTTTCTAACATTTTCCTACCTTCAGTAATAGTTAGTAGCATATCAATACCTAAATTTTTTACTCTAGTAGTTATCAAAGATTCAGTCTTATCTACTCCGCACCTAGGATCTAAAATGGTTGCTAATGCATATAGCATAGGACAACTTTGTAGGATCTTATTGTGATTTATATATGAAAAATCATTTGAACAACAACAATATTGTAGGCGGAATTTCAAAAATTTTATCATATCCATTTAATTCATAATTAAACGTAAACCACAACGAGAGATTCATGCATGATATATGTTTATGGACAAAGGATTAGAAAAATCTCACATACCTTTGTGACGATTGAATTAATTGACCGCAAGGATCTTGTCTCACTATCTCACGTTCCAAGATGGAGAATTGCCGTGAAACAAGATCGTTGTTTATTGTCACGATCACACCAAGAACCACTCGTTGATTCAAGGCTATGTCTCTACAATTTTTAGGATGAGAGAGTGGGCTCTTTTTTCAAAAACCTAAGGAAACTTTTTCCTTCTATTTTGTCTCTACAAAATCCGCCACCCTAAGGAAAGTGTGATCTCTTTTTCTTTTCTCCAAAAGACTCACTCCCTAGGGTTTTCAATAATATCCTTATATAGGAGAAAATTCAAAAACTCAAACCCTAGATGGGATTTTGAATTTCTCCTTAACCCTAGGGTTGAAATCCGAAAATCCCTACATGGCTTAGGGATTTCGAATTTCCTTCCCTATTTTGGAGCAAAATTCGAAATCCCCTTAAGGCAAGGGATTTCGAATTTTCCCAAAATAAAATCTCACTTTTCTCTTTCCTTTAGTTGCCAAATCAAATCATGTTTAAATTTCATTTTGAATTTTAAATTAATCTCCATTAATTTCAAAATTCAAAACTCATTTTTTTATTTTCAATTATCAAATAAATGAAAAATAACACAATGGATTTAAACATAATTATCGTTTTCTTTTTCCCATTTATTAGAGCTAGCCTTGAGACCGAATGGACCCACATGAACAAAGCTATGGAATTACAATATTCGACTAACTCATCCCTATAAGTTATCGACATATTTAATTCCGACATCATCTAACTCCACTAAAAGTTCGATGCCGAATAATCTCGATTCATGCGCTAATTTTTCTTTTGGTGTTGATACAATTTATCACACGGTCCACAGTGTAAATGCATTATTATCCTTCGTAAATATCAGTGATCGAATGGTGTATATAATATTACCGTTTTACCATTCTAATCATTATTTCCTCAACTCCTTTATATGACTGTGAATAAGAAAGACAAACGTTCGTAAGATGTCTCGCACATGTTACGATGTCTTAATCAATGAATATCATCATTGAATACCAGGCCTGGTTTATTTATTCACACACCCGTCAATAAAGCATGAGGTGATATTATTTTTACGAATTCCATATCTGTGAATCACATAACTCCAACTTAATATTGTCATGATCCCAATGACCGAGATGTCGTTCAATAATTGTGAACTAATCTCATTGGCGAATCAAAGATCATGAGATACTAAGTTGAGCTACGCATTCACTTCGAGGATTAAGATAATTATACAAATATACTTAAGTTGTGATGATTAGGTTTAGAGTTGTGTAAACGGTTTTTACTCTAACCTAATCGGTCACATGGTCTATTCAACATGTTGCGAGCATGTCTAGATCAACCACAGAGTCCAACTCCCATGCCCCGAGACCAAAGCATCACATGGTTCGAGTCATAATCGGATTCGATTGCCCAATCAATCCTAAGCTGCGAATATCTATTTTAAAAAGGTCCCCCGACTCTTCTTTTCGTTGGTAACAGTTTATGGACTAAGCAATATCATAAACACTCTTGAGTATGTGTCAAAACATAACTTTATCTTATTTTATAAAATCAGCAAAATAATAATGTCTTACATTTGTCATTTCATAAATAACAAATTACATCCCACTTTATGGACACATTTCCAACAAACTTGACCAATATCTTTTAAATTTGGTTTCCAATAGTTAACTATGTTTCTAAAAAGTTCAATATCTCTATAATAAGAAAATATTTTTGAAATATTAAATAATTGATGTAAAGCTAAATGTACAGTAGGATAATAAATCTAGAAAGTAATTCAGTAGCATTGTAGAAAACTTCTAGAAATTTTAAAAAATACTCACCAATTTGCCAATCTGTATTGAAAATTAAAAGTTGATCCTTCTTATTGTTTACATACGTTGTGATGAGCTGTGAATACGAGAGCGTAGCCTTCAACATTAAATAGGTGGAATTCAACCCATATCTCACATCACTTAAGAACTTTCTTGGGCGCACCTAACTATTCCTGTAATATTGTTGAATTCTTAGAGCCGAGCACTAGAACTAGGTATGAAGGAAAAAGATTCTCTAATATTTGTTAGATTAGCTGAAATATGTTCAATTCATGCCTGAACTACTAAATTGATTATGTGGCACGCAAACCGTTGATGAAACCCCCCCTAACACTGGTTTCAAACTACATTTAAACATAAACACGTTAATTGCAGCCATATTAGCCGACGCATTATCAAAAGTAATAGTTAAAACTTTATCTTTTATTTCATAAAATCCAAAAATTTCCATTATTATTCCAAAAATAGCTGGCGCGTTATGAGTGGACACAAACAAAAACCTATTATTCTCTTTTGTAAAACCCATTAATCATTAACATAATGCGCCGTAACGCATAAATATCCAGTTTTATTTTACCCTTCCCATAGATCAGAAGTACAAGATACAATAGCATTAAAAGACCTAAAATTATCAACTAGAGATTGTCTCATTACATAAAACACTTTCATGTAATCAGACCGAGTTGTATTTCTACTTACTCATTTAAATTGTAGGCAGAAGGTCGTCTGTATGAATTCTTCAAATGACGCGTCATCTACAAAAGAAAGAGGTAATTTGACACTAGCTAGAAATTTAGCTATTGCCTCTTGAGCACGTTGTGCATCGTATATAAAATTTTACGACCCTTATGATGTGAGTGATAGTGTTTGTTGGCGGAGTCCACACTCCCACCTTGGTGCAACGGTAGACATGCTTTCCAATGTCTATCAGATGACCAGTACCCTCACCTTTGTTTATTAGAAAAGTGCTTTTTACAATACTTACATACAACACAAATTTTCATTTCACCTGTTTTTGGATTTGGTTGGGGCTCTTCTATGAACGAATATTTGCGGTCTTGTTCTCTAGCTGCGTTCTCCAACTTTTTCATTATGCATTGAAGCATTATCAACCAGAGCATTTTCCGGTTCAGTGGGGGTGAGGTTGGGAGGCATCATTTCATCCTCGAAAAATGGCTCATCACCAAGCTCAGGAGGAGTAGTGAAATTAGGGAAGTTTGATGTAGCCATTTTCTAGAAATTGATTGAACTTAAACTTTGTAAATGAAAGAGCAAGAAAATGAGTGATCGTGAGAAAAAGCTTAGAATCAAAATCAAAGAGACAAGATGAGAGGTAGAATGAAAGTGAGATAAGAAGTTAAGAGTGAATTGTTGTTTGGGATTTAGGGTGTGATTAAGGGATATTTACAGGGGATTTTGGGGTTTTTTTTCGGAATGTAACCGTTGGGCCCGCAAAGGGCACAACGGTCACAATTCGAACGGGTTGGAGGGCTTTTTGGCGGGCCGGTTCGCGGGCTTGGGCTGGGCCGAACAAGGGCCTAATCCAGGCTTGGGGCGAAATAGGCTTGGGCCAGGCCGCGAGCCTTCACGGGCTAGGGCCAGGCTTGGGCTATGAGCTAAAAGCCGCGGCCCAGCCCTAGCCCATTGAATGTGCCTAGCTGATACGGTCCGTAAGAGTACCGTAGTAGGCCGTGCTGAATCCGACACTGTTACGGGCTGGGTTGGGCCGTCCATGCCTATTTGACAACTCTAAGCTAGCAAAGATATTATTTTTCTATAATGGAGTATTATTTTTATTTTAGTTAACGTTCATTATTGGGTGACCATTCTTACTCAGTCAACTGGAACATCTATCTAATAACTTACTTGCATCATGAGAACTATATGAGCAATAGCTCAATAAGTAAACCATAAAATAATTTCCACTTTCAAAATACATTTCGTTAACATCTAGGGTCTTCTTGTATGACATTAGTCTTGTGTTATAAAAAATCTCTTTAATGCGGCTACTATCTTGGAATCTCTTATTCCTTAAAGATTCAGCCATTATCACTTTCTCAATTGATTCATAATAAACACATGATTTCACATCATACTTAAAACAAGTTTTCAAAATCTCACAAAAGCATATCAACAACAACATATATAAGCTAGAGATTTCTTTTGAAAACATACTACTCTTCAAATGATGCAGTGGAAGATCTAACTGGTAGAGAGTAAAAATCTTCACTTACTCTATTTATTTTCTCTCTGCCCTCGCGTTCTCTTTCTTTCTTTCTTTTTTTTCTCCAGTTGTCACATTTCTTATGCTATACTTCAATAACCCACTATAAGCTCCCTATATATAGTAATATATAACATGAGACATGCTCTCAAATCTCTTTCATGGAACGAAAGTACTTGGGTGGCAAATCCTTGTGTATTACTATTCTAATATTATTTTATTTATGCCACATATGAGCTGCATGGATGTCATGCAAAACCAAAATGCTTGCTAATTATCATTAATGACACAAGATAAAAAGTCCAAATGGGCCCAAAAGGCCAAGCAGGAATTAGAGTATCCTTTAGGTTTATCTAAGGAAACCCACTAGATGACTAATTCAAAGTCTAAACCAGCCTTAGTAACGCTTAACGCTAGGAGAAGCCCAAGAGGAATTTAGATGGGATAATCCATATGTGACCTTAGAGTGTACCATCAAGAAATTAAACTTAATTAGTTTTCAAAGCCTTTAGAGGTTAGTGAAACTTAATTGGATAATTAATTAATTAATTAAGTTAATTGTAGAAAGTGGGTATTTAACTAATCAAATTTATTTAGAAAATTAACGAAACTTAATTAAGTATTTAATAGAGTTAAATTATGAGTTAATTAATTAATGAAAATTTAATTAAGGTGACTTATCTAGATAAGTAATTAATCAATTAAGAAAATCAATTTATTAATTATGGACAATAAAGAAGCATAATGTTTAACAAAGGATAAATAAGCCCAAGTTGAAACTTTAACTGAGATTAACTAATTAATTGATTATACTTTTATCAATTAATTCAAATGTAAAAAGGAATGAAAGGAAGGACAATCAATACAACGTGTCCTAATAAAGGTTTAGGAGAGTATGTCCCCAAGACCTAAGCATACTAAATTATACATAACTAACTAAGTAATTTAAAACTTATTAATTAGTCCAAAACGTAAAGGAGAAACTAACGAAAAGAATTAAACTAAAGAAACTTTAAGAGACTAAGTCTCTATGACCTAAACTTAATAAATTATAAGACTAAATAATGAACTAATAGTCGAATCATCGGTGCTGTTAAAATAGAATGAATGACTTTACAAGAGTGGGTTGTTTTGGGAAACCCTAAATACCAATGCCCAGGTGAGTACAAACCTCACCTACAGCATGAATGGTTTTAAAATATTTTACTTGAGAAACTTGCTTGCTTGACTGTTTTTCATTTATTCTCATCCACATGATTAATGATGTGTTTACTATGTAATGCCTATCTTTAAAGTACGTTAAATTAATTAACTTGTGAAATGATTATAATTGCATGTCACCTAAGTAAGAGGCAGAAGTAATAAGGATATGTAAGGTGCAGTACCGGATCTCTAAAATCAAATGAGAGGGGTAATTATCCTCCGACTCCTAATAGGAGATTAATAATAGAATTAAATAGGGCCTTGGGATAGTCGGACTAAATGTTTGGGTAGCCCCCCCGACTCCTCATGGTCGTTGACACTTGGTACGTGCACAGGCCCAATAATGATAAATGGACATTCTATAATCAAGCATAATTGGTCATGCATTTTAATTGATGATGATATGTTTGAAAATGTTGGGAATTGTGTCATAAAAGCATGGGATGTAATAGGATATTTATTATTTATTTAATAAAAGAGTTTATTCATAATTTTATGTGCATATATTTATGAATATTTGTGACAACCCTAACTTTTGGTCATCATACTACATTCATACTTAACCCATTTCCTAACTTATGTTCCTCTAGAATGATAAACTACTAAAATTTATGCCCAATTTTTTTTCTTTTTCTTACAATGGTAAGATAAACATATATATTTGTATACTTTGTCGTAATAAAACCTTAAGATCAGTTCCCGAACATGATCACACACTCAAACTATTCTTCACATGCCATCAACATTCATAGGCTATTACCATAGTAGCCTTTTGGGTACTTGAACATACCTTGTACTTAAGTTTACAAAACATAACCTTGAAGTCTCGTAAACTTTACATTTACTACATAACCGAGATAATTTTACATCCATAATTCTTATTTTTCATTATACACATTTTGTAGCATCTCCAAATTCGTAGTGCGTCCATCACCCACTTGCCCACACTTCGCCACTACATCCGCATGCCTAGCAACAAGGTTTGAGGGAGCCGGTGCCTTACCCAAGCTTCCTATAACATGAATAAACTTAATGAGCTTTTGCTCCGCAAGTAACAGTAGGTAAAAAAAAAACCAAATAATTATGCATACCCATATATCCTAAGACATTCTATGCATCTAGAACGTATATCGCTTATGTTTTTCTTCTTTCATTAAATACTTTGTTCTGTTTTCGTCTCTTTTTAGTCGTTCAGATAATGTTCTCACGTTTTGAACGGCACTCATATTGTGTTTTCCTTTCTTTTCATTCTTCTTTATGATTACTGTTGTCTCATATGGAATGATTGTTGTTTTACATTTTCTTGTCTTTTACTTCTTATGGGCCCTATCTTGTTGTACGATAACGCGCATAATCAGTTAAGAGTGGGGTAGCTTACCAAAACCAACTCAGTCATGGTTTCATTTCATTCATAATCATAGTAACCTTTCCTTCGAAGGCTGGTACAAACAGGATGTTTGTTTTCTTACCATTTGTCAACTTTCTCATTAAGATGGCAACTTTGGTTAAAATCTTATGACTTTGTGCACTTTTGAGCAATTTTTCATGAAATTGACTTTTCATTAAAGTTTAACTTTTTCTATTAACTTGACCTCAAGTTGACATCGATTACGTACTTTTCATAGAATAAACTTCTACTGTTTCTTAAGTCTTGAAAATACATGCTCCCTATCTGTGTATAGCTCCCTATCAACTATGACTATCAGTACATGCTCTAGTCTACATTCAGACAACGAAATTTCCCCAGTAAGCAGGGTAGTCCTAAATGTCTGACCAATTAGGCAGGGTAGTCCTAAATGTCTGACCAATTCTATTCTTAGCATAACTTAATTTCTCAGCAAATCCATATGATGCAAACGAATGTGATGCATTGAAATCAAATAATATGTATGCTAAGTGCTAACGAATAGTAAGCTGACATGTCACTACTCTTGACGTGCCAGCTTCCGTATCATTTTTCGTGTATGCAACCAATCTAGCATTGGTTTGTGACCGGACTTCTATTCTATCTTGTTGAGGTTGCATTTCCTCAACTTTCATCTGCATCGCATTTGCTTGGCTAGTGGGCTGTCTATTTGAACTTTGAGGACAGTTCCAGGAATAATGGCCCTTTTGCCACATGTATAGCAATTATTTGTTCCATAACGACATACACCTAGATGCTTCTTTTTGCACTTAGCACACTCAACTATATTTGTGTTACGCTCTTGCCTATGTTACGGATTCTGGAAGTTAAAGTTTCGATTTCCATCAAAATTTCTATTCCTCTTATTCGGGTTATGGCTATTCTATTGATGACTTTATGTGGGTCAACTTCCTTGTCTGGATATGTTAACCTGGTTGCTTTGGGTAGCTTGATTAGTCCTTTGATTCCCCTTTTGGTTTTGCTTTGCCTAGGCTTTTTCCTTTTTCTTGGCTTCCCAAAATTTGGCTCTCACTTTTTTAGCTTGGACCAAGTGATATTTTGCTCAGACTACTCTACCAACATAATCTGTCACTGTTGTGGGTGGTCTTTCACAAGTTAAGCGCATAGCCTTGCCAATCGATCAAACTTATGATAAGCTTCTATAACAGTCATATCACCTTGCTTCAAATTATTGAATTTATTTTGTTGAGCTCGGAGACCTACAGTATCATAGTACTTAGCATTGAATTCCTCTAAGAATTCATTCTTAGTCATTATTGCCACATTTCTTCTCATTACCACTATCTCCCACCAGCAGTGAGCATCTTTCTTCAGCACATACGAAGTATAAAGAACTTTTTCCTACATCATTAGATTCATAAAATCTAGAATCGTTTAGAGTGAAGTTAACCACTCCTCAGTCTCTAGTGGGCCAGTGGAACCTACAAATTTTGGTGGCTTCATCCTACAAAACCATACATATAATGGTTCCTGATTTGTGACAGGCATAGCTTGATGGTCCATTACTGGCATCATAGCAGGCTCTGGTCACGATGCAGGTGCCGTTGGTGGTGTCGGTTCAAGTTGAATAGGTGGCACTCTTATTTGCTCATGTTCTTGATTTATTTGTTGTCATTGCTCTCTCAAATTCCTATTTTCGTGCTCCTGGGCCTCCATTCTGGCTTGTAGATTGGCTATCAGAGTAGCTAGATCTACATCCTGTACCACACATCCTCTACGTGGCTGAACCATGTTTTCGTGTATTTATACTAGAAAAATAATGGCAAACATAGTTAAATTTCCGGATATGTGTATATGTATATATTACCAAATAATCTTAACGGCTTTCCATAACATAAAGTTGTTTTAATTAATACAACTTCTGTTACTTGTGGTCATATCTTAACCACACTTTTCTTCCATAAAATTCATTCTTTAAATGAATGCATTTACTATCTTTAATTCATTTGTATGCCTGTATATATGTACATACACCTATCCGCTCAAACATACATGTACATACATCATTCATTACTTACATAAGACAAGTATCATTAACATATACATCTGTAATACATTTTTACATTTTTACAATGTAACATCATATTATACATTTTAATTATTCTCATTTTCTTCCCCATTAGCCTCCGTAAAATCCTCCTCTGGATCTTCTTTCTCACTTATATTTACAGTGTTTTGTGGATTCACATATGCTTGTCTCTGTTGTAAAGAAGCTGGAACAACTTCATTTCTAACTTTAATTCTGAATCTATGTCAATATTCCCTTTATCTATGCTCAAACTCCATTCATCGCTAAGTAGCATGTCATTCTTGTTCTTCTCGTTCATTAGCCAACGTTTCTTCTAATTGCATTACTTCCTCTATGAGTTGGGTAAGGGTATAAGTAGCTTCCCGTCGAGGAAATATCATAATTTTTAGTTCATCTACTACCCCTTTCCAAAATATAAAACATGCATCCTATTCTTTTAACACTATGGTGTGATCAGTCATAATCTTGCTAAGAAATCGCTCTGCATAGTTACTTATAGTATCATAAGGTCACATTTTAAATCTATCAACCATATGTATATATTTTTCCATTCTCATAAATTCTGTCTCCCCATTCTATGATTGAACCTGTGATGTAGAGGCAACCTCTAGTGCTATCCTTATGGGTACATCTCTTGGTGGAAATTGAGCTAACAATAAACTACAAAAATTACCTCATGGCACCTCATGTGCATTTCTTGTTTCCACCGTACCTCTCTAAAATTTTCTACCGTCAAACTCTAATAGGCCGGCTACTAGAATCACCTAATCACTCTCATCAATATCACAGGCTACCATTAGATATTCAATTCGGTGTAGCCAATCTTGCAATTTAGTTAGGTGAGCCTGGCCATCATACGTATGTGGGTTACATTGATAGAGTGTGAGAGTAGCTCTTTCAGTGACCTTAGATACTATTGGGTCCCTAATCATGGCTACTTATAGTTCTCTATCAATCAGGGATGGCTTGGCAACTATGTTAGGTTTTAAAGGTACCTATAAAGGTATGGGTTCAGCTTCTTGTATCGAAGGTAGACTATGTGGGCGTCTTCACCTTTTTGATTCCCAGAAACTCCTTCAGTGCAATTCACATGGAACCGTGCAAGTTCGTCTTGTTCGAACTATATCGTATATCCTAGAAAAACAAAATTCACACACTGAATTCTACATTCAAAAGAAATACAAGTTACCTAGACATTGTAGAGTCAGATGCTTAATGGAATATGGGTGGGTGGCAGAACCTTCGCTCTGATACCAACTGTGATGATCCTAACTTTTGGTCATCATACTACCAGCATATTTAACCCATTTCCTAACTTATGTTCCTCTAAAATGATAAACTACAAAACTTTATGCCCACTTTTTTTTTCCTTACAATGGTAAGATAAACAATATATATTTGTATACTTTGTCCTAATAAAACCGGAAGTTCAGTTCCTAGACATGATCACGTATGCAAACTATTCTTTACATGCCATCAACATTCATAGGCTATTACTATAGTAGCCTTTTGGGTACTTGAACATACCTTGTACTTCAGTTTACAAAACATAACCTTGAAGTCTCGTAAACTTTATATTTACTACATAACCAAGATAATTTTACATCCATAATTCTTATTTACATTATACATATTTTGCACTGTATTCAAATTCGTAGTTCGTCCATCACCCACTTGCTCACACTCCACCGCTACATCCTCTCCACATGCCCAGCGGCAAGATTTTAGGGAGCTAGTGCCTTATCCGAGTTTCCTACAACATGAACAAACTTAATGAGCTTTCGCTCAGCAAGTAACAATAGGTCATAATAAAACCAAACAATTATACATACCCATATATGCATTCATGTCATATATCCTAAGACATTCTATGCATCTAGAACGTATATCACTTATGTTTTCCTTTTTTCATTACATATTTTGTTATGTTTTCATCTCTTTTTAGTCATTCACATATCATTCTCACGTTCTAAACCACACTCATATTGTGTTTTCCTTTCTTTTCATTCTTCTTTACGATTACCATTTTCTCATGTGGAACGGTTGATGTTTTACATTTTCTTGTCTTTTACTTTTTATGGGGCCCATCCTGTTGTGCCATAGAGCCCATAACCAGTGAAGAGTGGGGTAACTAACCAAAACCAACTTAGTCATGGTTTCATTTCTTTCATAATCATACTAACCTTTCCTTCAAAGGCTGGTATAAACAGGATGTTTGTTTTCTTACTGTTTGTCAACTTTATCATTAAGACGACAACGTTGGTTAAATTTTATGACTTTGTGCACTTTTGAGCAATTTATCATGAAATTGACTTTTCATTAAAGTTTAACTTTTTATATTAACTTGACCTCAACTTAATATCGATACATACTTTTCACAGAATAAAGTTGTACTGCTACTTAAGTTTTGTAAATACATTCTTAACAGTGCACCTAACATTTAGGAAACATCTTTCACATCGTAGCATACATTTAGTCTATAATATGCTCGGATTGAGCAACATAAAGAAATAAATTTATTCGCATCATAGACAAGAGAAACTACTAATACTTGTAGAAGTTTCGCTAATGTTGCATCCTTTGTCTCACTTGATGCCTTCCAACTTCGATCGTTTATCGTTACTATTTGAAAGATTTTCGATCGTTAGATTTATAATCTAAGATCAATAACTACAGTTGAATTTAACTTGAAAAGTTCTACAATCCCTATGTTTGGTATTCAATCCCAAAATATTTCCTATGTCAACAATGTGCACCAAACTCATGCACCTTGCCCAATCATGAGCCTAGTTTTCAGTTTTAGTCAAAAACTGTGAATTCTCATCGTGTTAGGTTTCTATACATCACCAGTTATCAAATTGACTTACTTTTCATATCTTAGTCCCTTATTTCTCATGAAAATTGGTTTTATTTCAAATGCTCAAACTAAATATCGGCAGAGTTCTACCTATTTTTCTATGTTTCCTGAGCAAACTTTATCTTGTTTTATCTATTGTTTCCACCTTTAAACACAAACCACACTCTTTCTCTTTCCATTCATCACCAATAACATCACAATTCTAGGCCTTGCTACATATTTCTACAAAAATTCTCCATACCAAGAATTGCTAGAAACAAAAGTTCAATAACCAAGAATTTATCCTTAATTCACTAGATTTTCAAGTTCCTTAACCATTACAAGGAAATCATCATTCTAAGAAAAAAAATTTCCCACACTTTTCCTATTCTCCATGGCAGCCAAGGTGAGGAAATGAGAGAAAAAACTTGAAATATCACCTTAGAGAATGAAGAACAAGCTTCAGAAACTCTATTCCTCAGTAACTTTGTCAATTTCCACTTAAATCACATTTTTCCTCACTTTGGTGATTTTTTTTTCTTTCTTTCTCTTTGGCTTGTGCTCTCTGTTCTTTCTACAAGAAAAATGGTCATTTCCCTTGTGTTTCTCCTTTAAGAACCGACCATCCAAAAAGCAAGGGGATCAAAATGTAATTTTAACTTTTTCTAAGGGCCTTTTCGTAAAATTTAACAAAATATCTCATTCCTTCTTCATTAAGTTGGCTGCCCATTCTCTCTAGCACCCTCCAATTGTCACAAACTCCTCCCTTCATTCATTTATCACTTTTAATCTCAATCATTGATTTATTTAATAACTATCTTATTTTAGTTCAGCTTAATTTCCTGTCCAGTGCGCGTTTTATCTGCGTTTTTTGTATAGTTGGTCAACGTAGCCAACTTTAACCATTAATGACTAACTTTTTGAGGGTGATGTTTGGGTCAACTCTTTGTCAACAAATTTTGACTCGGTCAACTTAAATCAGTCGAAACCCCAATTTACATGATTCGGTCGTCCGTCCATTTTCATTTTGATTGTTTCTAAAACCCTAGAATTGATGTCGTTCAATTATTTTTTCATTTCTTAACCCTTATATTCATGTGTTTACCCACTTGTGGGGTTAACACAACATTCCATGCTTCTTTCCTTAAGACAGTCTAAAATTATATAACTGCATCATAGATTAGAAATTTCATATTTTTAACTTATAACTTTCTACTTAGTACTATTATCAACAAGTACTTATCATATAAGTATTCATATTGATAATACAAAGGATTTCAGGAAATTTTGTCTTATACAATAATTCTGATAAATTTTCCAGTCATGATGATATTTTATGAATATCAAATGAAAATTTCATGATTATTTATGTGACCTTAAACATTGGTTATAAGTGTTATATGTGAGAAGATAATGTTTAAAGATTGTAATCACAATGGTGATTGTAATGAATTCAATTAAAGTTCAAATTGCTTAATTAAAACATTATTAATACATGTGATTCCCATTTAGAATGGAATGGTTTTATCCGCACTGTTAATATCGCGAGATATTGAATAAGTGTATTTTGCATAATGAGATTATGTGGAACAGGTACACAGACATGATATGAATTTCTGATAATTTTTGTTAAGTATAGAAATTCTAATTAAGTATATTGATGGTCATATATAGAAAAATCTTAATCCTTTGTTCTTAGCAGACTCCTATTTATGGATTTATGTCTTTTGATTTACTCAATATGGATTCCAAGATCCTGAATCCTATTCCTTGTATTTTAGAGACATTATGAAGTAGGTAGCCGAGAATGTTATCATATGAGATGAAATCCATTCTAATGTGATTGTTCACAAGTGCACGAATTGCACAAGTAAAATAATGAGTGAATAAGATATTGTTCCCATGAAGACTACCTTAACAATTACTGAAATTTATATTTTTAACTTTATCTAGACAAATAAAATCTCTAAGATAGATCAAAACTGAAAAGAAAGCAAAATAAAATAACACAAAGTATGCGCAAAATAATTATGACAAGAGATCAAAGCAAAGAAAACACTAGAGCATACAAGTTTCACCAAGACAATTCCTATTTAATTCCAATTATTCGCTAACATCGCCTCCCATTCATGTAGTAGAATGAAAAACCCTAATCTATTTAATAGTCCTTTTGGAGATGCTATTGAAAATATTTCCAACATGTAAATTCACTATTCACTATTGCTAGATGTGAATTCACTATTTCCAAAAGTTCTCTCACAAGTCATAATACTATCTCTCGATGTCCTACACACCTTATAGTTTCATTTATTAGAAACTTTTCCTAAAAATCTCCTTCTGGGGTTTAAATTTAGGTTTTCAATTTAATTCAATAAGTGATCAATTTATCAAAAGCATTAAGAACAATAAAAGAAACACATACATGAATGAAAAACTCTTAGTGAATAAACTTCATTGAAAGAAAATAACAAAAATCAAATATTCATGTCATGGCTACACTTGTAGCCCTAGTCTAGAATTTTAGAACGTAATTGAAAAAGAAAACATAATGACAATAAAATTTAACATAAGAAATTCAAAAAAGAGTAAAATTATTTGGCGAATTCGAAGTTGAACTTCGTTCTTAAATGAATCCTCTTCTCCTTCGTAGAGTCATCTTCTCTCCTTCTTTTCTTAGCCAAAAAGCTTTAGAAAATAACCCTAAAAATCCTATTTACAGTGTTGGGAATAGTAATGACATTGTTGTAAATTTTTGGAACTCCACAACACTCAAATTGGTAAAAATTGAAAGTAGCACCACCGCCTTACTATTTGGCACCGTGGCCCTAGCCTAAAAATTAACCTATCCACGCGATGCTTCGAACTAGAGCCACGGCCCTACTATTTGGGTGTCACGGCCTTGGGCAGAAAATTGCTTTTCTCCATAAATTGGTTCCATGACTCCATTGCACAAAGCCTAGGCTCTCTTCTCTTGGGTTTTTATGCTGCAAATGAACCATTTCAAGGCCTAGGCGCATCTTTCAAGGCTTAGGCTCGCCAATCTCAATTTAGCTCCAAAAATTACTTCAACACTCGCCTACGAACTCCAACTAATGCTAATATGTAAAAACCAACTAAAATTACGTAAATTAACTACTAAAACTACACTAAAACTAACAAAACACTCAATTAGACGTATCTAAGGATAAGCATAAATCTAATGTATCAAATACCCCAAAACTTGACATATTGCTAGTCGTCAAGCAAAAGAAAAGTAAAGAAAAGTCAATAAAGAAACTAACCCTCAAAGCAATAAGAAATCAAAAGTACAAGTAACAACTTGTTGATAATTTAACAATCTTGCCTCAGAGATTCCACATAGTTAGTAGCTCAAGAGAAGCTTCAGAAATCATATTCTATGTGGAATTTCAATCCTATTGCCAATTTTACCTCATGTAAAGGTCCATGAGTGTGTGTAAAGCTTTTCCCTGTCAACCATCTGCACTCGGATCAGTTTACATAACCCAAGTTCTTTAAAAATGGATCTCCTAGTTAAGAATATTTAGAACTCCGTAGGCTGGTTTTTCACATCACTCTCCTCTAATGTAGAATGAACACCATACCAAAGATCATTAGGACTTTATTCATCACTCTCCTCTAAGTCACTCATGTGCACACGATCATTCCATGTTCTTTCCATAAGCTTATTCAATTCTCCTTAATTCCCCCAAACTTGCTTTCGAACCTCCATTTGTAAACCACTTTATTCATCATTTGTAAACCTCTATTTTTTTTTCTTTTTTTTACACACCCCCAAACTTATTTCTTTACATGAACGCACAAAGTGGTTGTCTAAGTTGTCATCCCTCTAAAAAAAATCTTCTTCCAAACTCCTCCCATCCTCTCAAAATTTAATGTAGCTCTAAATATTCTTCTCTAATGATCATATGCACAGAAGCAAAGGGTCAAATGAGGGAATATTATTTAAAGTTTGGTTCAATTACGGGTGACAAAGAAAAAGTCTAAACTAGCTCAAAAACGGTACTATGGAATGTATTACGCACAGTTTGGCTTGAAAGGCTCAAACGATCAAAACATTGCCTAAATCTTTTCCCTAATATGGTGTGTCCTAGGATTTCACCTCAAGTGATAATCAAACTGGTTCTAGAATTCTTGTGAGATCAAAGAGTTTGCTTAGGTCACATAATCTTTCTCCAAATAAGCAAAATGATTAAAAAATTTCAAGCTAGTGCTCGAAATGTCAAAGAGTCCCAGGCAAAGTACAAATTAACAAAAAGGATCAAGCACACACACAAAATACAATATTCATCAATTTCTCCCAAGCTAGAAGCAAGCAAAACCAATCTCATCATCAGCCTTGGTGTCGTCACTTTTACTATTTTTTTTAGAAAACAAAGAAACATGAAACTAAAATAACAGAATAGAAAGAAACAAGAGAATGAAACATTCAACTAAACTAACCAATTCTAAGAATGAAAGAAACATTCCCCCCAAACTTACACATAAACATTGCCCTCAAGTTTTTGATAAAGAAAACAGAAGAACAGAGGACATACCTAGGTAAGGGCTATGTCAGGTGCCCTTGCCACCACCACCATCATCGTTTCCAGAAGTTGACAGAAATGGGGTAAATATTGGCACCGAGGATAGTTAAGGGTCAGAGAATTCTTTTTTTGGGTCTTTAAACTTGGGCATTCTTCCTTAACAGTACTGTGATGCAATAGCTACATTTCCATTCCTAGCTTTATCTGGTTCCTTCGTAGGGGGAATCCTGGATGCTTTATCTTTCCTTTAAAATTACTTTGGAGCCTTTACCAAGTTCTTTTCACATAATGACTTCTTTATGTTATCCATCCGGTGACAAGTCTCAGATCACCGTGAACCCTTGAGTGGACTAAACACATTGAAAGTTACTTTCCCATTTTTCACTTCTAAACTCAACTCCCCTTTCGAAAGATTAATCACAACATTTCTAGTAGCTATTAATGGTCATCCTATGATTAAAGGAATATCTTGGTCAGTCGCTAGTAGTGTGATAATGGGATTCAACATATTGCTGGAAATAAATAGAGTATTCATCTAATCAATTTATGTGCATGAATATCAAGGCATGTTAATTTAGGCACAATTAAATATGATGCATGATGCACATGCAAAATACATAAATCATGTTTTAATTTTAGGTGCGAATGATAATCCAATTTTACACATATAAAGTGTACCTTTGGGTAGTCAAGTTATATGCCAATTAGACCGAGACTCTTCTCAGTTAATAAATATAGTCAAAATATCTCATATTTTCATATTTATTAACTACTGTTATTTTCAGTCAAAATATAACCAATAGATTTGATTATATTTTATGAGTGTAACCCACCGTTTCAGATCCCATAGACTTAACTCCGGATTGCTACCTTTGGGTAGTCAATTCAGAAATACATCCTGAAATCTTATCTCTAGGAAGCCAACCTTGTTATTGATCCAGCAAAGACACTCTCCTTTAGGAGGGCGATTCAATGTCGCCGCAAAGCCCCTTTCCGGATCTCTCGGTGTTGTGCTAATGACGGAGACTAGTGGGTCGTATTGTCATACAACCCTCTCCCACTCATTATTTTGCAAACATGTATTTTGTTTGAAAAACATCTCATGATTTTGAAATCGAAAAATAAACAATTTATTTTTCGGATATGTGAAATTCAAAAAATTAACTTTTAAATTCAATTTCACATGTAACATTATTTTGCAAATCAATTTTGCAACTTAAATCAATATAATTATATTAAATCGATTTACAGCGCATGGTTCTTATTTTATTTTATTTTATTTTTCTAAAACACTTTTATAATAAATAAAATAAACAATAACAAATGCGCGTGTATGCATGGCATGTTATAAAAACATATGAGTAGGCACATTAAATCTATATGGCATGTTATATGCATGGACATATAATATATAATTATCAACATAACATATAAATATATGCAATCAACTATTGAGATGGATTTGACTGGGTCCCATGGAAAAATAAATTACAACTCAATCGAATCGAATAAATAAATAATTACAATAATTATGTTCTTCCGTTACATCAACGGGTCTTCGATTCTTGAATTCTTTATTCTTCGGCTTCAATCTTTGTCTCCGGGTTAGATTTCACCTTCCTTGGGATCCGGAACTTTTCCGGGCCCGTCAGCATGCTTTGCGAGGGTTTCGAAAACCTTCGGGCCCGTTTGGGATCAAATCCCGAACTTGGGCTGCCAGCCGCGCTGGGCCACAGCCTGGGCCGCGTCCTGGCCCGCGCTTTGGACGCGCCTGGGCCGCGTCTGGGCCATTTTTCTGGAATTTTCTGGGCAGTTTTCTGGGCTTCTTTGAAGGCTTTAAACATGATCTTCAAGGCCTCCTACTTGATTCAAAATCAAAAACCCTAATTCTACCCAAATCCTAGAATTACTATAATTCTAATCCCAAATTAAATTACAAATAATTTATTAACGAATGAATATAACCGATCCATGGAACCATATAATTAACGCCCAAATCCATTATCCATACATTTATCATCATGAATAAAAATAAACATCCATAAATGCAAGTGCCTACTCATCACATACATACATAATTAAATATCACATATTTAATATCAATTATGATTATAAAATAATTGAAGCATAAATTAATATCGTCTATAGACCGCTCTGATACCAATTGTTGGTTGCCGAATCGAATTCGGAGGCGGAAACGCAGTGGAAAGGTGGATCGTGTATAACAAAAATTTTCATAAAGCTTTTGAGATACTCTATAGATTATATTAATTTATGCACGAATAAATTAATCTCATTAATTTATAACATTCAAGGATCAACCGCAAAAATACCTTGTAGCCGACTCGGATGAT
Organism: Morus alba; assembly: GCA_012066045.3. NCBI lineage: Eukaryota > Viridiplantae > Streptophyta > Magnoliopsida > Rosales > Moraceae > Morus > Morus alba. The sequence continues at coordinate 23,259,862 of CP050225.2, forward strand.
AACTTGAATTTCTTTGACCACGAACAGTCCTAGCTCCAAGCTTTGTGCTTAGAACACCAAAGTCTTCCACGTCAATTCCTTGATTCTACGTAGACGTGTGTGTGGGCACACGCGAGACAAAACAGGTTTCTGAAACACTCGAATTTCCACAAACACCAACGCATGCACGATGTGGAATTATTGGAGAAGAATTTTGCTCTCTATTTTTCCTCTATGAGAATTTTGGCCGCACCTCTTTTTAGGGCTGAAAATATGTTTCAAAAATTGTTCCCACAATTTTCTATCTATCTCATATTTAAAGAGTAGAAGTCAAACTTCAAAATAGAATCAAATCCTTATCTCCAATTTTGAATTTGGAACAAAAAATCCCTTCCCCTTATCCTTAAGGTGGCCGGCCACACACTAGGGTTTTATCCCTGTGTGTGGCACCTAAATAAGATAGGGAAGGAAGATATTTTATCCTTTATCCAGTAGTCCAATTTTAATTCAGATTCAAATTCGAATTTAAGTCAAACTTAAATTAATTTGAATTCTAAATTGAACAACGTATCAAATAAGTTTAAAAGGATAAATCTAGATATGTTCAAATTCAAATTTAAATAATCTCATTATTTAAATAATAATTAATTCTCAATTAATTATTCTTCGAGTATTTAATTTTAGAATTCCGTAATTCTAAAATTCCCATTTTGCCCTTTGTGTCTTGTAGAATTACAAGGACGACGTGGGGACTAATGGACCTATAATTCTGAGCTCCAATAAAATTAATAATTAATTAAACACTTTAATCAATTAATTAATTCTATTAATTTCAATAGTTACTCCACTATAAACGTGGAATTGCACTCTCGAAATTACAGACATTAATTACTTCTAAACCGCGAAGTGTCCATTTCATATAGTCATTGCATATAGATCAATCCTCCATAAATAATTCATAATTAGAGTCAGGTAGAATCCATTAACCTCTCTAATTACATCTTTATCCTTGAGTACCATTGATTCTCTAATGGATAGTGATTCATAAAACAAATTCATGAACCAGAGCGCTCTTACTAATCCAAGTACCGAATCAACACTCAAGAGAATTATTTATCTGCTTCTCTCTCAAGAAGGAATGGATTCCATCTCGTATAATAACATTCCCAGCTACCTATTTCATTATGTCTCCAAAATACAAGGAATAGGATTCAGGGTTTTGGAATCCGTACTGAGTAAATCAAAAGACATAAATCCATAAATAGGAGTTTGTTAAGAACTCAGGATTAAGATCATTCTATATATGACCATCGGTAGACTCAATTAGAATTTCTATGCTTAACGGAAATTATTAGAAATTCATATTGTGTCTACGTCCATGTTCCACATAATCTCATTATGCGAAATACACTCATTCAATATCTCGCCATATTAACAGTGCGGATAACACCGTTCCATTCTAAATGGGAATGACATGTATTAATAAGGTTTTAATTAAAGATTCTAAACTTTAATTAAATTCATTATGAACTATTACTTTTGATTATTATCGTTAAACATTATCCTCTCGTATATAACACTTATATACCATGTTTAAGGTTACATAAATAATCAAGGAATTTTATTTGATATTCATAAAATATTCATAAATATATGCACATAAAATATTCATAAATATATGCACATAAAATGATGAATAAACTATTTTATTAAATAAATAATAAATATCCTTTTACATCTCATGCTTTCAGGACACTATTCCCAACAGTTGCAAACCACTCCTTGTAAAATAGCCTCGTACTGCTCTTTAGGATTAGGAATGGTATCACTTGGAAGAGCACCTTGTTGCCTTTATGAGCTCGAACAAGCTAATCGGCCCATTTACACTTCTATGTTTCAGATCACTACCATTTGGCTACTTAACAAGGTGTTTGTCTTAGCCATGTATTGCTTAGTACCATCTATGTGTTGCTTAGTAGTTAACATGAATTGAGAAAACATCTATTCCAATGAACTCTACTTTTCTTGTTGCACAAACCCTGGAGGTTGGTTCAAGACATTATGAGTGTTCCTATAAGAGAAACCTGAACGATTCCTAGAACTGGGGTGATGGGCGTTTGAATTGGGGTTCCATTGCTACTTATGGAAGTTCCCCATGTAGTTAGCTTGCTTTGCCACAAACAAACAACTCCCATTTTCATGACTGGCTCCATAATATTCATAACAAGGAGTTGGCATATGTACTGAATTCACCTCCCTAGTACCCAATTTCTTCACCAAAGCAGCCACTTGGCTTGTTAAAGCCATCAAAGCATAGACCTCAAGTACCCCTGTTGTTTTCCTCAACATAGTTTGCTCCTTCGAATACTTGTAATCATTTACAGCCATCTCATCTAGAAGATTAAAAGCCTCATCAACACTCTTTCTCCTTAATGCACCTCCTGTAGCTGCATCCACCAATTTTGGATTGTTCATATCCAGACCATTGTAGAAATACTGAATATGCAACTATCTTTGCACCTCATGATGAGGACATCTCCTCCATAACTCTTAAAATCTCTCCCAAGCTTCTGATAAAGTCTTCCTACCATGTTGCACAAAATTAGCAATCTCATTTCTCATCTAAATCGTCTTGGATAGAGGAAAGTACTTAGCCAAGAACTTCTGAGGAAGATCATTCAAAGTAGTGAAAGTGATTTGGGGGATGAGAGTAAAGCCAACTCCATGCCTTGTCTCTGAAAGAAAAGTTAAATAGTGTCAATCTTATAGCATCATCTGAGACTCCACTAAACTTCATGGTATAGTACAACTGCAAAAAACGTGCGATATGAGCATTAGATCTTCACTATGCAAACCACCAAACCGACAAGAGTTTTGAATCATGGAGATGATCGCAGGCTTCAATTCAAAGTTGTTGGCTTGAATAGCCAGAGTAGCAATGCTTGATGGTGTCCCTGTAACATCGGGGGTAGAATAATCCCCCATAGCCTTGGTGTCATGTTCTCTTTCCACCATATCAATAACATAAGTTTTTCTTTCTTCTTTTCCTGCTTATGTCTTTTGAAAGTCCCTTCAATCTCAGGATCAAAGACTTCAAGACTTTTAGATTGTAGCATGCACTATAAGACACTTGACAATTTGCAAGAAAATAAAATAACGTCAGAGTCTAAGTTAAAATTAAAAATACTTGGTATCAATATTGTTAATGCCAGTACCTAGCAACGACGCCAAAAACATGATGTGATTTTTTACAAGCGTACGAATCGCACAAGTAATATAATAGTGAATAAGATATCGTTCTTACAGGGACTAGCTTAACAATTACTAAAATTTATATTTTTTAACTTTATCTAGACAAATAAAATCTCTGAGATAGATCAAAACTGAAAAGAAAGCAAAATAAAATAAGCAAAGTATACGCAAAATAATTATGAAAAGAGATCAATGCAAAGAAAACACTAGAGCATACAAGTTTCACCAAGAAAATTCCTATTTAATTCTGATTATTCACTAACATCGCCTCTCATTCATGTAGTAGAACGAAAAAACCCTAATCTATTTAATAGTCCTTCTGGGGATGCTATTAAAAATATTTCCAACATGCAAATTCACTATCGCTAGATGTGAATCCCACCATCCTAGAAATTCATTAAGTTCTTTGATTTTTTCAAAATTTCTCTCACAAATCGTAACACTATCTCTCGATGTCCTACACACCTTACGGTTCCTTTTATTAGAAACTATTCATAAAAATCTCTTTCTGGGGTTTCAATTTAGGTTTTCAATTCAATTCACTAAGTGCTCAATTTATTGAAAGCATTAAGAACAATAAAAGAAACACATAAATAAATGGAAAACTCTTAGTGAATAAACTTCATTGAAAGAAATAACAAAAATCAAATATTCATGTCTTGGCTACACTTGTAGCCCTAGTCTATAAATTTAGAACTTAATTGAAAAAAAAAAACATAATGACAATAGAATTCAACATAAGAAATTCAGGAAAGAGTAAAACTGTTTGGCAAACTAATGTTGAACTTCGTTCTTGAATGAATCCTCTTCTTCTTCATAGATTCGTCTTCTCTCCATCTTTTCTTAGAAAAAAAGCTCTAGAAAATAACCCTAAAAATCTTATTTATAGTGTTTGGAATTATAGTGGCATTGTCGTTGTAGTATAGTGGTGAGTATTCCCGCCTGTCACGCGGGTGACCCGGGTTCGATCCCCGGCAACGGCGCCAAAAACTTGATGCGAATTTATTTTTTTAGTATAATAAATTTCCGCAAGCGTACGGTGTCAAGTTTTGAGTATAAGGTGAGTGAGTATCGTCTCCACAGGGATTGGGTTTAGAATTGCCATTAAGTACCGCAAGTATTGTAACTTGACTTTATCTAGGCAACCTAATAAAATGACAATTAAGAAAATAAAACAAAATAAATATGAAAATAAGAAAATAAAGTATCTACACACAAATGGTCTAGGAACTTGATTTCACTTTATTATTCCTATGTTCATCCTATTATGTAATCGCTAATCAATTCCATTCAATTCATTAATCAAGGCTCTAATATCATCTTGCAACCTCTCCCGAGTGCCTCACAAGAAATTGTATTTAAATACCCAAAACAATATCCCTATTCGAAATGAACATTTAAACACAAATTAAGCTTCGCCTTTGTGATTAGAAAATAGGAATGTCGATCGCCTCCCGGCCTCACAACAACCTAAATCCTAATTTGATTATCTAAGCGTTGGTCTCCTCCCGGTCTCACAACAACCTAGACTATGCTTCTAGAATCTAGATAAAGAATTCAATCTCTCCCGAGCATCAAATTCGCAATCTAAAAATCATCTAACTCATTGGCCAAATAAATTAAAAGCATTAAGCATAGAGAAACATAAATGAATTGAAAAATGAAATTAAATTAACAATCCACAAAATATTCAAAACATAGTTCAAATAAAACTACATCAAGTTCTAGATTAAATGTCTAGCTCAACATGGAAAAATAGATGAAGGAAGATAAAACCCAATATCCATTGAAGAGCTTCCAAGGACCTCCAAGATGAAGGATTTCGGCCTCCTATTGATGTTTTCTTCACATTTCCAGGCTCTCCTCTCGAATGGCAACTTTTTCCTTTTATAATGAAACACTTGAGCTAGGGGCTTGAGACGCTGGCAGCCTGCGTGATTACGCGCTGCAGCGCGCGTTTTTTCAAACTAGGCCTGCAGCCTCCGCGTCTTTTGGCAGAGTAGCGGACTGGGGAAGCGGCAGCGTGGTGCCCAGCGCTGCGCGCGTGGCATCAAGTGGGCGCAAGGCAGCGCCCATTTGGCGCGCTGCATGCAGCGTTGCTGCGGCAACACACGCTCGGGCTGCAGCGCCATTTGTGCTTTGCAGCCTTGGCGTTGCTGCAGCAACATGCACGGCGCGGCGCCATTTGGTGCGCTGCAGCGCGCGTTGCTGGGGCTAGGGGCTGCAGCGCGCTGCAGCGCATGTTGTGCGCTGCAGCCTGCGCTTCCCCTACTCTCTGGTCTTCTTTGCACGCTGTAGCCCATGAAGGCGCGCTGCAGCGCGCTTCTCTTGGAATCCAAAGCCTCCTCTTTTGTGCCACAAAATCCTCTTTCACATCCTCTTTTCATTGATTCACAAGTTAGGCAAATATTCTTCCTTTCTTCATGCAAAATCATCCAAGTTGGCATTTATTTATATTTCCTATAAAAATCACACAAAAGACATTAAACTAACAAAAATGCTTGAAAACTTACAAATATTCAAGCTTAAAAGTACTTGATTTGTTGGTAGAAATACCCGTCATCACTCCACAACACTCAAATTGACAAAATTTTGAAGTACCACTGTGGCCTTACTATTTGGATGCTGCGGTCATTGCCTGAGAAGTAGCCAATCCACACGATGCTTGGAAGTAGAGCTGCGGCCCTACTATTTGGGCACTGCGGCCTTGGGCAGAAAATTGCTTTTTTCCGTAATGTGGCACCATGGCTCCATTGCACAAAGCCTAGGCTCTCCTCTTGGGTTTTTGTATTGCAAATGAACCATTTCAAGGCCTAGGCACCATCTTTCAAGGCCAAGCCTCTCCAATCTCAATTTAGCACCAAAAATTACTCAAACACTCACCTACGAAGTCCAACTAATGCTAATCTACAAAAACCAACTGAAATTATGTAAATTAACTACTAAAACTACTCTAAAATCAACAAAACACTCAATTAGACATATCAAAAGATAATCATAAATCCAATGTATCACATTCCTTCTTGAGAAAGAAGTAGATAAAAAATTCTCGTGAGGGTTGATTCGGTACTTGGACTAGTAGGGGCTCCGGTTCATGAATGTGTTTTATGAATCACTGGCCATTAAAAAATCTATTGTACTCAAGGACAAAGATGTAATTAGAGAGGTTAATGGATTTCACCTAGCTCTAATTATGAATTATTTATGAATGATTGATCTATATGCAGTGACTATAAGTAATTTATGTTTATAATTACGAGAGTTTAATTTCAAGTTTATAGTGGAGTAACTACTGGAATTAATAAGATTAATTAATTAATTAAAGTATTCAATTAATTATTAATTTTATTAGAGCTCAAAATTATAGGTCCATGAGTCCCCGCATCATCCTTGTAATTCTACAAGATACTAAGGGTAAAATAGGAATTTTAAAATTAAACACTCCAGAATAATTAATTGAGAATTAATTACTATTTAAATAATGTGATTATTTAAATTTAAATTTCAATTTTGGATGACTTATGTGAAGATGTTCACATAGTGTGAACACAAGGCACAGTGTGAACACATCTAGAATTATCCATTTAAACTTATTTGATAAGTTGTTCAATTTAGAATTCAAACGAATTTAAGTCTGACTTAAATTGTTATTTGAATTTGAGCCAAATTTAGACCTTTTAGATAAATGCAGAATCTTGACTTGATTCCCTATAGAATTGGCACCTACCACAAGATAAGGATCCTATGTGGTGGCCGGCCATATAAAGGAAAAAGGAAGGGAGATTTTGTTTCAAAATCAAATTCAAAGTGAGAGAAAATAGATAAGCTTTATCTGGAGATAAAGGCAAGCCTCCTTTTAGGAGTCCAACTACTACTATATAAAAATAAGGAGATTGTAGTGTCTCACAATTTTCTCTCCTCAAAATCCAAGAGTTGGCTGAATATACTAAGAGTGGGAAAGGAAAATTTTTCTCTAAAAATTCTACATCGTGCATGCATTGGTGTTCGTGGAAAATTCTTGAGTGTTTTCTTAACTCGTTTTGTTTCAGGTGTGCCCACACACACGTCTTTATGAATTCAAGGAATTGACGAGGAAAGCTCGAGTTTTCTGAACAAGCTTTGGAGTGAGGATTGTTCGAGGTCAAAGAAATCAAGTTATCGACCTAATGTCACACCCCCAAACATGGGTTAGTGATGTGGAGGTTTGTTTAGAAATTTAAACCTGCTTAAGAAAGTGATTAATAATTAATAGTTCAAAATTAAATTTCAAATCCAAAATATTTAGATATTCCCAAACAAGCCCCACTATTTACAAGAAATTAAGTTTCCGGGAAAGTGGTGGAAATTCCAACGAAACCTCATCCCTGGTATCATTTCAGGAATCCCCACAGGTTTATCTTACATGAACGTAAACAAGAAAGTAAATGTTGACATCAACCACAGTCTAGCAATATTTGAGTTTACAATCCATGAATTAATACATGCTTTAAGGAGATAAGAGTGGAAAAGAGAGGGATGTGCAAATCTTCACTTCTTAGAGTTGGATTCCCCTCACCCGTAGTAACTACCTATTCTGCCCTATTTCTTGCGTTGCCTGGTGGGGTTAAATACATTTGAAATAAGAAAAGTGACCAAAAGGCCCAATAGGATATAAATTTAAGAAAAATAGACCAAATTTAATAATTAAAAGTACTCACGGTCTGAAGAAACACTCGGAACCAATCATCCTTTAAAAAGATGAAATACACACATAATAGTAGCAAAATATCTAAATAATGAAAACATACAAAGCCATAATATCACCACTGAGCAAGAAGTGACCCGTACAGGTTTCGGGACCTCCCCCTAAGGATATGATTCCCATATCCCGATCTCTGTGGCCATCATGTGTTTTATCATTTCTTAAAATATCTCATTTTAAGAAAGAAAACTTTTTAAAATTTCATTTCTAAATTATTGGAAACTTAATAACATTATTCATGCTATTTCCTTTAAAATCATTTAAATCATGGCTATCAAAGATATGGACAAGAATATCCTACCTCTCAGATATTAAACCAGTGGCTATGTTCGCGTAGCCCTAGCGCCACTTGTCTTCGAAGCTCCAAGTCCAATCATGCCACTAGCTTCGTCATCAAAATCAATGGTTTAGAGTTTATCCTTTCCTCTAAACAATCTAGTTTAATTTTATACAATTGTATCAAGTTAGTGTGCCTTAAATTAAAATAAAAGTTCATAAACAATTCTTAATTTAAATCATGATTCTTTGGGAATTGGGATTCATTCCAGAGAATCGAATGGGGACAATGATTAATGTAGTGAATCCACTCACTTTGAGTTCCCAAATAAAGTTAGGTTGGTTCTACATCGAGTTTCAGGGTCAAAATATGGTTTTGAAACTATTTAATCTCGAATTTAGTGGGAACCAATTGATCGATGACAGAGGAGTGTAACTCCACCGGTTCCCAGTGGAGTGATGTCTGGTCAATTGGTGGGGAGAAATGCCAGAGCCAAAAATGGCCGATCCGCGGGAAACGAAGCCAAATCCTGCAATTTTGGGTTCGATTTCAACATATTCCCAAGAGAAATTAACAAAATTAGGTTCCAATCAACAAACAGGGTTCAAAGAATCAAAATTTCATCAAGGTTTCATCAAAACCCATTAAAAAATCCATTCAAACCAAACTAAATCAAAATTTATCAAAATCCAAACCAATAACCAGATCACCAAGAGAAAGTCAAAGATCAAGAGTGGATTTTCAAATATTTACCTTGATCCGTGCTTTAGGGTTGAAAACTTCTTGGAGATCCTCATTTTTGGTTCAAATCCAGTTCAAAATCTCTTAGAGAGAGAGAGTGAAGCTTGAGAGGGGAAAGAAGAAGAGGGAGATGAGCGAGAGAGAGAGAGAGAGAGAGCTCGGTAAGAGAGAGAGAGAGAGATTGAGAGATTGAGAGAGGGAGAGAGTGAACTGAGAGAGTGAGAGAACAAAAGGAAGAAAGAGTGAAAGTGACGAGAGAGAAAGAGGGAAATAAGGAAAAGGAAAAGGAAGAGAAAAGAAAATAAAAGAAAAGGGCAATATTGAAAAGTAGTAAAAGGAGAGGGTGGAAGTATGTAATTTCCACATGCTTCCGAGGTGAAATTATAAATACTAAAAGTAAGTTTAAGAGATCTTGATTAATTAGGAAAAATCAAATTAGACACACTAATAAACTACAATTAGCATAATTAAACATGTTTAATTCTTGAGGGCGTTACACCTAATCGGTACAAGTTATAAATCTTAATCCGATACTTGGTAAATAAATTAATGTGATTAATTTATTCATGCATAAATTAATATAATCTATAGAGTATCTCAAAGGTTTTATGAAAATTTTTGTTATATACGATCCGCTACTCTCACATTTCTACATCCGAAATCGTTTTAGAAACTAACAACAAAATCATTTCACGAGAATATTTGCACTCGTTGAACTAATGCACATGTAAAATGCCTATTGCTCATTGGTGGGCTTGGCTACGGACAACATGTACGGTGGAGAATGGGGCATAGATCGGCATGCAAATATTTTCCGCATTGCATTAAAATATGTTTTATTTAAATTATGGTTATTATGGTTTTGTGCAAGTGAACTATTCTAAGACACGTTTAGTTAAGTCTGGTAATACTTATTAATGTTGTAATCTTATAACACTTTTCTCCAAGTACTTCTACTCTTTATAATGATGTAAGATTGATAAAGGGATTTACAAACATATTAAAAACCCTGAAATTTTTGTACTTAAAGAAGTGGTTTTCAAACATTTAAGTAAGATTTTCTGTGTAAGTCATGGTTAGTAACGGCTCAAGAATTTAGCTCATTACATTCTCAAATACGGATTGGACAGGAAACAAAGATGACAACAAATCTACCAATGCTTAATATATCTTGGTCGAAATCCTATTTCCTGGAGCTCGAAGAAACAACACACTATTACTCGCTTTTCTACAAAGGCTGAATACCGGTCAATGGCTTCCACTGCTGTAGAGATTAATTGAGTTTGTTCTCTTCTCATTGAACTTGGCATTTAACTACTGAATTTTCCAGTCATTTATTGTGACAACGTTGATGCTACTCATCTATGTGCGACTCCAGTTTTTTACTCATATATGAAACAGGTTGCAATGGATTATCATTACATTCGACAACAAGTTTAAAATGGTGCTCTTCATGTTGTTCATGTTTCTTCTACAGATCAACTAGCAGATGCCCTCATCTTAATTAATCAGAGAAGGCTATGCCATATTTCTCAAAATCTCATAATATTGAGATAACTGGAATATTAAGATAACACTCAAGGACTATCACGCCCCAAAACTGGGATTAGTGAAGTGGAGGCTCGTTTAAAAATTAAACATAATTATGGAAGTAATTAAACATTTAAAAACATAATAATCAAACAGGCCCCACATTTTTACTGAAAATAAATTACAAGAAAGTGATGGGGATCACACTTTTCTGAAAAACGAGTTTTAAACTAACCCTCTAGCATCATTCAAGGTTCCACCCTCAGGATATGCAATATTATACATACATGAACATGTAAATAACATTTACAGACATCAACCACAGTCTAGAAATTTAAAGTTGACAATTTAAGAATTTATAATCCTTACATTTGTACACAAGGATGAAGGATACAAGGTCCCACTTAGATAGATAGTAGCAACTAATTCAACTATTCAGTGCTGCCTCTAGCATCACCTGTGAGGTGTTTAATATTTATAAAAACAAAATAAAACATGAGCATAAGGCATAGTAGGACGTATTTTAAAATAAACTTTATAAACAAGTAAATACATGAATATGCAAGTAAATAAGGATATTAAGCTCTAACAAAACAGCCGGAACCTAACATCCATTTTTTCGAAAGGAAGTACAAACTTTAAATTCCATATTATAGGCATCAGCAAGTAATTTATACTAGGATAAATAACTTACACAACCACAAGCACAAGTCTTATCACCACCATAGTGGCCCGGTCCAGGTTTCGGGTTCTGCCCCCAAGGATAAGATCTCCATATCCTATCTAGGCCATCAACGGGATTACCAGTTCACAAGATATCTTATCTTAACAGAAATATTCATTAAACTTTTGAAATAGTTCATTAGGATTCCAAAGGCTAAAATTAAGCTATTGTGTTAAAATACTTTTTTTATCAAACAAGTCCTTTCTTTAAAACATTTGCATTGGCCAAAACTCTTTAAAAACCAAGCTATCAAAGAAAAGGACAAGAAATCTTACCTCTCAAATACCAAACCTGTTGTTAGCATTGAGCTATTCTAGCTTCCACTTCCTCAAAGCATTCAATCTGATTTCTTAACTAGCATTTACACAAAATAACACTTTAGGATTCAATTCTCATTCCTAAAGCAAATCAATCTCAATTATACACTTTGAATCCCTTTTAGTCTGCCTTAATCCAATTTCAAATTTCATAAATGATTTTATGTTTCAAATCATCATTCCAATAATTTTGATATCAAAACTGGATTAAAGATGTTAATCCATCTACTTTAGGTTCCCAAATGAAGCTAATTTGGGATCTCTTTGAAAATCAGGGTCAAAACAACATTTTGAAACTATTTTGCCATTTTTCCTCTATCAACTAGTCGATTGGTGACAGAGATGTGCATCACCACCGGTCAGTCAGTGATGTGTTGACTGGTCAACCGCATAGGTTGACTAGTGGGGTTCTCCAGGGCGAGGAAAACTCACCAAATTAGCTCAAAAACCTACAAATTCAAGTTCAATCCGAGATATCTCAAATGAAAAATCCCCAATTTTCATTGTGATTTTAACCAAATTTTCATCAAAATCCAATTTAAACAAAAATAGGTTTTTCTAATGGAAAAATTCGAGATTTAGGATAAGTTTTTTTAGAAATCTTACCCCAAATCCTTCCCTTCATGTTGAAAACTCCTTGAAGTTCCTCTTGAGTTCAAGATTCGGAAGATTTGACAAATTTTTTGAAAAAAAAGGGAGAGAGAGCTACAGGAGAGAGTGAGAAACAATAGGGAGAGGGAGAGTGAGAGGAAACGATAGAGAGAGAGAGGGAGTCACTGGAAGAAAAAGAAAAAGAAGGAAAATGAAAGGAAAAGAAGAAAAAGAAAAGATAAAAAAAGTAAACATTAAAGATATTTAAGATACTAGTCCAGAAAATGTGTCTCCACACACATCCGCTGAAAATGTTAAAATCCCTTGGAAACATTTACACTTAAATACTAGAAACATTTAATGAACATAATTAATTAATTAAATTAGATCAGGCACACTAATATATCTCAATTATGCTAATTAATCTTGTTTAATTCCTCGAGGTGTAACAGCTATGCTCCCTTAAGGAATTTCATCCTCGAAATTAGACCTTACCTTAAAGTGTAAACAAATGCGGGTACTGCGCCTGAATTATCATTTCAAGCTCCTATGTCACTTCCTCGACACCATGGTGTTGCCATAACACTTTCACTAGTGGGATCTCACGATGACGCAAACTCTTTATCTTTCGATCAAGAATCCGATCCGGTGTTTCCTCGTATGTTGTGTCATACTGTATTGAAACATCATACCAATGCACCACAGCTTCTGGATCAGGTTGACATTTACGAAGCATGGAGACATGGAACACGTCATTCACGTGTGATAATTCAGGCTGTAATGCAAGACAATACGCCACTACACTGACTCATTGCACGATCGGGAATGGTCCAACGTACCTTGGCGTAAGCTTCCCTTTTACACCAAAACAAATAACTCCCTTGCGTGAGAAAACCTTCAACCAAACAAAGTCACCTTCTTGAAATTTTAAAGGCCTATGCCTTATGTCAGCATAGCTCTTCTGACCATTGGAAATGTGTCCATAAAGTAGCGTGTAATTTGTTATTTATGAAATGGAAAATATCGAACATCATTATTTTACTGATGTGTATGTTGGAAATGTGTCCATAAAGTAGGATGTAATTTGTTATTTGTGAAATGACAAATGTCAAACATTATTGTTTTGCTGATATTTATAAATAAAAAAAGTTATGTTTTCATACATACTCAAGAGTGTTAGTAATATTGCTTAGTCCATAGACTGTTATCAATGAAAGAAGAGTCAGGGAAATCCTGCAGGACAAGCTCTTCTGATATAGTTTAAAATAGATATTCACAGTCTTAGGATCAATTGGGCAATCAAATCTGATTATGACTGTTAGATCGAACCATATAATGTTGGTCTCGGGGCATGGGAGTTGGACTCTGTGGTTGATCTAGACATGTACACAAGATGTTGAATAGACCATGTGACTGATTAGGTTAGAGTAAAAACCATTTACAGAACTCTAAACCTAATTGTCACAACTTAACTATATTTGTATAATTATCTCAATCCTGAAGTGAATACATAACTCAACTTAATTTCTCATGATCTTTGATTCACCAGTGAGATTAGTTCACAGTTTTTGAATAACATCTCGGCTATTGGGATCATGACATAATTGAGTTGGAGTTGTGTAATTCACAGATATGGAATTCGTAAGAAATAATATCACCTCATGCTTTATTGATGGGTGTGTGAATAAATAAACTAGGTCTGGTATTCAATGATGATATTTATTGATTAAGACATCGTGACATGTGTGAGACATCTTACGAATATATGTCTTTCTTATTCACAATCAAATAAAGGAGTCGAGGAAATAATGATTGGAATGGTAAAACAGTAATATTCTGTACCATTCTGATCACTGATATTTACGAAGGATAATAATGCACTTATTCTGTGGACCGTGTGATAAATTGTATTAACACCATCAGAAAAATAACGCATATGAATCGAGAGATTAGTCGGCATCGAACCTTTAGTGGAGTCGTGCGATGTCGGAATTAAATATGTCGATAACTTATCGGGATAAGTTAGTCGAGTATTGTAATTCCATAGCTTTGTTCATGTGGGTCCATTCAGTCTCAAGGCTAGCTCTAATAAGTGGGAAAATAGAAACTGATATTTTGTTATATAATTATGTTTAAAAATTCATTATGTTATATTTCATTTATTTGATAATTGCAAAATAAAAGGAATGAATTTGAATTTTGAAATTAATAGTGATTAATTTAAATTCAAAATAAAATTTAAACATCATTTTATTTGGCAACTAAAAGAGAGAGAAAGTTGATATATTTGGGAAAAATTCAGAAATCCCTTGCTATATGGGGAATTCGGATTTTGATCCTAAAGAGGAGGAAAACTTCAGAAATCCCTAGCCATATGGGGAATTCGGATATTGATCCTAAAGAGAAGGGGAAATTCAGAAATCCCATCTAGGGTTTGAGTTTTTGAATTTCCTCTTATAAAAGGATATTATTGAAAACCCTAGCTATGAGTTTTGAAGAGAAGAAAAATATCTCACACTTTTCTTTCTTTAGGGTGGCCGTAATTTTGAGACAAAATAGAAGGAAAAATTGTTTCCTTTGGTTTTTCAAAAGAGCCCACTCTCTCATCCCATAAACACTTAGAGTCATAGTATTGAATCAACGAGTAGTTTTTGGTGTGATCGTATCCATAAATCAACGGTCTTATTTCACGGCAATTCTCCATCTCGGAACGTGAGATAGTGAGACAAGATTCTTGTGGTCATATTTGATTCAATCGTCACAAAGTATGGTTGCCATTTTATTCCTTTGTCTAACAACATATATCATGCATGTATCTCTCGTTGTGATTTACGTTTAATTTAGAATTAAATGGATATATTAAAATTTTTTGAAATTCCACCTACAAGTTTGTTGTTGTTTAAATGATTTTTCATCTAAAAATCACAACTAGATCCTACAATTGGTATCAGTGATCATGCATAATTTATGTTTATGCCATTGGATTTTATGATATGTGTTGATATTGGCATCTTGCATGAATATGTGATGAATTCAAAATTGTTTTGACTGTATTTGTGATTGGATCCCGATCGATTGGCTCTAGGTTTTTAATTACGCAAAGTTGGTGGTTTATGTTTTTCTCTAGAAAATAATGTAAGCCATTAAAGGGCATAGGAAATTTTGTAATTTAAAATTCTAGAAATTTTTTTTGAGTGCTACCGCGGCTGCCGTCGCCGTCGCATGCCGTCGCTCGAATCACTTCCTCTACCATAAGCTCAGCCGCTAGCCCCTCCGTTGGGTTTGGCTGCGCGGCACACTAGGGATTTTAGAAACCCTAGCGTGCGCCAGGGTTTTCTGAAACCCAAGTGGGCCTGCAGGCCCTGCCTAGGCAGGGGCCGCAGGTCCTGCCGCTGGCCTTGCCGAGGCAAGGGCCGCGGCCCATGCGGAGCGTGCAAGGGCTGCTTGGGTTGGTAGCCCATGCTACGCTAGGCAGGGCTTGGCCCTGCCGAGGCAAACATGGTGGGCTCGGGACAATCTCGAACCCAGCCCAAATAAAAAAAAATTTAAAAATTTTTGAATTTCAAATTTTAAAATTTTCCACAAAAACATTTTCACTTTTTAGGGATCATGAGAAGGGAAAATTGTGATGATGCCAAGGAGACAAGATGAAGAAAATTATTGTAATTGTTTTCATTTGTTTTATGAGTTGTAATTAGAAATGAGCCATAGAGAGGTTAAATTGTGAATGTATGATTTATTATTTAATCTCGCATCATTAAAACATGCCATATAGGATATAGAGATGCCAATATCAAATTGCCATGCAAACATGTTCATGCATCATTGTAGTTTAATATTATAAATTGTTATAATTATAAATGCAATGGGTAAATTTTATAAAGTGTTATAAAATGCAACAACAAATTTATAAGGGTTATAATTTTGTTGACAAATTATTAATTGGACTTAATTTTTAAAAACAAAATCCATTTTTCAAAAAGCTAAGTGGGAGGGTCATTTGCGTTGAAACGTTCCCAAGGTCTCTGACTTTAGCCTGATCGTGACACATGGACGAGTTAAGAACCACCTTAGTGGTCCTCACTTCAATGGGAGAAACCCACGAAACATGTCGCTAAGAAGTCATCAGGTTGCTTAAAGAAGGTAAGACTTGAAAAGGAACTAGTGAGGCGGGACCATCCCTAGATGGATCACTAGTTCATAACAACCTCTAGAGTCGATTAGTCGGTTAAACATTTAGACTGAAGATAATTGTAACCTCCCATAGGAGCTAGGCAATGGGTCTAAGGTGACCAAAAGGATGGTGATTGATTGCACTAGATGTGGAGACATCTTGTGAAGTGGACCAAACGAGAGGAGTCTCAATGCGATATGAGGCTTCACGGACACCACCCCTAGGTGGGACGTGTTGCCATTTATGATTGTAACACCATAGATGAAACATTTTTTTAAGATTTTCTTTATGTTTAAGTACTTGCATTCATGCATCATGATTTTCTTAGCAATCATGTCTTTATCCCCAATCGCACAAATTCTTAGTACAAACAAACTAGTGGGTGAAAATTACGTTGGCTGGAAACTTAACCTTGATATCGTGTTGACGGTAGACAAGCACAAGCATGTGCTTACCACCCCCTATCCTCTTAGGCCGATGATGAGTCCACTCAAGAGGAGCGAGACGTATACACTGCTTAGATGCATTCCGATGAAATCGCTAGGTGATGTATTTTAGCATCAATTAGCAATGTGTTGCAACAGCAACATCGGAACATGCTGACGGCTGTAGATATGATCTACAGCATTGCTGAAATGTTCAGCAGCCAAGGCCGTCAAGCCAAGCAAGCTGCGGTGCGTAACTTCATGAACTGCCAGATGAAATTCGGCACTCCTGTTCGGGAACATATACTACTGATCATAAGTCACCTGAATGAGATGGAGCTCATGGGAGGTGAAATAGATGGGGAGACTCAGGTGGATATGATCCTAGAGACTCTCCCGGAGATGTTTGACAACTTCAAACTCAACTACTCGATGAACAAGTTGAACTATTCACTCCCAGAACTCATAAAGGAGCTTCAGACTGTGGAAACCCTACTGCTTAAAGGCAAAAAGAGGAATGGAGAGGCAAACCTTGCTGAAGCAATGCCTTCGACCTCTGGTGCCAAGAAATAGAAGAAAAATCGCAGCAAGAAAAAGTCGGCTGGAAAGGGCAAGAACACTGTAAAGGTGGACAAGATTAATGAGAAATGTCACCATTGTGGATTAGCTGGCCTCTAGAAGTACAACTGTCCTACTTACCTCAAGGAGGTTAAAGCTAAAGGTACATTACTTGTTACCGAAGCCTGTTTTGTGGCTGCCTCTACTTTTTCTTGGATTGTGGACTTTGGAGCCACTAATCATGTGTGTTGTTCTCTGCAGGGGTTCAGGGAAAGCAAAAGGCTTAGCAAGGGCGAGTTTAACTTTCACTAGGGGAACGGAGCATCAGTATCAGCAACATCAGTTGGAAGCATTAAATTAGTTTTTGAGAATAGTTTCATTGTTTTGAACAATGTTTATTATGTCCCGGTTTTTGGAAAAAACCTTATTTATATAGCTCGTTTGGTTGAGCAAGGATATTCTTTAGGATTTAATAATGATGTTATTCAGATTCTTAAGAGTGGTTTCATGATTACTTCTACAGTCATGATAAACAATCTGTTCTACATCAAACCAATTGTTTCAACGATTTATGATATTGAATTGAATAATGATTCAATTAGGGATAGTAAAAGATTAAGGTTAGACCCAACAGATCAAACCTATGAATGGCATCTACATCTTGGACATATTAGCCTTGACAGGATTAAAAGGTTGGTAAGAGACGGTCCCTTACAAACCTTAAGTGTAGACTCACTACCTACATGTGAATCCTGCATAGAAGGAAAAATGACCAAGAGACCTTTTTCAGCAAAAGGGTAATAGAGCTGATGAATGCCTAGAACTCATACATAGTGATGTATGTGGGCCATTGAATATCCAAGTAAGAGGAGGAAATGAATATTTTATAACCTTCACAGATGACTATTTTCGTTTTGGTCATATTTATCTAATGCGTCAAAAGTCTGAAACCTTTGAAAAGTTCAAAGAATTCAAGGCCTTGGTTGAAAAACAATTAGACAAACAGATCAAAACACGACGATCTAATTGTGGTGGTGAATACTTGCTAGGAGAGTTCGAAGATTTTCTTAAGGAAGAAGGTATATTTTCTCAATTGACTGCGCCAGGTACTCCACAGAAAAATGGCGTGTCAGAAAGAAGGAACCGAACTCTATTAGATATGCTTAGATCAATGATGAGTTACTCATCGCTTCCAAATTCCTTTTGGGGATATGCTTTGGAAACAACAGCATATATTCTGAACCAAGTTCCATCTAAAGCAGTGCCTGGAACCCATATGAAAGATGGAGTGGCAAGAAGTCATCTCTTGGCCACACCGGAATATGGGGTTGCTCAGCACATGTGCTTAGAAAGAAGACTGGTAAGCTAGCTAGTCGTTCAGAATTATGCATGTTTGTAGGATATCCTAAAGGGACAAAAGGCTACATCTTCTATAGTCCTACCGATCAGAAAACATTCGTTAGCATGAATGCTCATTTTCTGGAAGAGGATTTTGTGAAGAATATGAAACCTAGAAGCAGGCTTGTACTTGAGGAATTGACTGGTGAAAATGTTCAGGTAACATGTCCACGTTCTATTCCTGAACCGATAATAGATGAACCATAACAAGAACTAACACCAATAGAGCCTCGACATAGTGGGAGGGTTGTGAGACAACCAGATAGGTATATGTCTTATGGAGATGCATTGACTGCAGTCTTAGATTTAGACGTTGACGAAACTATCTCCTACTTGCAGGCTATGGAAAGTTCTGAAGCAAACCTATGGCATGAAGCCATGAATGCCAAAATACAATCGATGTATACAAATGGCGTATGGACTCTGGTAGATCCTCCTAAAGGGGTAAAACCCGTAGGATGTAAATGGATCTATAAGAAGAAGAGGGGTCCATATGGGAATGTGGAGACATTCTAAGCAAGACTAGTAGCCAAGGGCTATACCCAGAAAGAAGGAATTGACTATGAGGATATCTTCTCTCCAGTGGCTATGCTTAAATCCATCCGCATTCTTCTATCCATTGTTATTGCCCTAGATTATGAAATCGGGCAGATGGATGTGAAGACAGCTTTTTGTTGGTTGCCGAATCGAATTTGGATGTGGAAGCGCAGCGAAAAGGCAGATCGTGTATAACAAAAAATTTCATAAAACCTTTGAGATACTCTATAGATTATATTAATTTATGCACGAATAAATTAATCTCATTAATTCATTTATTAAGAACTCAATTCAAAAAAATACCTGGAGGTCGACTCGGATGATAACTTGAGTTCTTTGACCTCGAACAATCCTTGCTCCAAAGCTTTGTGTTTAGAAAACCAATGTCTTCCATGTCAATTCCTAGAATCCATGAAGACGTGTGTGTGGGCACACATGAGACAAAACGGGTTACAATAAACACTCGAATTTCCACAAACACCAACGCATGCATGATGTGGAATTTTTGGAGAAAAAAATTTTCCTTCCTCTCTACTTGAGAATTTCGGCCAACACTAACCATTAGGGCTGAAAATTTGTTTCAAAAATTGTTTTTACAATTTTCTATCATTCTCATATTTAAAGAGTAGAAGTCAAACTTCAAAAAGGAGTCAAATCTCTATCTCTAAGATAAAGCTTGTTAATTATCTCCTATTTGAATTTGGAACAAAATCTCCTCTTATCCTTATCCATTATGACCGGCCACCTTAGGGGGGTTTTATCCCTGTGTAGGGGCCAATATCAAATTGGGAAGGAAGAGAAAAATCATCATTTATCCTGTAGTCCAATTTTGACTCAAATTCAAATTCCAATTTAAGTCAAACTTAAATTAATTTGAATTTTAAATTGAACAACTTATCAAATAAGTTTAAATGGATAAATCTAGATGTGTTCAAATTCAAATTTAAATAATCACATTATTTAAATAATAATTAATTCTCAATTAATTATTTTCGAGTGTTTAATTTTAGAATTCCGTAATTCTAAAATTTCCATTTTGCCCTTTGTGTCTGGTAGAATTACTAGGACAACGCGGGGACTAATGGACTTATAATCCCGAGCTCCAATAAAATTAATAATCAATTAAACACTTTAATTAATTAATTAATTCTATTAATTCCAATAGTTACTCCACTATAAACTTGGAATTGCCCTCTCGAAATTATAGATATAAATTACTTCTAAACCGTGAAGTGTCCATTTAATATAGTCATTGCATATAGATCAATCTTCCATAAATAATTCATAATTAGAGCTAGGTAGAATTCGTTAACCTCTCTAATCATATCTTTATCCTTGAGTACCATTGATTCTCTAATGGACAATGATTTATAAAACACATTCATGAATCGAGCTCCTACTGATCCAAGTACCGAATCAACCCTCAAGAGAATTATTTATCTACTTCTTTCTCAAAAAGGAATGGATTCCATCTCGTATAATAACATTCCCAGCTACCTACTTCATCATGTCTCCAAAATACAAGGAATAGGATTCAGGGTCTCGGAATCCGTACCGAGTAAATCAAAAAACACAAATCCATAAATAGGAGTTTGTTAAGAACTCAGGATTAAGATCATTCTATATATGACCATCGGTAGACTCAATTAGAATTTCTATACGGAACGGAAATTATTAGAAATTCATATTGTGTCTGTGTCCTTGTTCCACATAATCTCATTATGCGAAATACACTCATTCAATATCTCACCATATTAACAGTGCGGATAACACCGTTCCATTCTAAATGGGAATGACATGTATTAATAATATTTTAATTAAAGATTCCGAACTTTAATTAAATTCATTATGGACATTGCTTTTTGATTATTATCCTTAAACATTATCCTCTCGTATATAACACTTATATACAATGTTTAAGGTTACATAAATAATCATGGAATTTTCATTGATATTCATAAAATATTCATAAATATATGCACATAAAATAATGAATAAACTCTTTTATTAAATAAATAATAACATCTCATGCTTCTAGGACACCATTCCCAACACTTTTCTGAATGACAACCTGGATGAGCGCATTTATATGGCACAACCAGATGGATTCATTGAAAAGGGTCAAGAAGAAAAGGTTTGTGAATTGCAAAAGTCCATTTATGGACTAAAGCAGGCATCCAAATCATGGAATATTAGATTCGATGAGACTATTAAAACTTATAGTTTTGTTCAGTCATTGGATGAGCCTTGTGTGTATAAGTTGATACGAGAAGGCAAAGTGGTTTTCTTAGTCTTATATGTGGATGACATACTACTCATTGGGAATGATGTACGAAGACTGACTGAGGTTAAGCTTTGGCTGGCAAAGCAGTTTGACATGAGGGATCTAGGAGAAGCTGCCTATGTTCTGGGAATTCAAATCTTTTGAGATCGGAAGAACAAACAATTGGCACTATCTCAAGTATCCTATATTGATAAGGTAATGGACCGATTCACCATGCAAAACTCCAAGAAGGGTTATCTACCCTTCAGACATGGAGTATCCCTCTGAAAGGAGCAGTCTCCCAAAACTCCTCAACAAGAGGAAGACATGAGCTGAGTTCCTTACGCTTCAGCCGTAGGAAGCCTAATGTATGCAATGCTTTGCACCAGACCTGATATATGCTACGCAGTAGGCATGGTGAGTAGATTCCAGTCTAACCCTGGACCCGAGCACTAGGTTACTGTCAAGCATATCCTCAAGTATATTAGGAGAACAAGGAACTATATGCTTGTATATTCAGGTACTGACCTGACAATGACGGGATACACCGACTCTGATTTCCAATCGGATAAGGATTCCAGGAAATCCACTTCAGGATCAGTGTTTGTCCTGAATGGAGGTTCGGTGGTATGGAGGAGTATTAAGCAAACTTGCATAGCTGACTCTACCATGGAGGCTAAAAATGTCGCAACTTGTGATGTTGCAAAAGAGGCTGTATGGCTTAAGAAGCTCTTTGTATCACTGGAATTTGTTCCAGAAGCTGATAGGCCCATGGTACTGTACTGCGATAACAGTGGGGTTGTAGCAAACTCAAAAGAACCTAGAAGCCACAAAAGGTCCAAGCACATAGAGCGGAAGTACCACCTCATCCGGGAGATTGTACAAATAGGTGATGTTGAAGCAACAAAGATATCAACACATGACAACTTGGCTAATCCATTCACAAAGGCTTTATCTGGTAAAGTCTTCGATAGCCATCTGGAGGGTTTGGGCAAGCGAGGTTGTACACACTACTTTAAGTTCAAATGGAAGTTTGTTGGAAATGTGTCTTCAAAGTAGGATGTAATTTGTTATTTGTGAAATGACAAATGTCGAACATTATTGTTTTGCTGATATTTATAAATAAAATAAAGTTATGTTTTCATACATACTCAAGAGTGTTAGTAATATTGCTTAGTCCATAGACTGTTATCAATGAAAGAAGAGTCAGGGAAATCCTTCGGGACAAGCTCTTCTGATATAGTTTAAAATAGATATTCAAAGTCTTAGGATCGATTGGGCAATCAAATCCGATTATGACTGTTAGATCAAACCATATGATGCTATTCTCGGCGCATGGGAGTTGGACTCTGTGGTTGATCTAGACATGTACACAACATGTTGAATAGACCATGTGACTGATTAGGTTAGACTAAAAACCGTTTACAGAACTCTAAACCTAATTGTCACAACTTAACTATATTTGTATAATTATCTCAATCCTGAAGTGAATACATCACTCAACTTAATTTCTCATGATCTTTGATTCACCAGTGAGATTAGTTCACAGTTTTTGAATAACATCTCGGCTATTGGGATCATGACATAATTGAGTTGGAGTTGTGTGATTCACATATATGGAATTCGTAAGAAATAATATCACCTCATGCTTTATTGATGGGTGTGTGAATAAATAAACTAGGTCTGGTATTCAATGATGATATTTATTGATTAAGACATCGTGACATGTGCGAGACATCTTACGAACATATGTCTTTCTTATTCACAGTCAAATAAAGGAGTTGAGGAAACAATGATTGGAATGGTAAAACAGTAATATTCTGTACCATTCTGATCACTGATATTTACAAAGGTTAATAATGCATTTATTCTGTGGACCATGTGATAAATTGTATTAACACCATCAGAAAAATAGCGAATATGAATTGAGAGATTAGTCAGCATCGAACCTTTAGTGGAGTCATGTAATGTCGGAATTAAATATGTCGATAACTTATCGGGATAAGTTAGTCGAGTATTGTAATTCCATAGCTTTGTTCATGTGGGTCCATTCGGTCTCAAGGGCTCTAATAAGTGGGAAAATAGAAACTGATATTTTGTTATATTATTATGTTTAAAAATTCATTATGTTATTTTTCATTTATTTGATAATTGAAAAATAAAAGGAATGAATTTGAATTTTGAAATTAATAGTGATTAATTTAAACTTCAAAATAAAATTTAAACATGATTTTGTTTGGCAACTAAAGGAGAGAGAAAGTGGATTTATTTGGGAAAAATTTAGAAATCCCTTGCTATATGGGGAATTCAGATTTTCATCCTAAAGAGGAGGAAAAATTCAGAAATCCCTAGCCATATGGGGAATTCGGATATTGATCCTAAAGAGAAGGGGAAATTTGGAAATCCCATCTAGGGTTTGAGTTTTTGAATTTCCTCCTATAAAAGGATATTATTGAAAACCCTAGCTATGAGTTTTGAAGAGAAGAAAAATATCTCACACTTTTCTTTCCTTAGGGTGGCCGGAATTTTGAGACAAAATAGAAGGAAAAATTGTTTCCTTAGGTTTTTCAAAAGAGCCCACTCTCTCATCCCATAAACACTTAGAGTCATAGTATTGAATCAATGAGTGGTTTTTAGTGTGATCATATCCATAAATCAACGGTCTTGTTTCACGGCAATTCTCCATCTCGGAACGTGAGATAGTGAGACAAGATTCTTGCGGTCATATTTGATTCAATCATCACAAAGGTATGACTGTCATTTTATTCCTTTGTCTATAAACATATATCATGCATGTATCTCTCGTTGTGATTTACGTTTAATTTGGAATTAAATGGATATGTTAAAATATTTTGAAATTCCGCCTACAAGTTTGTTGTTGTTTAAATGATTTTTCATCTAAAATTCACAACTAGATCCTACAATTTATAAATAAAATAAAGTTTTGTTTTGATTCATACTCAAGAGTGTTAGTAATATTGCTTAGTCCATAGACTGTTATCAATGAAAGAAGAGTCAGGGAATCCCTGCCAGACAAGCTCTTCTGATATAGTTTAAAATTGATATTCACAGTCTTAGAATTGATGGGCAATCGAATCTGATTATGACTGTTAGATCGAACCATGTGATGCTGGTCTCGGGGCATAGGAGTTGGACTCTGTGGTTGATCTAGACATGTTCACAACATGTTCAATAGACCATGTAACTAATTAGGTTAGAGCAAAAACCATTTACAGAGCTCTAAACCTAGTTATTACAACTTTAATATATTTGTATAATTTTCTCAATGCTGAAGTGAATACATAACTCGACTTAATTTCTCATGGTCTTTGATTCACCAATGAGATTAGTTCATAGTTTTTGAACAATGTCTCAGCTATTGGGATCATGACATAATTGATTTGGAGTTGCGTGATTAACAGATATGGAATTCGTAAGTGATAATATCACCTCATGCTTTATTGATGGGTGTGTGAATAAATAAACTAGGCCTGGTATTCAATGATGTTATTCATTGATTAAGACATCATGACATGTGCGAGACATCTTACGAACATATGTCTTTCTTATTCACAGTCATATAAAGGAGTTGAGGAAACAATGGCTGGAATGGTAAAACGGTAATTTTCTATACCATTCTAGTCACTGATATTTACAAAGGATAATAGTGCATTTATTCTGTGGACTGTGTGATAAATTGTATTAACACCATTAAAAAAATAGCGCATATGAATCGAGAGATTAGTCGGCATCAAACCTTTAGTGGAGTCGTACGATCTTAGAATTACATACGTCGATAACTTATTGGGATAAATTAGTCGAGTATTGTAATTCCATAGCTTTGTTCATATGGGTCCATTCGGTCTCAAGGCTAGCTCTAATAAGTGGGAAAATTGAAACTGATGTTTTGTTACATAATTTTGTTTAAATAAATTCATTATGTTATTTTTCATTTATTTGATAATTGAAAAATAAAAGGAATGAATTTGAATTTTGAAATTAATGGTGATTAATTTAAAATTCAAAATAAAATTTGAACATGATTTTTTTTGGCAACTAAAGGAGGGAGAGAGTTGATTTTATTTTTTGCAAAATTCAGAAATCCCTTGGCAAGTGGGAATTCGGATTTTGATCCAAAAATGAAAGGGAAAATTCAAAAATCCCATTTAGGGTTTGAGTTTTCGAATTTCCTCCTATAAAGAGATATTATTGTAAACCCTAGGGGTGGCTTAAGATAAGAAAAAAATATCTCACTCTCTTTCTCTCCCAAGGGTGGCCAGATTTGTGATTAAAAAATTAGGAGGAAAATTGTTTCCTTAGGTCTTTCAAAAAGGAGCCCACTCTCTTATCCCAAAAACACTTAGAGTCATAGTCTTAAATCAACGAGTGGTTTTTGGTGTGATCGTGTTCATAAATCAACGGTCTTGTTTCACGGTAATTCTCCATCTCGGAACGTGAGATAGTGAGACAAGATCCTTGCGGTCATATTTGATTCAATCGTCTTAGATGTATGATTGTCATTTTATCCTTTGTCAATAAACATATATCATGCATGTATCTATCGTTGTGATTTGTGTTTAATTTGGAATTAAAAGATATGTGAAAATTTTTGAAATTTCGGCCTACAAGTTTGTTGTTGTTTAAATGATTTTTCACTTAAAAATCACAATTTGATCCTACATTGACAACTTTGATTTGTTAACAGTCATTCCCAGATAGGAGCTATCTTCTCATTATTCTCTTGAAAAACTTATGGCCCCATAGTAAGTCAATCCTCTGGTTCAAGCCAAGAAACAAGTGATCTACAGTGTCGACCATAAAGAGCTTCAAATGATGCCTTGCCGATACTAGCTTGATAATAGTTATTAGAAGCAAACTCAGCAAGGTGAAGATATTTCTTCCAGTTCCCACCAAAGTCCATAAAACAATCATGAAGCATATTGATGCGAATTAATTTTGTATAATAAATTTCTGCAAGCGTACGGTGTCAAGTTTTGAGTATAAGGTGAGTGAGTATCATCTCCATAGGGATTGGGTTTAGAATTGCCATTAAGTGCCGCAATTATTGTAACTTAACTTTATCTAGGAAACCTAATAAAATGACAATTAACAAAATAAAACAAAATAAATATGAGAAATCAGAAAATAAAGTATCTATACACAAATGGTCTAGGAACTTGATTTCGCTTTATTATTCCTATGTTCATCCTATTATGTAATCGCTAATCAATTCCATTCAATTCATTAATCAAGGCTCTAATATCATCTTGCAACCTCTCCCGAGTGCCTCACTAGAAATTGTATTTAAATACCCAAAACAATATCCCTATTTTAAATGAACATTTAAACACAAATTACGCTTCGCCTTTAGAATTAGAAAATAGGAATATCGATTGCCTCCTGGCCTCACAACAACCTAAATCCTAATTTGATTATCTAAGCGTTCACTCCTCCCGGTCTCACAACATCCAAGACTATGCTTCTCAAATCAAGATAAAGAATTCAATCTCTCCCAAGCATCAAATTCGCAATCTAAAAATCATCTAACTCATTGGCCAAATAAATTAAAAGCATTAAGCATAGAGAAACATAAATGAATTGGAAATGAAATTAAATTAACAATCAACAAAATATTCAAAACATAGTTCAAATAAAACTACATCAAGTCCTAGATTTAATGTCTAGCTCAACATGGAAAAATAGATGGAAGAAGATAAAACCCAATATCCATTGAAGAGCTTCCAAGGACCTCCAAGATGAAGGATTTCAGCCTCCTTTTGATGTTTTCTTCACTTTTCCGGGCTCTCCCTCTCAAATGGCAACTCTTTCCTTTTATAATTGAACATTTCAGAGCTAGGGTTTCATACACGCACTGCAGCCTGCATGAAGACGCGCTGCGATGCACGTTTTTGGCAGAGGATACCGCTGTTGCGGGCTGGGGTGCGCTGCAGTACGCGGAACAGCATTTTGGGCGCGCTCCAGTGCACATTGGTGCGCTGCAGTGCATGTCTCTTGAGCCTGACATGTTGCTGGGCGCGCTGCAACCCCCTTGGTGCACTGCAGTGCGCGTTTCTGGGGCTGAACGCTACTGGGCGCGCTGCAACCCCCTTGGCGCATTGCAGCGTGCGTTTCTGGGGCTGGACGCTAATTTGGGCGCACTGCAGCGCCCATTTTGTGCGCTGCAGCGCGTGTCTCTGGGGCTAGGAGCTGCAGCCTGCACTTCCCCTGCTCTCTAGTCTTCTTTGCACACTGTAGCCTATAATGGCGCGTTGTAGCCCGCTTTCTTGCAATCCAAAGCCTCCTCTTTTGTGCCACAAAATCCTCTTTCACATCCTCTTTTCATTGATTCACAAGTTAGGCAAATATTCTTCTTTTCTTCATGCAAAATCATCCAAGTTGGCATTTATTTATATTTCCTATACAAAACACACAAAAAGACTTTAAACTAACAAAAATGCTTGAAAACTTACAAATATTCAAGCTTAAAAGTACTTGATTTGTTGGTAGAAATACCCGTCATCACATATCCTCCAAAATCTGAACAATTCTTTCAGATTGCCCGTTAGTCTGAGGATGAAAAGTCATGCAGAAATTCAATTATGTTCCTATGGCTTATTGGAAACTTCTCCAATACCTTGCATTAAAGTGAGTATCCCGATTGGATGTGATAGTCAACGGCACTCCATGAAGTCTAATATTGTGTTTCAGATACAACTCTACTAGGATCTTTCGGGAATATGTTACATAAAATGGTATGAAGTGTGCAGATTTCATTAACCTATCCAACACCTCGTGCTTCTGCTCAGTTTTGCAAGTCCCATCAGAAAATTCATCATGATGTGTTCCCATTTCTATCCCAGAATAGGTAGAGGCTAGAATTCTCCAGTAGGTTTCTAGTGTTCCGCTTAAATTCAAAGGCAATTCACACATTCTGAAACATATTCATGAATGTATTTCTTCATACCTCTCCACTAGTATTGTCTTTTAAGATCCCAATACATGCATGGCATATCACGACTTATGGGCTTCCTATAAAACTATCTTCTTGATCTCATCTACCTTAGGAACAGCTAACCAGCTCAGATTTTCCAATCCTCAAGTTATTCTCCATTCAGAATTCGAATCCAAATTCCTTGGAGATGAGAATCCTGCCATTGATTCTGCTTAACTTGTTTCACAAGAGCTAGTGTGAAGATCAGATTATACACCATTACCTGGTTATAATCCTCGTAGCACTGAAGATCATAGTCACTTATAACTTTAGTCCTTTTCTAGTCTTCTAATGCCAATGACACCAAAGATCCTAAAGTCTTCCTGCTAAGGGCATCAGCAACCACATTAGCATTTCTAGGATGATATTACAGCGTGAAGTCATAATCTTTAATGTATTGCATCCCTCTCCTCTGCCTGAGATTCAGATCTTTCTGAGTAAACAAGTGCTTCAAACTCTTATGGTCAGACGAAACCTAAAACTTTCCTCTATAAAAGATAACATCCCCATATCTTTAATGCAAATATCATTGCTGCTAGCTCTAAGTCATGAGTGGGCCAGTTCCACTCATGCGATTTTAGTTGTTCTGATGCGTAGGCTACAACACATCCACCTTGCATCAAGACACAGTAGAATATACTTCATATGGCTCCTCGCTATTAGGTATGGTTAGGACTGGTGTACTTATTAGTCTTGCGTTCAATTCTTGAAAAACATGCTCACACTCAGCCTCCCATTCAAATTTGACTTCTTTCTTGGTCAACCGAATCATCGATGCAACAATGCTCGAGAAGACTTTCACAAAATGCCGATAATATCATGTGAGTCTAAGGAAACTTTGAATCTCTACTACATTCTTTGGCCTTTCCCACTCTAACACAGCCTTAATCTTTAAAGGATCTACAAAAATTTATTGTTATGATATTACACGTCTGAGGAACTTCACTTCCGTTAGCCATAAGTCACATTTCTCCTTCTTCACATACAACTAGTGCTCACAGAGAGTCTGAAGAACAATTCTCAAATGTTGCTCATGTTCCTCGCAAGTCTTCGAGTAAAGTAGGATATCATCGATGAAGACTATTATGAATTGATCCAAGTAAGGACGTAAGACACGGTTCATTAAATTCGTAAATGCAGCTACAGCATTCGTTAACCCAAAAGGCATCACTAGAAACTCAAAATGCCCATATCGGGTTCTAAAAGTAATTTTCAGAATATCTTCCTCCTTAATGTTAAGTTAATGATATCCAAACCTCAAGTCAATCTTAGAGTAATACTGTGATCCACCCAATTGATCGAATAACTCATCAATTCTTGGTAATAGGTATTTATTCTACACAATTACTCTATTTAATTGACGATAGTCAATGTACAACTGAAGAGATCTGTCGTGCTTCTTCACAAACAACGCAGGTGCACTCCATGGGGAAGTATTATTCCTGATATAACCTTTTTCCTCTACCTCACCAAGCTACTTAATTAATTCCTTCATTTCAACAGGTGCCATTTGGTAAGGAGGAATGGAAATAGGAGCCGTTCCCGGTATCAAGTCAATATTGAATTCAATCTCTTGATCTAGTGGTAAACTGGGTAACTCATCTGGAAAAACATCCACAAATTCATCCGCCATAAGAATTCTCATATTATCTCCAGTTACATCGGGTTCACCCTCTAAAGCAAGAAGGAAACAAAAATAGGCTAGGTTTTTTTGTCTCCCAACGCTGGATTTCAACAATCGTTCTTCCATAACTGGGTTCATATCCACTTGATAAGTAATTACTGCTCCAAAACTGGTAATCAAATTTACTCTCCCATGGTAGCAATCAACAATTACATCATATTTTGACAACCTATCCATTCCAAGCACCACGTCAAACAAACTCATTGGAAGGATAATTAAGTCGGCTCTCAATCGCTCACCTCTAATCGTGATTTCACATGATCTACATATACTAGAATGTGTAGCACCCATATCAAACAATACATGAGTTAAAGAATGAGAGATCACACTCATACCCTAAACAACAATGTTGCTGGCTTGACCTCCAGAACTTCCTCCTGTTAGGGTATAAGCTTGTCTCTATGCTTTCCCTTTTCCTCTATCACCAATGTTAGGCCTCTAGTTCCTTGGCCTACGTGGCAACCCTCCTAGGTGGCCATCACCATAGCTTAAATTAACTTGTAATTATTTAGGTTTTCTAAAAATTTGCGATACATTTTTTTTTTCTATTTTATAAGAAGGAATAATTTCATGATTCGTAACAACAATTTTAAAAGAATAAATCACTAAATTTCTTAAAGCTTTTCACTAAATTTTTTGAAATCTTGTTTCAAATGCTCTTTCAAAGCCTTTCTAAAACTAGCCAATTCAATCAAGCCATTTAATTTGACTTTAAAATGGATTTCGTGAGAAATCTTAAATTCAAGTACATCTTAAAGTCCTTTTAAAATCAATCATTTAAATTGTCATGTTTAAAATTTGTTTATTTGTTTCATGCACTGTTGCAACATCCTAAAACTTAACTACTCAAAACTAGGGTTGTTAGCTACAACCTCGGTTTCCTTAACATACATATACCTTTTAAATATTTATTCTTGAAACCTTTGAATCACATAAACATATACATGATTTTACTTAAACTTACTACGGAAGATTTGAATGTTAGTGGTGTCCATTCCCATCTCCACCATTCGTCCACCACTCGCCATTGCCCTTCAAGAATTGATGATAGGTTTCTTACCTACAGAATGAACATATCTGATTAAGCTTTCACTCAGCAAGTAAGAACTATATCTTGCAAAATAACTGCTAGTACACATGAATAAATATGCATGACCTTATTATGCTTAATTATGATGTCTTATCATTGTCTTATTATCTTATCTTATCTTATTATCTTATCTTATCTTTCTTATCTTTTCTTTCTTTCTTATGGGCCCGAGTGCTCACATACCACTTGTGCACAATCATCAGGAAGTGAGGGTTTGCAAGGCCCCCCACGAGATCGTGATTATAACCTGAATGCCTCCCTTGAGTCGGAGGACATTATTATTTTTTTTCTTTTCTCCCTTGCAAACATTGAGTTACCTCCCTTGTAGGGGCTGGTACGATACTCAACTGAAATTACTCTTATAATTTCCTCTTGACTTATTAAGGTGTATCCAGTATGACTGATGCGTTATAATTTTTTATATAAATTTCCGCAAGCGTACAATGTCAGGTTTTGAGTATACAGTGAGTGAGTATCGTCTCCATAGGGATTGGGTTTAAAATTGCCATTAAGTACCGTGATTACGATAACTTCACTTTATCTAGGCAACCTAATAAAATGACAATTAAGAAAATAAAACAAAATAAATATGAAAATAAGAAAATAAAGTATCTATACACAAATGGTCTAGGGACTTGATTTCACTTTATTATTCCTATGTTCATCCTATTATGTAATCGTTAATCAATTCAATTTATTTCATTAATCAAGGCTCTAATGTCATCTCGCAACCTCTCCCGAGTGCCTCACAAGAAATTGTATTTAAATATCCAAAACAATATCCCTATTCAAAATGAATATTTAAACACAAATTAAGCTTCACCTTTAGAATTAGAAAATAGGAATATTGATCGCTTCTCGGCCTCACAACAACCTAAATCCTAAATTGATTATCTAAGTATTGATCTCCTCCCGGTCTCATAACAACCTAGACTATGCTTCTCAAATCTAGATAAAGAACCCAATCTCTCCCGAGCATCAAATTCGCAATCTAAAAATCATCTAACTCGTTCGCCAAATAAATTAGAAGCATTAAGCATAGAGAAATATAAATGAATTGAAAACGAAATTAAATTAACAACGAACAAAATACTCAAAACATAGTTCAAATCAAACTACATCAAGTACTAGATCTAATGTCTAGCTCAACATGAAAAAATAGATGAAAGAAGATAAAACCCAAAATCCATTGAAGAGCATCCAAGGACCTCCAAGATGAAGATTTCCAGCCTCGTTTTGATGTTTTCTTCAGTTTCCAGGCTCTCTCTGTTAAGTTGCATCTCTTTCCTTTTATGCTATTCAGTTTTGGAGCTAGAGATTCAGACACACACATCAACCTACGCGAAAACGCACTACAATGTGCATTTTTGGAAACAAAAGTCGCTGCTGGAAACTGAGGCACGCTACAGCGCCGTTGGGCGCATCCAGGCCCTTTAGGTGCGTTGCAGTGCCCATTGGACACGCTGCAGCATGCGGGTAGGTCTGTGGGCATCTTTAGGTGATATATTGCCTATTTACAGGTGACATATCGCTTGTCGTTCTGTTATCTGTGCACCAGACTAAGGCAAGTGACATATCCCCTATAAGAGGTGACATATCGCGTCTCTCGCTATTTTATGCGCACAGGTTTATTCGATTTCACCCATTCCTACTATAGGTGGGCTGCAACACACTTTCTTGCATTCCAAAGCCTCCTATTTTGTGCCTTAAAATCCTCTTTCGCCTCCTCTTGCCATTGATTCACAAATTGGGCAAATATTCTTCTTTTCTTCAGGCAAAATCATCCAAGTTCACATTTACTTATAATTCCTATAAAAAGCACACAAAAGACATTAAACTAACAAAAATGCTTGAAAACTTACAAATATTTTAACTTAAAAGTACTTGATTTGTTGGTAAAAACATCCGTCATCAAATACCCCCAAACTCAAACATTTGCTTGTCCTCAAGCAATGGAAAAGGAAGAAAAGGAAAACACAAATCAAGTACTAAGACACAAATGAAAAAGTGTGAGTTTTATATCAAGTCAACAACTGTGCATGTATCTCCAAAGCCACATAATGCTCTAAGCTCAAAAGAAATGCAAACACTGAGATTATCTAGAATTTCAACATCATGCATCAATTTCACTCCACTCAAGACTCTTAAAGTGTAAGTGTGTGCACAATGAATCTCAGTCAACCAAATAAAATCCGGATAGACGTATGTGCCAAGGAGACTATGAGTGATATCTGAATAAGAACTACCATAGGCCCATTTTTCGTGTCACTCTCCACTAATAAAGGTTCACTTGTCATTGAAGATCAAAAGGACTTTTGAGGGTTGTAATGTATGGCTAGGGTAAAAGGTGGATGAGATTAGAATTTTATGGCTCAAATCACCCTAACCATGTATCACAACTCATGGATCTCACATGATTCCCAAGAAAGAAAAAATATATATATTACCAACTCTTCATTTCATCACACATTCACTTTCAATCGAACCCAAAACAGAAATAAAAACCACAAAAATTTGAGAAATAAAGACCACACCCCCAAACTCAAAATTAACATTGTCCCCAATGTTGTAAAGAAATGGAAATGGTAACTCAATTCCTTATCTGATTGACTCTTATTATTATTTTTTTCTTTATTATAATTTTTTTTTTTTTTTTTTTTTTTTTTTTTTTTTTTGGTTTGAGAATGAAAAACAAGACAAGCCAATCTACTAATGATTTCTAAACATAACCCACACTTGCTCTCAATCTTAGAGTTTAATGCAATCATGCCTATTAGTGATGGGTTTAGGGGGTGAAAATGCATTTGGTGGTTTGGATGTACAAACATGGATGATGAACGAAATAGGCGATATGGCTCAAAGGGGGTAAACAAATGATGAATTTCCTTTTCAAGGGTTAGCTTCAAAGGCCCAATCGATCCGAATAAAATGCCTTAATCTTCTCTCCAATGACACTAAACCAACAATTTCGCCTCAAGTTTCACTCAAATGGGTTGCAGTGTTCATGAGATATCAAAGTCTACCTAATGCACATAAATGTTCTCTAAATGCTCAAAAGATCACGTGATCATGATTCATGGTGCTCAAAAGTAGAGAATCAAGAGTGAATTTCAATCAATGTGAGTCAAGCACACAGAAATCTCAATGAAATACATTTCAAAAGACCTAAGATAGCATCAAGTGACTATACTCATCATTATTATCAAGTCATTTCATCTCAACAAAACTCATAATTTATTCAAACAACCTAAAGGAAAAGCAAGTAAAAACATGACCAAAAGAACACAACTCAATGGAGACAAGTCATAAAAACCAACTCATAAGTAATGCCCAAAGTCCACTGAAATCAACCACAAAGTGTCTCACCCCCAAACTCAAGATCAAACAATCTTTAAAATTAATAACAAGGGAATAAGAACATGTACTAGGTAGGCGAGACATTCTCACCTCCTAGTATGGTTGGCGATGATCCACCGGGCATGATGGCATAAACTCAGGTTGGGGCGGGGCTTTTCTCCATAAATTGTGTCTTTAGGCTAAATTATTCCTATGCCGAGCTAACTCATCAAAGAGTGGCTTTCGCCCATAGTAAGTGTCATACAACATGACATACGGGTCTTGATTCTTTACACCCACAAGCTTGGCAAGATTTGGCAATTTTCAGCTCATTTGCTCAACTAGACTTGGCGTTGGCATATACGTTTGGTTGGCACGGAAGAACGGTGCACTAGATGGTGGGGGAGTTGCCAGCCACATTGCGTCTTTATAGATGTGCTCTTCTTTGATCAATGGCGGCATAACAACTTGGATCTCAAAAGGTGTAGACTCTTGAACCCCATCTTGTGATTCCTCATCATCAATGAACACTTCTTGAGTCTCTTCCTCAATTGAGTCATCATCATTGCACAAATCCAAGTTCCTCCAAATCGTACTCGGCTCCTCACGGTGACTTGCATACATGTTGGTGACTTATGAGTCCCTTATTGCCACCGTCCTTGTCATGGCTTCAATTGGAGCATTTGAAGACTCCTTCATTCCTGAAAACTCCACTTGAAGTCGGGCAAGCTCGTCTTGTACATTACAAAGGGCCTCTTGTACATTATGAAGGGTCTTCATCCTCTCCAACTTCTCTCTACTATGCCTTGTCTCCTCTACGAAGTGGGCAAGAATCTCTTGAAGGTCTAGAGAAGACTCCACTTGCTGAGGTTTAATGTCATACCATGGCTCGAAAAAGTTAGAATTCTCCTCCCAACCTTGGTTGTTTGGAGAATGATTCCAACACCAATTGTCATAATCGGCCATGTCTTCCAAAAACTAATACACTTCCTCCACCGATAATTGGTAGAGAGAGGTGGTACCATTTCCTCTTTCCAGCCAAGTTTGTGTTGCGGTGTTTAACCCATCGAGGAAGTTTTGTAGTTGACACTCTTTCGAGAGACCATACTCAGGGAGCCCAATGAAAAATTTCTTATATCTACCCCAAGCACTATAAAAGGGCTCGGAGTTTCTTGTTGAGCAAATCTTAAGAGGACTTGTCGATCAACCATCTCCAACTACCTCGTAAAACAAAAGAAAACAAAAATAAAACAAAAGATTAAAAAAAATGAGAAATAAGAGCCTAAATTAAAATCAAGTTATGTACTCACAATATTAACAACAATTTAAAACATCAATCCCCAACAAGGTGCCAAAAACTTGATGCGATATAATTTTTTATATAAATTTCTGCAAGCGTACAGTGTCAAGTTTTGAGTATAGGGTGAGTGAGTACCATCTCCATAGGGATTGAGTTTAGAACTGCCATTAAGTACCATGATTACTGTAACTTAACTTTATCTAGGCAACCTAATAAAATGACAATTAAGAAAATAAAACAAAATAAATATGAAAATAAGAAAATAAAGTATCTATACACAAATGGTCTAGGGACTTGATTTTGCTTTATTATTCCTATGTTCATCCTATTATGTAATCGCTAATCAATTCCATTCAACTCATTAATCAAGGCTCTAATATCATCTTGCAACCTCTCCCGAGTGCCTCACAAGAAATTGTATTTAAATACCCAAAACAATAGCCCTATTGAAAATTAATATTTAAACACAAATTAAGCTTCGCCTTTAGAATTAGAAAATAGGGATATTGATCGCCTCCTGGCCTCACAACAACCTAAATCCTAAATTGATTATCTAAGTGTTGATCTCCTCCCGGTCTCACAGCAACCTAGACTATGCTTCTCAAATCTAGATAAAGAACTCAATCTCTCCCGAGCATCAAATTCGCAATCTAAAAATCATCTAACTCGTTGGCCAAATAAATTAGAAGCATTAAGCATAGAGAAACATAAATGAATTCAAAACAAAATTAAATTAATAATCAACAAAATATTCAAAACATAGTTCAAATAAAACTACATCAAGTCCTAGATCTAATGTCTAGCTCAACATGAAAAAATAGATGAAAGAAGATAAAACCCAAAATTCATTGAAGAACTTCCAAGGACCTCCAAGATGAAAGATTTATGGCCTCGTTTTGATGTTTTCTTTAGTTTCCGGGCTCTCGCTTTCAAGTGGCATCTGTTTCCTTTTATACTACTCAGTTTTGGACCTAGGGATTCAGACACATGCTGCAGTGTGCATTTTTCTGGAAATTGAGGCGCGCTGCAGCGCTCGAGTAGGACTGTGGGCTAGTTTAGGCGATACATCACCTATTTACATGTGCAATATCGCCTGTTGTTTTTCTGGAAATTGAGGCACGCTGCAGCACTCGAGTAGGACTGTGGGCTAGTTTAGGCGATATGTCACCTATTTACATATGATATATCGCCTGTTGTTTTG
Source organism: Morus alba (assembly GCA_012066045.3). Taxonomy (NCBI): domain Eukaryota; kingdom Viridiplantae; phylum Streptophyta; class Magnoliopsida; order Rosales; family Moraceae; genus Morus; species Morus alba. The sequence goes on from CP050225.2 coordinate 23,296,971, forward strand.
TTATCTGCATACCAGAATAAGGCAGGTGACATATCCCCTATAAGAGGCGACCTATCGCATCTCTCACAGTTTTTTGTGCACAGGTTTATTCGATTTCACCCATTCCTACTATAGGTGGGCTGTAGCACGCTTTCTTGCATTCTAAAGCCTCCTCTTTTGTGCCTTGAAATCCTCTTTTGCCTCCTCTTGCCATTGATTCACAAGTTGGGCAAATATTCTTCTTTTCTACATGCAAAATCATCCAAGTTCGCATTTACTTAGAATTCCTATAAAAAGCACACAAAAGACATTAAACTAACAAAAATGCTTGGAACCTTACAAATATTCAAGCTTCAAAGTTGTAATGACCGGGAAAATATTCAGTCAAAATCGGACAGTCCGGTATTTGACCGTAATTATTTCCGGAGCAGAAAGTAGTAGAAATATTGATGTAATCAGGAAAGTGTTATGTAGAAACTTTACATACGGGGTAAAATCACCCGAAAAGTGTAAAGTTATAATACGAATATTGTTACAGAGAAAATTCGTAAATATCAATTGTGAATAGTAAAATATCGGTTAAAAGTTAGAAATTTTAATTGGTATATTTTAGTTATGAAAAATCGAAATATATTTGGTAAATGACCAAATGACCAGTTAGAAAAAGAGTAGAAATATTAGAAGTAAGGAAAATGACAAAAGTTCTGAAAATGTAATTTTCCCGAGTCGATTAAAGCGGAATCTGCGAAAAAAAAAGCACCGCGAGGAGAATGCAGCGTTTTGGGCAGTCTGGATTGTTTAAAATGAAAATTTCAGAAAAAGAAATTGACTATTGAGATACCCAAGAGAAGTGGGTTGAATATGAGAAATTTGACCCAGGGTGCTCAGCAGTCTAGAAAAGCAGTATAGAACCTGTACCGGGTGTGAAATTATCGGTACCGGAAAGAGACTCGTTTTGAAAAACGAAAAGTTTGGTCTCGACAAAAAAATGTGAGGAACACGGAACCACTTAAATTAAGTGTTAAACTTAATTAGAATTAGTAAAATTTAATTATGGAAATTAAAGTAATTATTTTTTTATTAGAAAGTAAAAAGGAGATATTTTTGGAAATATTAATATAATATTCCAATTGTTTTAAAAAGGGCCTACGGATTACATTAGAAGCTATATTGCTTCTTCTTCAAATTGTGGCCGAGAGACTAGAGAAAAGAGAGAGAAAAGAGAGAAAATCAAGGGAAAATCAAGGAATCACCCGTTTTCGCCGAAATTTCTTCCGTTCCGTCTGGTAGAAACATAACCCGAGGCGTTCTAGTGGAGAATCTCAACTTTTCAAGGTAAGATTTCGGATTTTTCATGAGAAACTGCTTGCTTTTTTGTTTTTATGAATAGTAACTCATCTCGGGAAAAATCCGTAAAACTGAAAAACGAAACCGAGGTTTTGTCGGGGACTACGATAGGAGTTTAATGTGCAAGTATTGAAAGGATTGAACAATTTTTTTTGGATTTACACTAAAAATCCGAAAATCCCTAGAAATGGAGGAAATGTATTTTTGTTCAATTTTTGTAGCAATTTGTGTTCAGGAATGTGAATCGGACTACAGTGTACCGAAATCGGAAGTAAAACGAGTTATTGAAAAACGGGGAAACGAGGAAAATTAAGGCGAAACTCTGCCGAAATTTCCTAAAATCTAGTTAGCAAGCAATGAGTTAGGAATCGATTCTAGAGAATGGATATGATTTTAAACCTCGAAACGAAATAGATTAAGATTCAAAACCGAGATATACGAATATGTGTAAATTGCCTCTTGAGCTAGAATTCAATTTTAAGGAAAAAAGTCCATAAATGAGTTTGAAATTAGATTTAAGAATCTAAGTATGAGGAATTGTGATTGAATAGGGAATTGATACCTATTTCCATGAAACAGTTTTGGCACGAGAGCCGAAGCAACAAGAAAGAACTTCAAACAAGCGGGTATCCTAGCGGATTACCGGTAAGTATAGACATATATGTTTGTCCGGACTCGAGTAAAGTAAAGCTAGATTAGACTTAGAACTATTAATTTACTTATGTTCCTAAGTCTATGTGATTACATGTGATTATACATGTTTGGAGGGCTTAATGCTCTAGATTTCAGAAGGGCGACATATGGTTACCCTTATGCATAGTTAAAAGACTGACGGGTCGTCGGCCTCCGCAAGGGAGGAAAATCTCACAGAGTAGAGATTCCGACTTGACCAGACAGTAAGTAATGAGCCAGTAAAGTAAAAGACTGACGGGTCGTCGGCCTCCGCAAGGGAGGGAAATCTCACAGAGTAGAGATTCCGACTAGACCAGCCAGTAAAGTAAGAACAGAAAGATAGAAAGTAGTTTAAAGCATGTTTCACACGAGCATATTTGCATCATAACTCTTAATGTAATTTCTATTAGTTTATGATGTATGCATGTTTATACTTGTTGAGCGTTAGCTCATCAGTTTACTCGTGTGCAGGTAACAAAGGTAAGCAGCCAGTCATATAGTGGTTTGCTTGATGGACATGCGGAGGCAAGGGTGGTGGAAATGTCATGGGTACACGGGAGTGGTCTCTACTACGCTCGCTTAGAAATTAAATTCCGCTGCAAAGTAATGTAATATAGAATACTAGTATGTATGTTCAGTTCTAAGAAGAAGATATTACAACCATTGTCTTAGTAAAGAACAACGGACTGTAATAAATTATGACAAGTTTTCAGAAACTAGTTTGATATCCGGATCTTTAAAGTAATAGCAAGATATGTTATTAGTGTAACAACATAACATGTTAAGAACCCGATGGTTAAAGTAAAGAAAAAAAAAATTTACCCGCACATGAACGTAAATTAAATAGACAATAGTCTAACAACGAATAATGGATTAGACTATAACTTAGCCTAATAGTAGTAGTATAAGGAACGGCGACCGCGCCGCGAGGGCGCGGGACGTCACAAAAGTACTTGATTTGTTGGTAAAAATACTTGTCATCAATGACATGACATCGCATACAATACATAAGGCATAAAACAAGAATATATAATACATGTGTAACTTTCCCTTTAAAATCTATTCATGTTGTAGGCGAGATTCCTACTTACCTAATTTACAGAGCTGGAATCCACTATTCACCAAACAACCTATTCTCTTACGAGATTCCTTTTATTGTAAACTTTGCTTAGAATAGCGTATGTGCTCGCAAGTGTACGAATCGCGAAGTAATAATGATCCGAAGATCGAGTATCATCCTCTGGGATTGTTAACTAGGAAAGAGCTAAGTATTGCTATTAATCTAAATCAATTTTATCTAGGTAATATAGAATAAGGGAATTAAAACCAAATTTAACAACGTAACTAATTAAAATATGCAATCAACGGATGCCAAAATGAATTGGATTGAAGGGATCTCTGTGATAAAATGAGCTAGGGGGGAATTTGACTTCACCTAATTATGCTATATTTATTTAAATCTGTCACTTATTGATGTGTTACTTCCAATCTTAAATCATGGGTACTAAAATAATCTCACTCCCTCTCCCGAGTGCCAAGTGAAATAATATGTTAAATTAATTAAACTAATATCCCTATTAATTTAACCAATTATGCATTCATTAAGTTTTGCCCAAATTCGATCTCCTAAGGTTATACTAGCCTCCCGACTCAATTATCTCCTTAGGTTGCGTCTCTTAATTCTCAACGTATGTAATTAACTCTCCCGAGCCTAATTTCATACATCTAAGGTCTCTAATCTAATGGGTAATTAAATTAGAAATTAAGCACAAGAGATACAAAATATTTGAGTATAACACATTCAATAAGCAAACAGATTCTTAAAATAAAGCTTTCATTAAATTAGATCAAAACCCCCCTAGCATGAGGAGTTTAGCTATCCATGCTCAAAATCAAATACACAATTACAAAATACCAAAAATCCATAGTTAAAGCAGAAAATTAAATGATAATTCAAGAAATACAAAAGGAAGAAAGTAATGAAAAACTCCTGATGGATAATCTCCTCTGAAGCCTTCAAACTCCTTGAATCCTCTTGAAAATCTCCAGAAAAGTCCTTTGTTCCAGCTGCTTTTTCTTTCGTTCTAGGGTTCTTGCCGTGTCTGCTTTCAATCCTCCTTCTCCGTCCTTAATTTCTGTTCCCTTTTTCCTTTTTTATGATGCACAACTCTCCAAATTCAAGAAAGGCACGCTGCAGCCCATGGGTGTGCGCTGCAGCGCGCGTCATGTTAGGAGGTAGGGCTTCCAGGTGCACGCCTAAGCGCACGGACGTGCGCTTCAGCGCGCGCCTCAACGGATTTGGAATGCGCGCCTAAGCGCGCATTGACTTGCGCTTAAGCGCGCGTCTCATTGGCTCTTGGATGCCCGCTTAAGCGCGCATTGAACTGCGCCTAAGCGCACGCGGCTGTGGCAGGCGCGCTGCAGCGCACGTTGGTGCGTTGCAGCCTATAGCTCACTTGCTCCCTGGATTGTTCTCTGGAGGACGCAGGCTGTAGCTTGCTACTCGTACGCTGCAGCGCGCACAAATTGGAGATTTTCACGGACTTTTTATCTTTTTCACTTGATTTTCTCCACTTTGCAAATCCTACAAAATAGATTAACGCAAACGTAAAACTAGTGACAAATTAACTGAAATATGCTCAAAAACTACAATAAATGATGGGGATAAATTGATGAAAAATCAACTTATCAGTTACTTCTGAAAATGAACACCCATTGAGAGAGTGAGATTATCTGACGTTTGCTATTTTATTTTAGCAACTTATGAAGGAAATCTAGCCTTTTACTTAAGGCACATATTTCTTTACTTTTATGAAGGATAATTTACTATGAGGATCAAATTTTAAATCCTCAAATTAGTTAAATCCTCAAATTTTATTTTTCTTAATTGCCCTTAACGTACTTATATCTAGATTGAAAATGATTTACCCAATCTAGTAACTTCTTCTCCATAATTTTCCTCATTGGGCTTATTGTGATATTAAGGCCCAATTCGGTGTCAAAACTTATTCATGGCATTCTAAATCTTAGGCCATTAAAATTTAAACTCAAACGGAGTCTCTTAAATCAATGCAGGCGTTGGACCCGCATCAAACCTTCAAAATTCTGCAGACCTATCGTATTGGGCTCGTGGGTGGCCGTCGAGATAATTCGCTCGATAAACCACTATGTTCTTTAAAGAAAGCATTTTTTTCTTGAAAACTTTCTTTACGAATACTTTTGTTAACATGCAGTTTAATGCCATTGTATTTTACAATAATCCTATCTCAAGTTCTTTAATGCCTTTTTGTTAAAACTGACACTGTTTTAGTTTTGTTTTGTTAAAAACTGTGCAGTTTTTGAAATCTTTGTTTTACCATATGTTAGAGTCGGATTTCAAAATTTTTTTCTTCATGACAATTCTTCACCTCATCGAGATCTACAATTGTCATTTTTGGTGCAAGTTGAAATTCAGCCACCAAAGGCCTTGCTTGGCTGAAAACAGTGGCTGCTGTTTTTTTTTTTTTTTTGCTGTAGGAAATGTTGCAGCAATCTTTTAAAATACTACGGATGCTATAGAAATGTTGTAGCAAAAATTTTCTTTTTGAAACTGTGTTGGACAGCAGTCCGTTTTTTCTAAAATGGCTTCAAACTTGCTTTTAGAGTTAAAATTGGGTTTTGTCATACTAACTAAAAATGTTCAAAACGTCAAGGGATATAAGTTCAAGCTATGAAACATCAAAAAATCTCACTCTAGGGTCCTCATTTTTGCGTTCAAAGTAACCAGAAAATTTTCTTCTAACCGGAAGTAAGCAAGCTTAAATGAAGCATAAGCATACCACATCAAACTAACCTCAAAATACACAAAACCAACATAAAACTCACACGCCCTTATTACAATCTTATCTCCTCAAGAACCACAAATTTACATCCATAAATCCAAGCTTAAAGTTGGCTAGAAATTAATGGAGAAGAGTTTAAGAACTTACACATGAAGAACTCTCTCTCTCTTGAAAACATTTGAACTCCTCTAAGATTTGTTAATGGCCTAGAACTAGAAAGTATAAGGAAATTTCAGAGGAACATTTCTACATTCAAACTTCACTAAATGATGAGAAAGAGAGGATTTATAGTCTTTTTACCCTTGGAGGAATGCTTGACTAGTCTCCACCTAGAATCCCTTGATCTCATTCTTCTTCTTCTATTGTTTACTAGTGGTTTATGGTTAGGAGAGTGCAAGAAAATATTTGAGAGAATGTAGAGTGTGGCCGGATTTGGAGGTGGAGAGAAAAGCAAGGAGTAAAAAAACTGAGGCTTATCATATGTGGGTTCCTTTTATAGACAAGTTTGTGATCATTATTTAACTCCAATTCTACTCCATCATTCAACCAAATTTTTGGTTCAAATCCCCCTTTCTTGGACGGTTTTGTAAGGAGAAAAGAAGAAGCAAATTTGTCATGATTTCTCCTTCAACCACTACCATCACATCAGCTTAACTTGTAACCTTCTACAACACTCAACTAGCAAAAATTTGACTCTATTTTTACTATGTATGGCCGGCCAAGTGGAGAAGGAGAGAGAGTAAAATATAATCCACCCCTTGTACTTTTATCCACTCTCTTAAGTTTCCTTTAAGTTAGATAAAAATGATACTGACTCTAAGGAAGTACTTAGCTGATAGGCAATTCTAGTTTCTGATGGTTCTTTTTCTACTACTTATTTACAATTATGTTAAATCCTCGACTATATGGAGATCACATTACATTCTTACTCACATAATATCCTAAACTGTTTCAAGTCTTGAAATTAATTCTAGACTGAATAAATTCTAAATTTAACTTTTTTGCATTAAATGCCAGGAATGACGCTGTTTCTGACAGTGTCAATTCCCGAGCTCACATTGTACCTTTCTACTATGGGTATTTTTCTTGTACCTTTAACCTAGCTATTTAACAATTAAGGATTTTCTTTTCTTTTAAAATATTAGTGCATATTTCTAATCGAGTGCTTACTTATTGGTTCGTCAATTTGTCCGAACCGTTAAGAATGTGATGACTTATCTAGAGTCAACAGGTTACTTGAAACTTTACACTCTCATAGTCAATATTCTTAGTAACTATCTGACATGGTGTACCATTAAGTCATTTCTTTCATGTCTCACGATGCTCTTACACATACTCAGATGTACTAATTAGGCTTGTCATAGTATATCTTGTCATACTTATATTTTACACGTCATTCTAATATGAGCACGTGTACTTAAAGGTCTTAAACCTGTAGAATACACGACTTATTTATGGAAAAATCCATAAATAAGTATACTTATTTATCTATCAATTCTCCTCGACATTACAATTCACTCAACTTATAAAAATTTTATCTTCAAAATTAGAATGACGTCGAGGTTTTCTAATGTTTTTCATTATTCTTCACATGAAGAGCATCCTTCATTGGCATTTCTTCTACAAGTACCTTACTAAGATTATTGACCTTACTTTCTATAAGGTCTCTTTCCTACTAATCCATGATCTCAACTTGCTCTCTACACTTAATTCCTGCATTTCTTTATCTGGATCGTGATTTGATATATGGAATTGCTCAAGAATCTGTCATCTTAACATTTTCCTAATGGGTTCCCATTACCCAAATTTTTATCATTAGCAATAGTAGTAATTATAGCTTATTTATATAGTTGTTCTGATACTTTGGGGAATCCATCTTTCCTCAATTTAACATCTCCTATTTTTCTTCTAGGTAATCCACCCTTCTCTTGGAGTATGAGTGGAGAAGGAGCAATCTTACTGTCAATACTTGTAGAGGTTCTCTACTTTGCTCCAATATTTTTCCCATTGATTACGGATTATCCTCACTTCTACTTTGTTAGTCATAATCACTAAGCAGTTTCTTATCAAAACTGTAGGGCCTCAATTTTACTATTCTCCATATACATATATGTGTATATATTTATACTTAAGTTGGAGCTTCACCTATCATCTGACCGATAGTTCATGTGACGCACTAACTCAAAGGTACCTCGAATCCCTTCTCACGTGCCAAAATTGTATTGTAATACCTTCTTATTCTAACTTATTGTAGAATCCAAGGTCGAGCATCGTATCATATCATGATTGTTTGGGCATTTTCCCTATCTAAAACTTATTTCATAGAGTAACGAGACCCTTCTGAGTCTAAATTTCATACAATTGTTGTAACACATACTTCTACAAGACAAGGTTGTGTTGTTTCCTGAGTCTGTGAATGACTACTTGAGGTTTACCAGCCTTATATTTGTCTTATAATCATTAGACTTAATAACTAGTTTCCTCAAATGTTTAAGTCCTTAAGGAATACATGTATCGGCCTCATACCATTAGGAGGTGGTGTCATTCCTTATAAACCAAGACCTATTCACATCCTCAGGAAATGTGGGATTGCACAACTTACCTTTTCTTGGCCTTGTGCCTCAAGGGATTGATGGTTGTCACAACCACTCCTCCTCATGGGGGCCCAACATTCTCATTGGCCACATTTCTGGCTGGGTAGAGTCTCTGATATCATATGTAACAACCAACACCTCCACTTTGTATGATATTATCCGCTTTGGGCTTAAGCCCGCACGGTTTTACTTTTGGATTTCACCCCAAAGGGCCTCACATGACCTAACTTATCTTCTTTCTAAAGCTCAAACTGTTTATATTTCTATCACAAAACATTCATAACTCTCCTTCAATTCTTTAAAGGATAGTTATTGCTTACTCAACTAGCTACATCATCTTTTCCTTTGGCGTTACTAATGTATCCTTTACCAAATGACACTCACTTAATTATTTTGTCTTTTAGGATTTATGAGTCTTTCTAAGGGGTCTACCCTTTTATTTCTTATCTAGTGTCGAGTTCAAACTACTCTCAAAAGTATGAACTCATTCAAAGAGATACCATCTTTGTACTTTAGCATTCTTTCTTCTAATTTACTCTTTATATAATTTAGTTCTTAATCTCATTTCATCTCGTGTCTACTTTCCTCAAAGAACAATTATCTTAAACTTATGATTCTAGACAAATTCCAATAATTTCTCCTTAAAGTAGGTGTATTTTGAAGTATTATCTTCTGTGGATATCTTTGTACTTAGGTAGGATCATTTGTCTTTCGATCCCTGTACCTCTCAAAGCATAGATCATAGTCTTAATGATTATACATCCATCCTTCTTAACCTAATCCTTGACTTCTAAACTCCATAAGGTCATCCTCCCAGTATAGGAATGATTACACCTAAAAATTCTTTCATTTTCTTTAGATTCATAGATTGATAATAGTGTTCTTCTATTTATTATCGGGCAGGGTATATATAAAAAAAAAAAATCCTTAGACCATTGCTACGTTTGATACCCCATTATCTTACCTTTAACTTACTTATCATACTGACTAAGTTGTTAGTCCGTATTGTTCCTTTACTTATGCAAGAGATCTTCTCCTTTAAAAGGATTACATTTTTTATCCTCCATTAAGAGTTTGACTTATAAATTCATGACTTCAGTCCTCAAAGTTTCAATTATAAGTCCTAATAAATCTACCTTAGATTGGCATCACAACCAAATTTTTCTTATTAGATAAACACTACCCTTAATGGGTTTGCTCCACTCTTATTGTAATTTCCATCTTCCAACGCCTCTTGATTATCACAAAAATCATACTATTTATATTCATGACTGGGTAAAACTGTGTCACTTAGCACATCTAATCCATGATTTTCTAATGGGTAAGTTTATGACAGTGTATTGTCATACCTTAACTGCCTATTATCTTATGTCATCACTTGTTTTTCATCCAATCGATACTTTTACTGCAAAGGCAACTTTTACCTTTATCATCTTTACCTAATGCAATGTTAATTCTTTTAGGGGATTTTAAACAAATCCGTATCTGCATTCTTCAATCATAAATAGGGTGAGAATATCTCCCCTTGAGATCATTGTAGAGGGATTAGTTTGGTCAAAACTAACCTAGAACAACATCCCTCAATTTGTCCATGACCTTCGATGTTCTTTTCTTATCATTCAAACTGCTACTTACATCTAAACTCATTGCATTAGCTCTTATGCCTATATCCAAATGAGATTCTCAACATCTCGAATACTTATAGTCTTTGTGAGTTACTTATCAACCCATTCATACACATAGGTACTTTCTATGAGATTACTAAACATTTTAAGGCTAGCAATCATTGTGTATTATATCTTAAGTGAGTTGCTTAACATCTACCACAAGCTGGTATTACTTAATGTTGAAGCTCTATTTCATATTTCGTATCTTGATATACGTATATAGTCATTGAACGTGGCTCACATCTAACTTGATAGTGTTACATCGTCGATCTCCTTATTAGCGTCACCTTTATGCTACATATTCATATCTTCTTTATGGATGCATGCTGAAAAGCCGCTACCAGCGATGCAGTCTTACGGCTTCCTCAAAGGGAGTCTCAGTAGCAGTCTCCTTTCAAACTGTTGTACGTGGCTCTGATACTTTTCTTGACTTCATAGTCCAGCAAATCATTAAAGGAGTCACCTCAAATGATCACACCTCTCTAGATATCGTCTTGTCAGCCCAAGAAAATACAACACAATAAAATGTTGGGGCAGTTAGACTCGACTGGTCCTGGATAGGATGATTTTAATCACGCTAACATATTAACCTTAGGCTGCTCGTTAAATAAGCGTCCGTGTCTATTAACTACATTATCTAATTATCATAAACATACTTTAACTTACTTGGACTATGGCGAAGCAGACGTGTGACGATGTGGAGTAGGATGGCAGGATACTAGCTCTGATACAAACTATGGCAACCCTCCTGGGTGGCCGTCACCGTAGCTTAAATTAACTTGTACTTATTTAGGTTTTCTTAAAATTTGCGGAACATTTTTTTTCTATTTTATAAGAAGGAATAATTTCATGATTCGTAACAATAATTTTAAAAGAATAAATCACTAAATTTCTTAAAGCTTTTCTTAATTTTAATTAAGGTAAAACTCTCTAGAAATATCCTTCAAACGAAGTAACATTTGAACTCTTGTTTCAAATGCTCTTTTAAAGCCTTTCTAAAACTAGCCAATTCAATTGGGCCATTTACTTTGATTTTAAAACAGATTTTGTGAGAAATCCTAAATTCAAGTACATCTTAAAGTCCTTTTAAAATTAATCATTTAAATTGTCATGTTTAAAATTTGTTTATTTGCTGCATGCACTGTTGCAACGTTCTAAAACTTAACTACTCAAAACTAGGGTTGTTAGCTACAACCTCGGTTTCCTTAACATACATATACCTATTAAATATTTATGCTTGAAACCTTTGAATCACATAAACATATACATGATTTTACTTAAACTTACTACGGAAGATTTGAATGTTAGCGGTGTCCATTCCCATCTCCACCATTCATCCACCGCTCGCCATTGCCCTTCAAGAATTGCTGATAAGTTTCTTACCTACAGAATGAACATATTTGATTAAGCTTTCACACACCAAGTAGGAACTATCTCTTGCAAAATAACTGTGAGCACACATGAATAAATATGCATGAGCTGATTATGCTTAATTATGATGTCTTATCATAGTCTTATTATCTTATCTTGTCTTATCTTTCTTATCTTTTCTTTCTTCCTTATGGGCCCGAGTGCTCGCATACCACTTGCATGCAATCATCAGGACATGAGGGTTTGCAAGGTCCCCCATGACACCGTGATTATAACATGAATGCCTCCCTTGAGTCGGATGATATTATTATTTTTTTTCTTTTCTCCCTTACAAAACTTGAGTTACCTCCCTTGTAGAGGCTGGTACGACACTCAACTAAAATTATTCTTATAATTTCCTCTTGACTTATTAAGGTGTATGCAGTATGACATGGCATCGTATACAATACTTAAGGCAGAAAACATTAACATATAATACATGTGTAACTTTTCCTTTAAAATCTATTCATGTTGTACACGAGATTCCTACGTACCTGATTTACAGAACTAAAATCCACTTTTCGCCAAACAACCTATTCTCTTACTTGCTTACTTCTCAAAATGAACACCCTTTTGAGAGTAAGATTATCTGTCGTCTGCTATTTTATTTTAGCAACTTATGAAGGAAATCTAGCCCTTTACTTAAGGCACATATTCCTTTCCTTTTATGAAGGATAATTTACTATAAGGATCAATTAGTTAAATGCTCAAAATCTTATTTTCCTTAATTTCCCTTAACATACTGACATCTAGATTGAAAATCATTTACCCAATCTATTAATCCTCATTGGGCTTATTATGATATTAAGGCCCAATTCAGCCTAGAAATTCATTCACGGCATTCTAAATCTTAGGCCATTAAAATTTAAACTCAAACGGAGTCTCTTAAATCAATGCAAGCATTGGACCCGCATCAAACCTTCAAAATTCTGCGGACCTATCGTATTGGGCTCAGGGTGCCCGTCGAGATAATTCGCTCGATAAACCACTATGTTCATTAAAGAAAGCATTTTTTTTTCTTCAAAACTTTCTTTATGAATACTTTTGTTAACATACAGTTTAATGCCATTGTATTTTACAGTAATCCTATCGCGGGTTCTTTAATAACTTTTTGTTAAAACTGACACTGTTTTAGTTTTGTTTTGTTAAAAAATGTACAGTTTCTGGAATCTACATTTTACCACATCTTAAATTCAGATTTCAAAATATTTTTCTTCGTAAAAATTCTTCACCTCATCGAGATCTACAATTGTCGTTTTTGGTGCAAGTTGAAATTCAGCCTCCAAAGGCCTCGTTTCGCTGAAAACAATGGCTGCAATTTTTTATTTCTTTTGCTGTAGGAAATACTGCAGCAATCTTTTAAAATACTGCGGATGCTATAGCAATGCTGTAGCAAAAATTTTCTTTTTGAAACTGTGTTGGACAGCCTGTTCATTTTTTGTAGAATGGCTTCAAACTTGCTTTTAGAGTTAAAATTGGGTTTTGTCATAGTAATTGAAAATGTTCAAAACTTCGAGGGCTATAAGATCAAGCTTTGAAACATCAAAAAACCGGAAATTTTTTCTCCAACCGGAAGTAAGCAAGCTTAAATGAAGCATAAGCATACCACATCAAACTAACCTCAAAATACACAAAACTAACATAAATCTCACACACCCTTATTACAATCTTATCTCCTCAAGAACCACAAATTTACATTCATAAATCCAAGCTTAAAGTTGGCTAGAAATTAATGGAGAAGATTTTAACAACTTACCCTTGAAGAACTCTCTCTCTCTCTCTCTCTCTCTCTCTCTCTCTCTCTCTCTCTCTCTCTCTCTCTCTCTCTCTCTCTCTCTCTCTCTCTCTCTCTCTCTCTCTTGAAAACCTTTGAACTCCTCTAAGTTTTGTTAATGGCTTGGAACTAGAAAGTATAAGGAAATTTGAGAGGAATATTTCTACATTCAAACTTTACTAAATCATGAGAAAGAGAGGATTTAGAGTTTTTTTACCCTTGGAGGAATGCTTGAGTAGTCTCCTCCTAGAATCCCTTGATCTCCTTCTTCTTCTTCTATTGTTTACTAGTAGTTTAAGGTTAGGAGAGTGGAAGAAAATATTTGAGAGAGAATGTAGAGTGTGGCCGGATTTGGAGGTGGAGAGAAAAGCAAGGAGTAAAAACAATGAGGCTTACCCTATGTTGGTAACTTTTATAGACAAGTTTGTGATCATTATTTAACTCCAATTCCACTCCACCATTCAACCAAATTTTTGGTTCAAATCCCCCTTTCTTGGCGGTTTTGGAACGAGAAAAAAAGAAGCAAATTTACCATGACTTCCCCTTCAACCACTACCATCACATCACCTTAACTTGTAACCTTCTAGCACACTTAACTACCCAAAATTTGGCTCTATTTTTACTATGTATGGCCGGCCAAGTGGAGAAGGAGTGAGAGTAAAATATAATCCACCCCTTGTACTTTTGTCCACTCTCTTAAGTTTCCTTTGAGTCAGATAAAAATTATACTAACTGTAAGGAAGTACTTAGCCGACAACAAATTCTAGTTTCTGACGGTTCCTTTTCTACTACTTATTTACAGTTCAATGTTAAATCCTCGGCTATTTTGAGATCACATTAAATTTTTACTCGCGTAATATCCTGAACTATTTCAAGTCTTGAAATTAATTCTAGACTGAATAAATTCTAAATTTAACTTTTCTACATTAAATCCCTGGAATGACGTTGTTTCTGACGGTGTCAACTCCCGAGCTCACATTGTACCCTTCTACTATGGGTATTTATCTTGTGACTTTAACCTAGCTGTCTGGCAATTAAGAATTTTCTCTTCTTTTAAAATATCAGTGCATTTTTTTCCGCTGCTAACGTCATGTTGTGCTTGGAGATTCTTAAAATTAAGATTCTTAAACTATACTTGTACTGAAAATTATTCCGCCTTAAAGAACGATGAGAATTTATCAATCAAATTTACTTGATGAAAAACATGAACTTAACATGAAATCTGCTACAGAATTTAGGAATATAGATATTAATTCCTTAAATCCTGCAGTCACATAATAATTTTCTAAGAAAATCCTTGGCTTAAATACATAAATTGTATTATTTTAAGGTCTGGGATTTTCTCAGTCATTACAGCCTATATTGTTGTGGTAGAGGTAACTGCACTGATCCCGAAGCTTGAGGCAAGAATTTTGGATAATACAACGGATGATAGGTTGGTGCAGGAGGATATGACATTTGTGTTGGCAGTTGTGGCTAGTAAGGTGGCACAAACTGCGGTAACCTCTCTTGACTGTAGGAGGTATCGCTCTGAGGCTGTTGAGTCGGTGGCTGATTCCGATTAGGGCAATTCCTCCTAATATGGCCAATTTACCCAGAATGATAGCACTTGGGTCTATAAGGACCACTCCTATCATTTCCAGATGAACTACTGCCACCACTGACCATCTCTCCACTGATCTGCCCTTGATTGCAGTTCCTTTTATTACTCGGTTGCGGTCCCCCTGAAGCAGAAGGTCCTCCTGAAAAAGAAGCGTAGCTGGTTGTTTCTCTGCTTTAATAATAAGATTGGTTATCTTGCTCCACGCTTGTAGCGGTATCCACTAGTTCTCAGAAATTACGAATCCTTAGAGCCATTAATGACCTCCTTATCGAGTTCTTAAGACCTTTCTCAAACTTAAGGCTCTTCAAGTGTTTAGACTACCCCAGAGATGGCGCAAACCAAGATAAGTCATTGAATTTAGCCTCATATTCCCTCACCAACATATCACCTTGTTGTAAGGACAAAAACTCCATTGCCTTTTCATCCCAATAACTTTGAGAGAACTATTGTTCATTAAAAGGGCTTCAAATTGATCCTAAGTCATTGTCGCAACATCATGCCTTCTCCTTACTTGCTTTCACTAAGTACTCATTTGGCCTTCCAGTTTATACACTATAAATTTCACCCAGTACTCCTCTGGCACTCCCATAGTGTTCAAGTGTTTCACTATGTGAAATGTAGAGATAGCTCCACATCTAAACTCACAAAAATAGCTTTGCTTTCTATCCTCAATCAGTCGCTCATTATGAGCTCGAGTGGTCATCCCTTGTAAAGCAACATACATGGCATCCATAAATTCCCCATTCGATGGTGCCGGTTGATTAACTGACCTACGACGCGGCTGCATCTCCTTTAACTGAAAATAAACTAGACCATTTAGTGGATTCCTGATGTCATACATGTATGCAAAATCCTGGGATTTCTAAACCTAAGGCTCTGATACCAAGTCTTGTCACAACCCAAAACAAGGGTTAGCGACGTGGAGGCTCGTTTAGAAGTTAAACATATTTAAGAAAGTAATTAAACATTTAGAAATATAATAATCAAAACTAAAAGTAAAATATTAAGGAAATTTCTACACAAGCCCTACATTTTACTAAATTAAATAACAAGAAAGTGATGGGGACTTTCACACTTTCTGATAAAACAGGTTTAAAACTAAGCCTCTAGCATCATTCAGGGTTCACGCACAAGATATATAATATTGTACATACATGAACATGTAAATAACATTTACAGACATCAACTACAATCTAGAATTTAAAGTTATTGTCTTAAAATTTACAATCCTTACCTTGTTCCACAAGGATAATGAATACAAGGTCCTCACTTGAACAGATGGTAGCAACTAATTCAACTACTTAGTGCTACTTCTAGCGCTGATTGTGAGGGGTTTAATATTTATAAAAACAAAATAAAACGTGAGCAGAAGGCTCAGTAGGACGTATCTTAAAATAAACTTTATAAACAAGTAAATAAATGAATAAGCAAGTAAATAAGGATATTCAGTTCCAACACAATAGCCGGAACCTATCATCCCTTTTTTTGAAAGGAAGTATAAATTTTAAATTTCATATTATAGGCATCAGCAAGTAATGTATACTATGATAAATTACTTACACAACCACAAACACAAGCCTTAACACCATCGTAGTGGCCCGGTCCAGGTTTTCGATTCTACCCCCAAGGATACGATCTCCATATCCCATCTAGGCCAGCAGCAGACTTACCAGTTCGCAAGATATCTTATCTTAAGAGAAATATTCATTAAATATTTAAAACAGTTCATTATGATTCCAATAGCTAAATCAAGCTATGGTGTTAAAATACTTTTCTTTATCAAACAAGTCATTTCCTTAAAACATTTGCATTAGCCAAAGCTCTTTAAAAATAGGCTATCAAAGAAAAGGACAAGAAATCCTACCTCTCAAATACCAAACATGTTGCTAGCGTTGAGCTATTCTAGTTTCTGCTTCCTCAAAGCCTTCAATCCGATTTCTCAACTAGCATTTACACAAAAAAAATGCTTTACGATTCAATTCTCATTCCTAAAGCAAATCAATCCCTATTAGTGTGCCTTAATCCAATTTTAAATTTCATAAATCATTTCATGTTTCAAATCATCATTCCAATGATTTTGATCTCAAAACATGAATTAAAGATGATAATGCATCTACTTTAGGTTCCCTAATGAAGCTAATTTGGGTTCTCTTTAAAAATCAGGGTCAAAACAACATTTTGAAACAATTCAGCCATTTTTCCTCTGTTCACCGGCCAACCGGTGACAGAGATGTGCATCACCACCAGTTGACCGGTGATGTGCTGACCGGTCGACCGATGGGGATCTGCAGGGCGAGGAAAACTCACTGAATTAGCTCAAAGACTTGCAAATCCGAGTTCAATCCGAGATATTTCCAAGGAAAAGTACCAAATCTAGGTTCCAAAGGACAAATTGAGTCCAAAGAATCAAAAATCCCCAATTTCACCTAATTTTACCTACATGTCATCAAAAGCCAATTTAAACTAAAATAGGTTTTTCTAATGAAAAAATTCGAGATTCAAGAGAAGGTTTTTTAGAAATCTTACCTCAAATCCTTCCCTTGATGTTGAAAACTCCTTGAAGTTCCTCTTTTGTTCAAGATTCGGAAGATTTGACAAATTTTTTTAGGAGAGAGAGAGAGAGAGAGAGAGAGAGAGAGAGAGAGAGAGAGAGCTACGGGTGAGAGTGAGAAACGACAGGGACAGGGAGAGTGAGAGAAAACGACAGAGAGAAAGGGAGAGTCACGAGAAGATAAGGAAAAAGAAGGAAAAGGAAAGGAAAAGAAGAAAAAGAAAAGAAAAAATAAGAAACATTAAAGATATTTAAGACAGTAGTCTAGAAAATGTGTCTCCACACACTTCTGGGATGAAAATATACATACGAAAAATGTTTAAATCCCTTGGAAACATTCAAACTTAAATATTAGAAACATTTAATGAGCATAATTAATTAATTAAATCAGATCGGGTACACTAATAAATTTTAATTATGCTAATTAATCCTGTTTAATTCCTCGATGTGTTACAATGTCACTGCATCAAAGGTTAAAAAAAAATTATCGACCTAGCAAGTGGTATACAAGTTTTTTTTTTTAGGTGATTCGCTCTATTATAAATTTTGAACACAATGACATTTTGGTTCATGAATTTTTTATTTTGGTATATTAATGCATGAATTTTTGTTTTTGACAGTTTTGCCCTTATATATTAAAATTAACAAATGGTTTTTGAAATTTAACAAAGAAATCACGTATCTGTTGTGTGGAGATTTAAAATTTTACAGAAATAGTTCTATTATGTATAAAATTTTTCCTTGTTATTATAAAACGTGTTGAAAGCTACAACATATTACACTTACTATAATAATTTATGTAAAATTTTAAGTTACTACATGACAAGAATATAATTATTACTTTGAATTTTGAAAGGATTAAAATTGTTAAAATTTGAAGGTTTAGGAATTAATATATCAAAATTAAAAATTGAAAGACTTAAATCAAAATATCACTATGCTCAAAGTTCAGGAATTATAGTACTTATAATTTTTTTTTTTTTTTTTTTTTTTTTTAAAGAGAATGGCAAGTGCTACAAAGTTCTAGCAATAACTACAATAGTGTTAATGTAATTTAATTATGAGAGAAACATTGCACCTATTCGAATCCGAGACTGAGTTAAAAATAATAGCAATTTAATAACACTCCAAACACACTAAAATCCAAACAAAGAAGTACTACAAACAATGTCATATCCTAAAGTTAAGAGGAGGAACACTTACATAAACATTAACACAGAGAGGGGCAAAAAAACAAAAGGGTAAGAGGATAGGATACCAAGAATTCAAGCAAAAGAAAAAACAAAAGAAATAGAATAGTAATTTAATAATAATGTTCTAGGCACAGAGCACGTGAGGGTCACGTCTTTTTAGTGGTAACTTATATTTTTTTTATTATTTATTTTCTTTTTCCCTCTCTTAATGGTATCATATCTAACCCAATTACTGCAGCAACTAACTCAAATTAGGCAAAGTCGCAAACAGTAGAGCGTGGGGAAATGGGCCCACCTCACATGCAAAAAAAAGCGTTTGTTAGACTACAAGACAATGAACGAGGTATTTCACAAGATCATCGCCGCCACGTGCGCTGTCGGGGCAGGGTCAAATATTTTTATTGAGAAAAATAGTTTTTAAAAAATAAAAATTAGGCAGTAGTGTGCCGTGGTGCATTCTGATTGGTTCAGTGACGTGTGCGAGTAGTATCATTGTTATGATCGTCCAGTTGGGGCCGGGCTGTCCGTTTGCGTAAGCGGCCTGTCCCTCCCTTATCTTCTCGGTGAAACGTTTCTTTTTTCTTCCCGTATTACCCTTGTTCTTTTCTCATATTAACGCTTTTTCCCCAAATCATCCAATTACAATAATGATGCTTGCTAGTAATTTTTCTTTTTTTTTTTGGAGAAAGTAATTTTTAATTTTTCATGCTAAAATAATTGTTAAACATCTATTGCTCGTTATCAAAGATAACACATTCAATCTAATGATAATCAATGATCGAAATAATGAACTTTTTTTTTTTTTGCTAACTAATCATCAAGTTAAATATGGTGTGATCACCTCAAAGAGACAAAGTTGGATTTTTTTTTTTTCAATGCAATTACAAAAAAAGTAAAGTATAGATGTATTAAAATTCTTAATTATTAAGTGAAGAATAAATGGACTCAAATTTTAATGTCTAAAATAATATTTAACTAATAAAATCATAACACGTAATTTAAAAATTTTAAAATTCTTTTTAACTAAATGTATTACGCTTTGTGTTTGAGTCTATTAAATGAAATGCCATTCATTTAAATGTGATTAATTAGATATTATTTGGGATATCAAAAATTGAACAAGTGATGTGAATTTTTTTTAAGGGAATCTTTCATTTAAACAAGAAACGAACAATACAACACAATGTTAATGACTCATCAAAAGAATGTAAGTGCACTTGAGACCCGAAAACAAGAAATAACCTTAGCACACTATAAACTAATATTTTTAAAGTTAATGGGCGTTTTCAATTTGAGCTTTAGTGATGCGATTACAATATATATATACATATATATATATATATATATAACTCTTCTTATTAAGTTAAGATAAAAATTTAATTTTCTTAAATCATTAGAGACCAATAAAGTTTGTGTAAGATTTACCTTGAATCAAAAAAATAAAATTCAAAATCGTAACAGAGACGTGTACTTATTTACATTTTTTTTTCTTTTTGAAAATAGTCTTTACTTTGATCAAGGTAGATTCCCATTGCAAATGCGATTATGGTTATAAAAATAATTTGTTTTGCTTAGCATGTGACTCATATATGATTGCTCGGAGATAAATAGATGATTATTGATCACATACAGTGAGGGAGTCAGAATTTATTGATAGAGAATCATTTTTTTTTTAAATCAAGATTATACTAATACTTATATATATATATATATATATATATATATATATATATATATATACTAGCTTTGTACTCGCGCGTTGCAGCGAGCAATAATTTTGTATTTGTGATTGTATCTGTATATTTATAGAATAAGTGACACAACATAAAGATACCTATAATAGTAAGAAAAATATGAAATTTACAATGTTGCGCATTATCCTGTACAAAATAAATTAATAGGATGACAACTTTAAATAAGCCAAATTTATCAACGAATAATGCATGAATGGAGAACTTCATGTTGATGTCTTTTAATTCCCGGTTTCTTCCTTTAAAAGTGGGCCAACAAATAAGCTCTGCCATTTCAAATGCTAACCAAATAGAGTTTATGAAAGAGCAGTTAGGAAAACATCAGTAAAACAATAAATCAATAAATAAGCAAAGAAAGAGGAGTTAGGAAAACATCAGTAAAACAATAAATCAATAAATAAGCAAACAAAAAGGAGAGAAATATGTAATAAAATTGACTGTATAAAAAGATAATAGTACTTGGTATGTAGCAATTCTGGCTCAGTTATGCAGCAACTCCAAGAATTTTTTATGAATAGGTTACGATGAAAGATGTGAGTTTATGTGCACAGAAATGATAAGAGAATGTAAGGCTGAGAACAAATAAAGAACTAATATATTAAGGGCAAGAGTGCAGTGCCAGACCACAGGAGAGCAAAAAGGTTAAAGACATGCATAGAGCAAAGCAAAATAGAGAAAAAGCAAAGGAAAAGAAAGGAGGAGGAGAAGGCGCATAACTTGAATATTTAGCACATGGAAGGAATGCATCCAGTATGAGTAAGGGAGGTAGTGAAGTCGTGGAGAGAAATTATTAAGAATACCTCAGATGCTATAAATCTTGCCCAAAGCGCTTAATGTGAAGTATTTGAACGTGAACAACAGTGGCTCACACAGAAGTAAGAGGACAAAGCAATAAATTGTAGCAAACCTTAGGAAACGCAGATAGTTAAGTAAGCAAAGAAATAAATGGGTAGAAGAGACTCAAAAAGCTAATAGACACAGATGTAATAATGCTTTTATGCGGCAGTCGTGGTTCAGATATGGAATGTTCTCAGTAATGTGTGATAAATAAATCGTGACTGCCTAATAATGGCAACTGCACAAAAGGATAGAATGTTACATCCATCACATAGGTTATAGTTTGCATGCGACATAAAATTAATAAGTAGAGTGATATATAAAGTTGTCCAATGACTACCAGGTAAAATGAAAGGAGGAGGAAAAAAACAGCGACACTAACGCATCAATAAAGTCTATAATGCTTAACAGAAGGTAGTAAGAGAAGTGGAAAAGACAAAGACATCAAAAAGGAATAAATGAAATAATGAAAAGGTCAAGACTGTCATAAGAGGGCCATAATAAAATAACAGTCTCTTTTTTTTCCCTTGACATTTTTTTTTTCTTGCATGAGACGAATGAAATACCAAACACAGAGAAAGCAAGAGCCCCGGAATAAGTCAAAACAACAAAGGAGAAATTATGAAAGAATGTAACTCAAAAACAATAAAATGAGGATTCAAGTAGGGAAAATATGTTCACAGCAATCTCTGGACAATTTACATGAGACTCAACGCATTAAAATCAATCGTAATCATCATCACCACGCAAAAAAGCTGAATGAAACTACGATAAATAAAGATATGTGCGTATAAGTATAACACCGAACTAAGAGACTGAGGAAGGAAAAAGAAGTGGGGACAAAACAGCTACATCAACGCGTGAGAACTAAAAAGACCAAGCAGCCTCTACACGGAAGGAGGAAAGATGAGGGGAAAAGGGACAAAACGGGCATTCCATTACAGGGGGAACATTATTTGCAACAAAATGCACAAACAGGAAGTTAATATATGAGTACGATGCAGTAAGGAAATAGAAAATAGAATGAAGACACATAATAAGACAAGAACAATGAACGTTAGGACATGTTATAAATGAATTAATATTAAGTAAGAGGCTTGTCTTTTTTTCCCTTCCACATTGTGCATGATAATCCTTCAATGAAATAGCAATACCAAAGAAGCAAAGGCGTTAGAACAGGGAGAGAAACCAAAACAGGAACAACCAAAAGGTTTTAAGCCTAGAAGGACAAAAAGTAGCCAAAGTGGGAATTCGATCGAGGAATATGCATTGACAACAACTTTTTAATAAATTATCCAAAACATGCGATATGAAGATTAGCTAGAATGATTATGGCCTGATTAGAAAACTGAATGAAGAATAAATATGTGAAACATGAACATTTAAGCACATAAGTGATTAATAAAGGAGTAAACAACAGATCAATCCATACTTACCAATCACTAATAAAACACAAAAGAAAAAAGATGCAGACCATCAGCATTCATCAAGAATGGAGCATAATATTTCCAACATTTTAGGTTGGCAGCATCTATGAACAGGGTGAGAAATAACTTATCAGAACATTCAGCTTATGGAATTGATATATGTAGTGTGAGTAACAACGGTTATAAAGTCACGTGTAGAAACTATTAACAATACCTCAAACGCTATAAACCCTCCCTAATGTGCCAAATGTGGACCAATCAAACGCGAATGGCGGTCAATGATGCAGTAGCAACAGGAGGCAACAGACGATAACAAACCTTAGAAAATACAAATAATAAAGCAAACAAACAAATGGGCAAAAGAGGCTTAAAAACGTAATAGACACAGGCATAACAATGTTTTCAGGCAGCAACTGTGGCTTAGATATAGAATGTTCCTAGCAATGTATGATAAATAGATTATGGCTGCCTACTACGACAACTACACAAAAAGGCAACAATGTCATATCCACACACACATTATAGGTCATATATGTTACAAAATAAATAAGCAAAGCAATATATAAAGTTGTCTAAAGACTACCAGGTGAATTGAAAGACAAAGGGAAAAAAAAAAAGCAATAAAACTTGCAATTTATGACGAAAGAAAGTAAGAGAAACGTTAAAAAGAAAGACATCAAGAAGTAACAAATAAAGCAATGAGGAGATGAAGAGTATCATCAGGGGATCGAAATAAAATAGGATGGTCCCTATTTTGTTCCCCCTACAATTTTTTTTGCAAGAAGAGGATAGAAAAGTCAAAGCTCTGTAGTTGAAAAAGAAAATTGATCAACTTATAAATAGTTTTTGAACGAAACTGAAAATACAAAGAAGGCAAAGGCCTCGCAGTAAGTGGAAATAATAGGAGAAATCAGTGAAAAATCCAACATAAAAACGGGGGATAAAAATAGAATCTGAATAAGGGAAACATATTCACAGCAATCTTTGAACAAATTATACAAAACTCAACAAATCAAAATGAATAATGATCATCATTACCACGTGAAAAAAACTCATGAAAACTGAGATAGGTAAAGGCACACACATATGTACGTGTGACTGGGAAATAAATAAGGAGGTCAACATATAAATATCATATACTGAGCAAATACAAAGGAAAATAAAGGCATATAACAAAATAGACAACAAAATTAATACTGCCACAGTAGAGCGATACATCGCTAAAAATTATATAAAGGTATGGATAGGGATTGTTAACAGTACCTGGAGCGTTATAAATATTGCCTCAAGTCTGAATTATCAGCCAACCAAATGTGAGCAGAAGGAGTAAAAGATAGAGAGATAAAAGGATCAAGCAGTAAATGATGGATGATGAAATAGAGCAGTAAATGATGGAAGGTGAGGTAGGGAAGTAAAGACGTGAAATGCAATGGAAAGAAGCAGAGATATGCATGACAAATTTATGTACATCTATATTCTTAAATATAAAAGCAGAAAACAGTTGCACAGCCTGTAACAACGCCACACGTGAGAGCATATAGTCATTGGACCAAAGATGAGAGACAAAGATCCCCTAACTAAATAGCAAAAAAAAAAAAAAAAAAAAAAAAAAAAAAAAAAAAAAAAAAAAAAAAAAAAAAAAAATCATTGTTTATAAAAAGGAAAAAAAAAAAAAAAAAAAAAAAAAAAAAAAAAAAAAGGAGAAACACCAATATAACAATGAGCTCAGAGAAAGGGAAACGGAAAGGGAAAAAAAAAGTAAAAAGTGTCTATATATATATATATATATATATATATATTTGCATAAACTTTTCATCCACCTCAGGTAGGAGGAAAATCAAGGTTTCATTTAATACTTTTGCAACAAAATGTGTATAAATCATCAACGTGGTAAGAAAAATCAACACTGTAGACTATACAGATCACCAATTCAATAAATGTAGGAGAAGAAGATGGAGATCAAGCAGAAACAACACGGAACTATGTGGAGAAAAATCCCTCTCTAAACAAAAGGACCAATCAAGAAAAAAGGAGAACTATTGCGACGGAATTTTTCAAAAACCATGTATGCCAACTAATAATAAATTATATCTAATCTCAGCCAACACTAAAAAATCTAAACAGATAAGGGACAAAAGCAAATAACGGGAAAAAGCATCGAAGAAGGTATTAAAATGCAGATTAAAACCATGAATCAAACGGACATGGAAGCCACTGAGGAAAAGGGAGAAGACCTGCACTAAAACCCAGATGAAATTTCAGTAAAGACGAAAAAATATAAACAAATGAAGTACAAAAGTAAAGGACGGGGAAATGTATGGAAAGAGAAGTGAAAACCTGCGGCCAAAAAAAAAAAAAGCTCAAACTTGCAATTGCCCAAAAGCAGACAAAAACTGAAACTAAAACCACGAATTAAGTGAGCGTAGAGGCAGCCCAGAAAAACCAAAGAGATATGCACCAAGACCCAAATAAATCAAAGGACCATTCAACAAAACCAGAGAGAAAAATCGAGCCAATGCCACAAACAGGAACGGCCGAAGAAAGCATCAGAAAAAAGGGATAGAATCCCATAATTTCCCCTAAAATTAGAGAAACAGAGAACCACCAGTTACAAAATCACCAAAAGTACTAAACCAAAAAGCACAGGAAAGAAAAGAGCAGAGTACCAAGAATGATTGGAAGTGAGGGAGGCGCAGAGAATAAGGGCATCGAAGAGATAAGAGAAGTTAGAAAAACCCAGAAGCTTCTGCAAAGAAGTAGAGAGTAAAGCCAATGAAAGAGGACAACGGAAAGACAAAAAGGCCCAAACCAATAAAAATACACAAAAGGCCACGGACATGAGAAGGAGAAGAGGAGAAAGCAAAAGGATGAAACCGGAAAAAAAGAAAAGCAGAAGGAAAAAATCGGAAAAGCAACCCATCAGGCACGCGTTAAAAGACCAAACCGCCCATGCACCAGGTAAAGAAGGGAACATTAAATCGAGGGTAAAAGCGTAATTTCACTGTAGAATGAACAGTAAATTAAGTCTTGATGAACAGTAATCCAACCTCTCTTTTAGTATATTTATAATATGTAATTATAAATAAAAAAATTACAAAAAAAACTTGAAATTGAAGTGTTGATCTTAATATTTCAAAAATATTTTCACATCTTAAAGCACCAAGTTCAATATCTCACCTGTAAAATCGAAATATATATATATATATATATATATATATTATACAAATGCAACTAACATTTTGTGCTCAATAAAAAGGCAACAATTATGTTAAATTCATATACCTCAAAATATCAAATGTGTTTTTTCTTATCCATTAGTTGTGCTCGACGATCTTTAATAGAGACAAACTCATCAATAATCGAGTCACTACTAAATTTTGTAGCAATTTCCTTCTCAATGTAGACAATTAGGCAATTATTGACGGTGAAAATTAGTCAACTCAGAATTTTACCTCTCCGACAAAACTCACATATATACTCTCACGAGTTAATTAAGAAAATCATCACAAAAAAGTAAAGAACACAAATTTATAATGGTTCAACAGATAATTCCTTGTCAACATCCACTTGTAGATACACTAATAATCTCATAATTACAATCTCTCTAGAGTAGTAGAATAGTGCGTAAAAAAACTTAGTAAATTCCCATGGCTCTATTTATAGGCCTTTTACATATGAGAGACCTTATCTACACTTTCCGAGGAGAACTCCCCCTTTTCTTAAATTCTGGGATTAGGCAATTGCATTTCCATGATTTCAACTTCTAGGTCAAGCCAACTACCATCATCGGTTACCTGATTTCCAGACCTGAATCTTGGCAGTTGGTACTGTGTATCCTTTCTCGAGTTGATGGGGTTTGGTTTAGATTTGACTGGGCTACTCTCTTGACGTTGTGACCCTTACAATTCTTGCGGAGTTCTCGACGCATGCCCCACTATATGAAGTCTCCTCATCTGGAGGGCATCCTATGTACGACCTTTTCCCCGACGTCATCGACTGACTCTCGACTGACGATACCTTAGTGCTTAATAGTCAAAGGAACGGTTGATTCCTCGACCGTGGTGTAACAATTACCCTAGCCTGGAATACCGCGTTGCAATGTTTCAGGCTACGCAACGTCGAGAGTATCACGTGACAACTTCTCTGTAGATCATAGTGACTGCTTGTCGGTACATGGCCATTATTGCAACAAGTTCCTTGGACAATGGAGCAGCCTTGTCAATCATGTTAGCAGGTCGCAGTCGAGTGTTGAATTTCAACTGTTGGATCAAGTTTCATTTTGGTAAATTCTCCACTTCATTCCTTCTTTGTTTTCTCGCATTAGCCCCGTAGAGACCACCTTTCTTTTATACTTTCGCGGTAGCTCGTAATGATACCTACACGAGAAGAGTTAGAAATAGAAGAATACGAACTAAGAAACTTACGTTTTGTTGTTTGCATATTGTTCTGAATGCTTGACACTACCTATTCTTCTCTCCTCGACCGCCAACATAAGAGTCTCTCACCAGATTCATGTAAGCCTCGACCTTCTTGGATTTCCTTCTGCAAGCTTGGACCTTCTTGGTTTTTCCTTAGTACTGTCCACTCCAAGTAGAGTTCCTCCTATTCACTTTCGCATGCTCTTGTCCTCTCCCTCATTCTCATTGACATAATCAAGATCGAGGGTCAGAGCAATCAAATGGACTAAATCGGGACAAACCTGATGGTTGTCCTCGATGCAGAAAATGTCACCTCAAAGACAAACACAGGCGAGACAAATAAGGCCTTGCGGAAAGTGTGAGACCTTCTTGAGGAATTAGAGAAGGTCAAAGCGCAAATGGAGAAGGCTAACAGAAGTGAAAGAGGCTGATATCAATTTTATGGACGAGGGAAGATTGAAGGGGGTGAGGGAGCTCCTGGAGCTCTAGAGCGTCGAACATTAGAGAGTGTCCTGATCTGCTAAATAGTCGAACGCTTTTTTCTTTTCACATTGGCCTCTCCTCCTTAGAGGCTCCATTGGCTTTTTTTTTAGCCTCTTCTCCTTAGAGGCTCTATTAGCTATGCTTGTTAGCCTCTCATCCTTGGAGGACTCAACATCGTGAGTTCTTTCAACTTATTTTTACTGTTGAACATGGTCTATAGACCCCTTCTTGTCCCCCATGCCTAATTAAAACCTTAGTTTTTAGGCAAACATGTTATGTTTGGGGTCGACCTTTTTGAGGATTTGAAGGATAAACATAGAGAAGCCGATGTGGCATAAACAAACTTTTGAATCTTATTAGTTCTGAATTCTTGGAGTCGTCCGTCCCAGATGAGTCTCTCAATTTCATCTCTCAAGTCCTTGTGGTCATTGGTATTGTGTCGTATCGTTGGTACGGTTGAGGCCTTCCATTGTTTTCTTGCCTCGGTTTCTTTACTTCCAGCTGATTAATAGTTGAAGCTTCAGGTTCATCCTCATTACTATTGCCGCGATGCTTTTGGCCTTCTTACTTATCAGAGGTAGACCACTTATCTATTCCCTGGCTTTTGTTCGATCGGCACTCAGGGTCATTAGCCTCAACTTCTTCTTCATTGATAAATCCTTAAGCCCTCACCAGGAACTCCCTATATGTCTGTGGTGGCCTCCGGTCGAAGTCTGTACTGTACAGGATGTCCTTCTTCATGATGAACAGGGCCTCATCAAAGCCACCTCATCACAAATCCCTTCGGTGACGGCCACCCATTCCCCGAATTGGGCTATCCAATCTTTTCAGGACTCATTTGGTCCCAGTTAGACCCTCGAAAGGTTTTGCTTGGGTGGGACGTACTTTTTAACACATATGAACTGAGTCAAAAAGGCATTCTTCAGGTTATCCCAGCTGGTAATAGAGTTTGATTTTAATGACCTGAACCATCATCTTGCGGAGTTAGAAAGATAATTTCTGAACACCTGACACATGACCTCCTCAAGGTATCCGTGAAGGACCATGTGCCATGTGTAGATTTCTAGGTGGTCGTCTGGATCACTCCTTTCATTGTATAGCAGAATAGGGGGCGGTTTATACTTATTGGGTAGCGGCACCTGAATAATGTTCTCTGTGAATGGGTGCTCGTGAGACGTG
This sequence comes from Morus alba, assembly GCA_012066045.3. NCBI lineage: Eukaryota > Viridiplantae > Streptophyta > Magnoliopsida > Rosales > Moraceae > Morus > Morus alba. Next base: position 23,325,677 of record CP050225.2, read on the forward strand.
TATATCTTGGTGTCGACATTTACAACCTCAGCCACCTTTCCCATAACTTGCTCAAAGTTGTTTAGCTGACTCCCTATTTGCTTTTCTAGTCTGGCCATCTTCTCAGCCAGAGCCTTATTCTCAGCTGCAAGCTCTTCCTCCTTGGTCCGCTACACATCTCGATCGGGTCGACCATTCAGCAGCTCCCTCAGGTCTCCTCCGCATACGGATGAAGATTCTATCGAAACAACGTTTCTCCAGTTCACGTTTTCTTATGGTCGAGAAGGCACTTCTCTGTTATTCACTGTCACGGCTACAGCCCTCTCCTGGCCTATCCTCCTAGCAACCCGTTGTCTACTCCCTACGGACCTATTTAACTTGGCTGGATAGGGGTTATTAGCCATACTATCACCAACCCCCTCAGGTCACCACGTTGGTTACCAATCAATTGATTCCCAACGGCGGCGTTCACTGGGTTCATCAGCACATCCTCTAATGGCGGCATCGAATTTGGTCTTTGCTCTTGTCTAGCGAATGATGTAGCCATTCTCTCTACAGCTACAACAAGTGTTTCAAACAACCTTTGGAGGTAGTCAAGGGGATCTGAGGGGTTTCCATCGTTCGGTAGGTGCACTCTGCGGTTGGGCAGCACTCTAACCGGTTCTTGACCACAGTTTGGCAGATTCGTCAGATTTCTTTCCCCAACAATAGGATTCTGGCCCTCTTGACATTTCTGATTTGCCGTCATACTACGAGTATTTCTTGGGCTCATATTCATTGCTTACTACTGGATTCGATTCCTAGGTTTAGGCCCTCCTTCTATCGCTAATTGTTGACGATGAAAAATAGTCAACTCAGAATTTTACCTCTCTGGGAACACTAGCATATCTAGTTTCACGAATTATTGTGGATGCACTAATAATCTCAAAATTACAATCTCTCTGGAGTAGTAGAATAGTGCGTAAAAAACTTACTAAATTCCCATGGCTCTATTTATAGGCCTTTTACATATGATAGACCTCCTCTACACTTTACGAGGAGATCTCCCCCTTTTCCTAAATTCTGGGATTAGGCAGTTGCATTTCCATGATTTCAGCTTCCACGACAGGTCAACTACCCTCACCGGTTACCTGATTTCCAGACCTGAATCTTGGCAGTTGGTACTATGTATCCTTTCTCGAGTTGATGGGGTTTGGTTTAGATTTGACCGGGCTTCTCTCTCAATATCGTGACCCTCACAATTCCTATAGAGTTCTCGACGCATGCCCCACTATATGAACTCTCGTCGTCTTGAGGGCATCCTATGTGCTGGTTGCCGAATCTAATTCAGACACGGAAGCGTGGGGGAAAGAGGGGATCGTGTATAACAAAAATTTTCATAAAACTTTTGAGATACTCTATAGATTATATTAATTTATGCACGAATAAATTAATCACATAAATTTATATATCAAGAACTCAATCAGGAAAAATACCTAGAAGCCGACTCAGATAATAGCTTGAGTTCCTTGAGCACGAACAGTCCTTGCTCCAATCTTTGTGTTTAGAAAACCAAAGTCTTCCACATTGATTCATTGATTCCATGTAGACGTGTGTGTGGGCACACGTGAGACAAAACAGGTTTCAAAAACAGTCAAATTTTCACAAACACCAACGCATGTACGATGTGAAATTTTTGGGAGAAAAAATCTTTCCTCTCTTTTTCTTTGAGAAAATTCGACCACTCTAACAATTAGGGCTGAAAATTGTTTTCAAAATTGTGTCCACAATTTTCTATTATTCTCATATTTAAAGAGTAGAATTCAAACTTCAAAATAGAATCAAATCTCTATCTCCTATTTGAATTTGAAACAAAAAAATCTCCTACACCTTATCTCTAATGTGGCCGGCCACCCTAGAGTTTTTCTCCCTTGTGTGTGGCGCCAAATCCAGATAGGGAAGGAAGATAAATCATCCTTTATCCTGTAGTCTAATTTTAATTCAAATTCAAACTCGAATTTAAGTCAAACTTAAATTAATTTGAATTCTAAATTGAACAACTTATCAAATAAGTTCAAAAGGATAAATTTAAATTATGTTCACAATTAAAACTCAAATTTAAATAATCACATTATTTAAATAATAATTAATTCTCAAATAATTATTTTTTGAGTATTTAATTTTAGAATTCCGTAATTCTAAAATTTTCATTTTGCCCTTTGTGTCTGGTAGAATTACAAGGACGATGCAGGGACTAATGGACCTATAATCCCGAGCTCCAATAAAATTAATAATTAATTAAACACTTTAATTAATTAATTAATTCTATTCATTCTAGTAGTTACTCCACTATAAACTTGGAATTGAACTCTCAAAATTATAGACATTTATTGCTTCTAAACTGCGAAGTGTCCATTTGATATTATCATTACATATAGATCAATCCTCCATAAATAATTCATAATTAGAGTCAGGTAGAATCCGTTAACCTCTCTAATTATATCTTCATCCTTGAGTACCATAGATTCTCTAATGGATAGTGATTCATAAAACACATTCATGAACCAGAGCGCTCTTACTAATATAAGTATCGAATCAACACTCAAGAGAATTATTTATCTGCTTCTCTCTCAAGAAGGAATGGATTCCATCTCGTATAATAACATTCCCAGCTACCTATTTCATTATGTCTCCAAAACACAAGGAATATGATTCAGAGTTTCGGAATCCGTACCGAGTAAATCAAAAGACATAAATCCATAAATAGGAGTTTGTTACGAACTCAAGATTAAGATCATTCTATATATGACCATCGGTAGACTCAATTAGAATTTCCATGCTTAACGGAAATTATTAGAAATTCATATTGTGTTTGTGTCCCTGTTCCACATAATCTTATTATGCGTAATACACTTATTCAATATCTCACCATATTAATAGTGCGGATAGCACCGTTCCATTCTAAATGGGAATGACATGTATTCATAATATTTTAATTAAAGATTTTGAACTTTAATTAAATTCATCATGAACGATGTTTTTAACTATTATCCTTAAACACTATTCTCTCGTATATAACACTTATATACTATGTTTAAGGTTACATAAATAATCACAGAATTTTCATTTGATATTCACAAAATATTCATAAATATATGCACATAAAATAATGAATAAACTCTTTTATTAATTAAATAATAAATATTCTATTACATCTCATGCTTCTAGGAAACTATTCCCAACAATCTCCCATTTGTCCTAAAGCAGGTGTGTCATGTCTCTAATCCCAAATCCATCTAAGTGCCGATCAAATACATTCAATGGCAATGTCTTGGTGAACAGGTCGGCAATGTTGTCCTCTGACGCGATCTTCAGAACCACTACATCGCCTCTATCCACAATGTCTCTGATCAGGTGATATTTTATTTCTATATGTTTTGCACTCTTACGGCTTCTAGGTTCCTTTGAATTAGCCACTGCTCCACTGTTGTCACAGTAGAGCTTAATTAGCTTATCCATATCTGGAACAACTTCTAGATCAGTTAAGAACTTCCTAAGCCATGTAGCTTCTTTTGCGGCTTCACAAGTTGCAACATATTCAGCTTCCATAGTAGAGTCAGCAACACATTTTTGCTTTCTACTTCTCCATATCACAGCTCCTCAATTAAGAGTGAACATAGATCCAGATGTCAATCGTCGACTATCTCTATCCGATTGGAAATTGGAATCTGTGTATCCGGTGAGAGACAGATCTTCTCCGAAATATATCAACATATAGTTTCTCGTTCTCCTAACATACTTGAGAATACACTTTACTACAACCCAATGATCTAATCCTAGGTTGGAGTGGTGATAAGTGTGCAAATTTGCACTTTTTAATGTTCATAATTGTCAAATTCTTTTATCAAATTTGTGATTTTAATTTCAAATATTCTTAAATTTAGAGGATTAATTTTAATTGCATTTATTTTATTTTTCAGGTTTTTGAAGAAAACAATTGAATTTGGGCTAGTTTACCAAACAAAAACCAATAGTTGAGCCCAAGAAAAGCCCAAATTTGGCCCATCAGCACTCCAGCCGTCCGCCAGCCGAGCCACGCCGTGCAAGCCTCACCAAGCCGACACGTGTCGCTCTCTGCGCGTCGCAGACCAAGGGGCCCTAGCTGCACTCGTACCCACGCGCGCTTGGCGCGCACGTCCAACCTCCCCGGGCGAGTTCCTCTCCACGCTCGCGTTAGGCGCTTCTTTACTTCTCTCCGCGTGGGCCCAGCCATATTTAAGCTTCCAATCTTGGTGCGCCGCGTGTCTCCAATGGAAACAAATGTCGGGTGTTTTTCTTCTCCGCGAATCACAGCGCGCCACGCGTCCCACCGTGCAGCAGCTCTTCCAATCTCCGCGCGACATGTGTCCGGTTCTTTTTGGCTTCTTCTCAGGCGTTTTCTTCCGTTGCCTTCTTCATTTATCAATTTTTACTCACAAAATTAAGTGTAGTATATTTTCATGCATCGTTTTTGTTGTTAATTTTATTTTGTTTCTGGTTGTAATTTTTAGTTTGGCCCAAGAGCTCTATAAATAGGGGCATATCAAAGTGTTTAGGTTGTTTGATTTTAGAGTCTAAATTTTCACATATTTTCTCTCATCTTCTTGTTCTTATTCTCATATTTTCTTTTTAGAATTTTATGAGGATTATGTGCAAGTTAGGCTAGAATATTTAGGTGAGGCTAGAGATGATCCTATATGTGTAGTGAGCTTGTTTGGATTTTGATTCTGCAATGATTTGTAAGTTTTATACATTTGAGTAAATAATTTTCTTTTATCATATTTCTTCCTCTTATCAATATATTTTATTGACAACTTTCATATAAATCTAGTTAAGTTCTTTTTATGTGATTGTTGCATTATATTATAAATTGATTGACATTGTTTTATGAGTAGTCTCTTACTGCAATATTGCCGACGGTATATTGTCGCTCTTAGATTTCTCCTAAAATAATTTTTCCTAATTCTAAACGTTAGAATTTATGAATCAAAATCCAAATAGGTGAAAAAAGTATATGGAGGATTCTCAAAGCCTTACCACTTTTTATTATTAAATTTTCTCCATTTTAAATTGTCCAAAAAATCATAAAAAAGACTCATTCTTTTTCTTTGTTTCATTGCTTACTTTCCTAACGCTTTTTATTTGCTAGTCATTTCTTGTTCAATTTAACACCTCCTTGTGGGATCGACCGTTTAAATTGTACTATAATAGACCGCTTGTTTTTGTACAGGTTTGGGCGTAATCAAATTTTGCCGCCGTTGCCGGAGAGGTACATCAACAAGATTGTTCAATAAATAATTAGCCAAAAAGGTAGGTACTATTTATCTTTTATTTATTTTTTTTGTTTGGTACGTTTCAAAAAAAAAAAAAAGTTTTTTTTTGACAGCGTCATTGTTTTATCTGTCTCGTTGTGTCTGTAAGTTAAGCTTTGTCAAATACATTTGTGTCATTAGTTTGTATATTCTGATTCATTTTCTTTGGTTTTGTGTTTAGTGTGATTTAGTGTCGTTTTTGTTTGAGATTTAGTTAGTGTGTGCGTTTTGTGTTCTTGTATGTTAGTAATCATTAGTTTTGTTTAATAATAATTAATAATAATAATAATAATAATATTATCATTATTATTATTATTATTATTATTATTATTATTATTATTATTATTATTATTATTATTATTATTTTCTTCTTTCTTCCTCTTTCTGTAACGTTTTATTAATTTTTTTTTTTTTTTTTGTCTTCTTTTTCGAATTGCAAGTTCAAAAAAAAAAGAAAAAGAAAAAGAAAAATTGCTTTATTATTTTTTTTTTTTTTTTTTTTAGTTTTCGGTTTCATTTTGTTTTATTGCTTTATCTATTAGTATTATTAGCTCGTTTTGCTTAAGTTAGTTTTCATTCTCTTTGAGTCAGTTTTTATATAGTTACTTTTGTTGAGGATTTGTTCAGTTTTGTCTTATTTATTAGTATTATTTTTTTTCCTTTATTTTATTTATTTTTATAGCATTAATATTCTCTTTTATTTCTTTCTTAATCGTCTATAATTGCTATTTAATTTTTCATTCATAAATAGAATTAATTTTTAAGTTGTGACTTTTAGGTGACCAATTTAGACATTAAATTATGACTCTTAAATTCTCATAATTTGTGTAACCTTAGGTTTTAGAATAGTATTAACTTAGGGTACTAATATCTAACATTTAACATTTCATAAAATACGTCATAAAACATATCAAAAAACTTAATAAATTTTTCAAGCAATTTTGTGGAAACGTTGGAAAGTACAAACTAAGGGAGTTCTGTCTAGGAGGCTGGTTCCTGTTAACGTTCTACGCCACCAGTCTTTCCTGGGAATGTTGCTCTGTCTAGGAGGTTGGTTTTTAAGGAGGCCTCGCCCCACCAATCTTTCCTGGGAGCACTCTTAGGGGTTGCGATTCGCGGTTCAACATTATTGTTTTCTTTGTTTAAAAAAATTAAATAAAAAATAAAAAAATAAAAAAAATAAAAAAAGTGAAACGTTGTAAAGTGAATGAATCGTTATAGAGACGAATTAGCGAGATTCACAATAAGACTGGAGAACCATAGTGAAGTTTCTTCTCACACGTCTAGTCCTCCCTCGACCCCAGCCTCAAATCCAGTTGCAAATCCGTTCGTGATGGCTCAAAATGAGGAGGTCCAACAGAAGAAGTTGAACGATTATCTTCACCCTACACGTACGGCCACACCGTCATGCATAACGTTTCCCCCTAATGTGCCGAATTTGGATTTCAAGCCGGGCATGATCCAACTCTTGCCGACCTTTCACGGGTTAGAGAGCGAGAATCCATACGTGCATATTAGGGAGTTTGAAGAAGTGGTGGCCACTTTTCACAACCGAGCTGAAGCTGCGGACTCTGTGCGATTGAAATTCTTTCCTTTCTCTTTGAAGGACAAGGCTAAAAGCTGGTTGTATTCTTTGCGACGTAGGTCTATTGGAAGTTGGGAAGAAATGACAACATCATTTTTCAACAAGTATTTCCCTCACCATAAGACCAATGGTCTGAAGTGACATATCTCAACCTTTACCTAGAAGGACAATGAAACTTTGTATCAAGTTTGGGAACGGTTCAAGGATCTGTTAATTCAGTGTCCTCACCATGGTTACGAGAGTTGGCGCCTCGTCAGTTATTTCTATGAAGGACTCACGATTCAAGAGCGCCAATTTGTGGAGATGATGTGCAATGGTGAATTTCTCCAAAAAGACCCCGAAGAGGCTTTCGAGTATCTTAATGAGTTAGCCGAAAAAGCCCACACATAGACTGGTCCAAGTGCTACTGACAGCACCAATAGGTCCCAACAGATTGGAATCTATCAATTAAGGGAGGAGGACAACCTCAAAGCCTAAGTCGAATCTTTGACAAGGCAAATCGAGGCCCTCAAAGGCAAAGAAGGTAGAGGAATCAACACGGTCGCAAGGGCAGAGACACATGAGCCATACTTTGTCTATGGTGGGGTGGAACATCTAGCTAAGGATTGTCCTGCTTATGGTGAAATGATAGGAGTTTATGAGGAGCAATGCAATGCCTTAGGGGCATACAACAAACCCTTCTCTAACACATACAATCTTGGTTGGAGGAACCATCCAAACTTCAGTTGGAGAGATTCCAACTAAGCGCAACCATTTGGAGAACAGTGGAGAACTGAGCAACAGCCGCAACCGCCAAAGGCGTATTCTGCACCCCAATACAATTCGCAACAGCCAATGAGTTCTCTTGAGAACACTTTGCAATCTTTCATGGAGGCGCAGAGTAAGACAAATCAAAAGTTTGAGTCACTTTTCATGCAAATGGTGGAGGAAAGTAAAGAAATGAAGAGCCAAATCACGATGCTGACTGGAGCTTTGGCTGTTCAAGAACGCGGCAAGTTCCCTTCACAAGCTCAGTTGAACCTAGTGCAAACCTCATGTCCTGATAATCAAAATGTTAAGGAGGTGAATGCCATCACTACTCATAGTGGTAAGGTTATGGAAGAACCGTCAACAAGTGCCACTAATTCGAGTAGTAAGGAGGTTGTCCCTGAGAAAGATGAGCCAATAAATGTTCCGGTAAAGGTGCCTTTTCCCCAAGCTCTGCGTCCAACTGGGAAAGTACCGGAACACCAAAGTGAGATCCTAGAGCACTTGACTCAAGTGAAGATTAATCTTCCTTTGCTTCATGTAATCAAGCAAGTGCCTACTTATGCTAAGGTTATCAAGGATCTATGCACTATAAAAAGGAAGCACCATGTCAAGAAGACATCATTCTTGACAGAACAGGTAAGTGTGATAATCGACCAGAAAACACCGCCCAAGTACAAGGATCTTGATTGTCCCACAATTTCCTGTCAGATTGGGACACATGCGTTTAGCCAAGCTTTGCTTGATCTAGGAGCGAGTGTTAACCTCATGCTATACTCTATCTACTCGCAACTTGGTCTTGGAGAAATTAAGCCCACATCTGTGGTTCTGCAGCTGGCTGATCGATCAATCAAGAAGCCTCGGGGGATAATTGAGGATGGTTTGGTTCAAGTTGATAAGTTCTATTACCCCATTGACTTTCTAGTCTTGGATACTCAAACCATGGTGAGTATGGAATCCAAGATTCCCATTATCCTTGGAAGACTTTTCCTTGCTACAGCCAATGCTTTCATCAACTGTAGGAATGGTCTGATGAAGATATCCTTTGGGCATAAGACTTTGCAAGTGAATGTTTTTCACGTTGCAAAGCAATCACGTGATGATGACGAGTGTTACCAAACGTTTCTAATTGACACACTCGTCTCAAAGGAGGTTCAGTTGTGTAGCAATTTTGATGATCTTGACGATTTCCTCTTCATTTCTGAATCTGAGAGTTCCGGTCCTTGTGAGTTGGCCAACAATGTTACCATTTTCAAAGACTCACAAGGCAAAGGAACCAAGTTTTGGGAACCACGCTTTGAAAAGCTACCTCGAGAAAAAGAATAGCCAAAACCATCCACCGAAGAGACCCCAAACCTCAAGCTGGCTCAACTACCTGAGAATCTGAAACATGTCTTCCTAGGAACTGGTGATACCTTTCCTGTCATCATTTCGTCCAAACTTGATGCATTTCAAGAGCAGTGGTTAGTTGACATGCTGCGTGAACACAAATCGGCATTAGGTTGGACGATTGCTGACATTAAGGGTATTAACCCCTTAATTTGCTCCCATCACATTAACTTGGAAGACGGGGTTAATCCATGAAGGGATCCCCAAAGGAGACTAAACTCGACGATGAAAGAGGTCACGAAAAATGAAGTCTTGAAGCTTTTGGATGCAGCAATCATCTATCCAGTCACTGATAGCAAATGGGTCAGTCCAACTCAGGTAGTGCCTAAGAAATCCGGGGTGACAGTGGTGGAGAATGAGAAAGGAGCTCTTGTTCCCACAAGGACTGTGACGGGTTGGTGAATGAGTATTGACTATCAAAAGCTGAACGCCGCCACCCGTAAAGATCACTTCCCACTTCCATTCATCGACCAAATCCTAGAACGTGTGGCTGGTCATCCTTACTATTGCTTTCTTGATGGCCACTCAGGCTACTATCAGATTGAGATCACATTAGAGGATCAGGATAAGACTACTTTTACCTGTCCTTTTGGTACTTATGCTTTTCGGCGTATGCCATTTGGGCTGTGTAATGCACCAGCCACCTTTCAGAGGTGCATGATGAGCATTTTTAGTGACATGATCGAGAAGTGTATGGAAGTGTTCATGGATGATTTGACCATCTTCGGCGATTCCTTCGACTCATGCCTTCTCAATTTCGAAGCTATTATGACTAGATGTGAAGAGAAGAGTCTCGTGCTTAACTGAGAGAAGTGTCATTTCATGGTGCCATCTGGCACAGTCTTGGGGCATGTTGTTTCTAAAAGAGGGATTGAGGTTGATCAGTCCAAAATTGAACTTATCTTAAAGTTGCCCACCCCCAAGACTGTTAAGGACATTCGGTCTTTTCTGGGGCATGCTGGGTTTTACAAGAGGTTCATGCAAAACTTTTCAACAATTTCTCATCCACTTTGTAACCTCCTGGCCAAAGATGCCGTGTTCAATTGGACATAAAACTATGAGGATTCTTTCCGAACGCTTATGGCGAAGTTGACTTCCGCCCCCATCATTCAGTCACCAGATTGGAGCTTACCATTTGAGATCATGTGTGACGCAAGCGATTATGCAGTGGGGGTAGTCCTTGGTCAACGAAGGGAAGGGAAGCCTTTTGTTGTTTACTATGAGAGTAGAACTCTAAATAGTGCTCAAATGAATTACTCAACCATTGAGAAAGAGTTGCTCGCTGTAGTCTTTGCACTTGACAAGTTTCGTGCATATCTGATAGGTTCACCCATCACTGTCTTTACAGATCATTCCGCCCTCAAGTATCTCCTTTCCAAAAAGGATGCTAAGGCACGATTAATTAGGTGGATCCTTCTATTGCAGGAATTTGACTTGACCATCAAGGACAAGAAAGGAGTTGAGAATGTCGTTACCGACCATTTGTCTCGACTCGAATTCAATGATCCCGCCGATGGCCCTACCATCCGTGATAACTTCCCTGATGAAAATCTTTTCGCTGTCACTAAGCTACCTTGGTACGCTCATATCGTAAACTACTTGGTGACGGGCGAACTTCATTCTTATTGGAATGCATAAGATAAACGTAAGTTCTTGGTCGAAGTGCAGAACTTCTATTGGGATGATCCATATCTTTTCAAGTATTGTCCTGACCAAATCATGAGATGATGCATTCTTGATGATGAGATTACTAGTGTTCTGAACTTCTACCATAACGATGCATGTGGAGGTCATTTTTCTGTGAAAAAGACTGCCGCAAAAATCTTACAGTGTGGTCTTTATTGGCCTACTTTGTTCAAGGACACTAATCAATTCTGTCATTTCTATCTTCGATGCCAGAAGTTAGGTGCTTTGTCCCGCCACCATATGATGCCTTTGAACCCGATTCTCGTGATAGAAATATTTGATTGTTGGAGGATCAATTTTATGGGACCATTTTCGCCTTCTTCTGGGTACCTTTACATCCTCCTCGCTATGGATTATGTTTCCAAGTGGGTTTGAAGCTGTGCCATGTTGAACCAATGATAATGCAACAGTTGTTAAGTCCTTGAAGGAGAATGTGTTATCTAGGTTTGGCACTCCACGTGCTATCATTAGTGATTAAGGCACTCATATCTGCAACCGTTCATTTGAGGCTCTTATGCGTAAGTACGGTGTGCTTCATAAGGTTGCTACTGCCTATCATCCACAAACGAATGGCCAAGCTGAGTTGGCGAATAGGGAGATCAAACAAATTCTGGAAAAAACAGTAAATCCCGACCGCAAGGATTGGTCCTTACATCTTCTTGATGCTCTTTGGGCATACTGCACTGCTTACAAATCCCCTCTTAGGATGTCTCCCTATAGGCTTGTCTTTGGGAAAGCCTGTCATTTACCTGTGGAGCTCGAACATAAAGCTTATTGGGCCATCAAGGCCCTTAACTTTGATCTCAATGCTGCAGGTATTCAAAGAAAGCTTCAATTGTCTGAGATTGAGGAGTTAAGGAATGACGCATACGACAATTCCAGGATCTACAAGGCAAAAATGGAAGCGACTTATGACAAGCAGATCCTGAGAAAGAATTTTGAGCCGAATCAGCGGGTGCATCTTTATGACTCCCGTTTGCATCTCCACCCAGGTAAGTTAAGGTCATGGTGGGCTGGTCCATTTGTGGTGAAACAAGTCTTTCCCAATGGTGCTGTTGAAGTCGAGGATCCAAGTGACGGGAGAGTATTTAGAGTAAATGGCTAGCGTCTGAAGCATTACATCGATCGCGTAAGCCAGCCTGAAGAGATCACTATCATGGCTCCGGTTTACCATCCTTGAGTAGTTTGCTTCTATTTTATTGTACATTATTTTGTTTTTGTGTTTTCTTTTGTGTTTTGTTGTGTTTTTCAGTTTTTTTTTATTTGTGTGTTTTGGAGAGTCAATTCAGGCCGACTCGGTTCCTATATGGCAGGCTCATCATCCAGGTGTTCTCTTTCCTTATTCTCTTCGCATTTTATATTTATAGACATTGATGACACTGTCTGATTCTGGGTTGGGGGTGGTGAGCATATTCATGCATGAGATTAATTTTTGTCTTGTTGTTATTTTGGGTCAAAATTTTAGCGAGATTATCTAGGTATGATTTCAAAATGTTTGGTTTATGTCTGTTTTTGCTATCTTAATTACCAAGAAATGATTTCCAGAGTTCTTTTTGAGTACATGCTAGACCTTGTGGTAAGATGGTTGTTAACATATTTGGTTGAGAAAGATTCCCGAGTTTAAGGTGTTCATTTTTCGTGAGTTGTGAGAGTTGAGAAAACAGCTTTTTAAACTTTCATTGATTTTTTGAGTTGGTTGAGTCATTAACGGAGCACCTTTACTTGACTTGTGACATTTGCTCGAGGGAAGATTTCTTGTTAGGAATAATTTTTAGAATTGAGCCATGTGTTGTAGATAGTTATCATTTTTCTTTTGCATTTATTCATTACAAAAAAAAAAAAAAGAAAAAAGAGTAAGAGCAACATTTCATCATCAATGTTTATGTAGTTTTGTTGCATTCACGTCTTATGCTGCATAACAGCCAGTCAAAAGAATACCTTACTACATCTACTTCATCAAATATATGTTGTCTCTTGCCAAAAAAAAAAAAAACCAAAAACAAAAAAAAAAAAAAAGAAAAAAAAGTTTGTGTATATTTGTTTGTATTTTTTGGCTCTTTGTTTGTTTATGAGATTCTCTTTTTGACCAGAATGAAATCCCAAAAGCTTGTTTATGGTTCGAGTAATGGTTTGTTCTAGATATTTGATTTGCCTATCATTTGATCAATGTTTGTTTGTTAGCTTGTCCTTAAATTGCCTTCTCTAACTTGAGCATTGATTGATTGACTTCCAACTCCATGAGTGAAAACCCTTTGCATTAAAATATTTCCGACACCCGTGAGGTAAATGGTTTTCTTGGTGAGTTTTTTGATGTTATTTGTGTTATGGATAGTGGTAAGAGGGATATGTAGGATCTTATTGTGATTTATATATGAAAAAATCATTTGAACAACAATAATATTGTAGGCGGAATTTCAAAAATTTTATCATATCCATTTAATTCAAAATTAAACGTAAACCACAACGAGAGATGCATGCATGATATATGTTTATAGACAAAGGATTAGAATATCTCACATACCTTTGTGACGATTGAATTAATTGACCACAAGGATCTTGTCTCACTATCTCACGTTCCAAGATGGAGAATTGCCGTGAAACAAGATCGTTGTTTATTGCCACGATCACACCAAAAACCACTCGTTGATTCAAGGCTATGACTTTACGATATTTAGGATGAGAGAGTGGGCTCTTTTTCAAAAACCTAAGGAAACTATTTCCTTCTATTTTGTCTCTACAAAATCCGGCCACCCTAAGGAAAAGTGTGATCTCTTTTTCTTTTCTCAAAAAGAACTCTCTTCTAGGGTTTTCAATAATATCCTTATATAGGAGGAAATTCAAAAACTCAAACCCTAGATGGGATTTTTGAATTTCTCCTTAACCCTTGGATTGAAATCCGAAAATCCCTACATGGATTAGGGATTTCAATTTCCTTCCCTTTTTTGGAGCAAAATCGAAATCCCCTTATGGCAAGGGATTTAAATTTTCCCAAAATAAATTATCACTTTTCTCTTTCCTTTAGTTGCCAAATAAAATCATGTTTAAATTTTACTTTGAATTTAAATTAATCTCTATTAATTTCGAAATTCAAAACTCATTCCTTTTATTTTTCAATTATCAAATAAATGAAAAATAACACAAGGAATTTAAACATAATTATCAGTTTCTGTCTTTCCCATTTATTAGAGCTAGCCTTGAGACCGAATGGACCCACATGAACAAAGCTATGGAATTACAATATTCGACTAACTCATCTCTATAAGTTATCGACATATTTAATTCCGACATCGTACAACTCCACTAAAAGTTTGATGCCGAATAATCTCTCGATTCATGTGCGCTAATTTTTCTTTTGGTGTTGATACAATTTATCACACGGTCCACAGTGTAAATGCATTATTATCCTTCGTAAATATCAGTGATCAGAATGGTATATAATATTACCGTTTTACCATTCTAACCATTATTTCCTCAACTCCTTTACATGACTGTGAATAAGAAAGACAAACGTTCGTAAGATGTCTCGCACATGTTACGATGTCTTAATCAATGAATATCATCATTAAATACCAGGCCTAGTTTATTTATTCACACACCCGTCAATAAAGCATGAGGTGATATTATTTTTACGAATTCCATATCTGTGAATCACATAACTCCAACTTAATATTGTCATGATCCCAATGACCGAGATGTCGTTCAATAAGCGTGAACTAATCTCATTGGCGAATCAAAGATCATGAGATACTAAGTTGAGCTATGCATTCACTTGAGGATTAAGATAATTATACAAATATACTTAAGTTGTGATGATTAGGTTTAGAGTTGTGTTAACGGTTTTTACTCTAACCTAATCGGTCACATGGTCTATTCAACATGTTGCGAGCATGTCTAGATCAACCACAGAGTCCAACTCCCATGCCCCGAGACCAAAGCATCACATGGTTCGATCTAATGAGTCATAATCGGATTCGATTGCCCAATCAACCCTAAGATCTGCGAATATCTATTTTAAAACTGTATCGAGAAGAGTTTGTCGTAGGTTCCCCTGACTCTTCTTTTGTTGGTAACAGTTTATGGACTAAGCAATATTACTAACACTATTGAGTATGTGTCAAAACATAACTTTATCTTATTTTATAAAATCAGCAAAATAATAATGTCTTACATTTGTCATTTCATAAATAACAAATTACATCCCACTTTATGGACACATTTCCAACAGGATACGGTTTGGTGCACACACACATGACTCTGAAGTTATGACTGAAGTAGTTTTGATAGCATTTTCTAATGACTTAATAATGTTTTGCTTGTTTGCTTAGGCGATTTTTCAAGTTTTGATTTGAATTTTCGACTTGACATGATTTTTCTTTCGCTTGAATTGATAGAGACTAGCAATAAGCTGGTTAGGGGTTGTGATAAGTGTGCAAATTTGCACTTTTTAACGTTCATAATTGTCAAATTATTTTATCAAATTTGTGATTTTAATTTCAAATATTCTTAAATTTAGAGGATTAATTTTAATTGCATTTATTTTATTTTTCAGGTTTTTGAAGAAAACAATTGGATTTGGGCTAGTTTACCAAGCAAAACCAAAGAGTTAAGCCCTAGAAAAGCCCAAATTCGGCCCATCAGCACTCCTGCCGTCTGCCAGCCGAGCCGCCGCGTGTCGCTCTCTGCGCGTCGCTGACCAAGGGGCCCCAGCTGCACTCGTACCCTTGCACACTTGGCGCACACGTCTAACCTCCCCGGGCGAGTTCCCCTCCACGCGCGCGTTAGGCGCTTCTTTACTTCTCTCTGCGTGGGCCCAGCCATGTTTAAGCTTCCAATCTTGGTGCGCCGCATGTCTCAAACGGAAACAAATGTCGGCCATTTTTCTTCTCCCTGAATCACAGCGCCCCACGCGTCCCACCGTACAGCAGCTCTTCCAATCTCCGCGCGACACGTGTCTGGTTCTTTTGGGCTTCTTCTCAGGCGTTTTCTTCCGTTGCCTTCCTCATTTATCAATTTTTACTCACAAAATTAAGTGTAGTAAATTTTCATGCAACGTTTGTGTTGTTAATTTTATTTTGTTTCTGGTTGTAATTTTTAGTTTGACCCAAGAACTCTATAAATAGGGGCATATCAAAGTGTTTTGGTTGTTTGATTTTAGAGTCTAAATTTTCACATATTTTCTCTCATCTTGTTGTTCTTATTCTCATATTTTTTTTTTTAGAATTTTATGAGGATTATGTGCAAGTTAGGCTAGAATATTTAGGTGAGGCTAGAGATGATCCTATATGTGTAGTGAACTTGTTTGGATTTTGATTCTGCAATGATTTGTAAGTTTTATACATTTGAGTAAATAATTTTCTTTTATCATATTTCTTCCTCTTATCAATATATTTTATTGACAACTTTCATATAAATCTAGTCAAGCTCTTTTTATGTGATTGTTGCATTATATTATAAATTGATTGACATTGTTTTATGAGTAGTCTTTTACTGCAATATTGCTGATGGTATATTGTCGCTCTTAGATTTCTCATAAGATAATTTTTCCTAATTCTAAACGTTAGAATTTTATTTACTCGAATATATTTTTATTTCATATGTTCTTCAAATATTTATTTTCGGATTGATTGTTTGGGATGTGAAACTTTCAATTGAGTCAATTTATGAATCAAAATCCAAATAGGTGAACAAAGCATATGGAGGATTCTCAAAGCCTTACCACTTTTTATTATTAAATTTTCTCCATTTTAAATTGTCCAAAAAATCATAAAGAACACTCATTCTTTTTCTTTGTTCATTGCTTACTTTCCTAACGCTTTTTATTTGCTAGTCATTTCTTGTTCAATTTAACACCTCCTTGTGGGATCGACCGTTCAAATTGTACTACAATAGACCGCTTGTTTTTGTACATGTTTGGGCGTAATCAACTGGTAGCGACTGATCACTCCCACTATATAGTAGATATCTTGTCTTGTACACAACATTGCATACATAAGGCTTCCCATGGCCGAAGCATAGGGATACCGTCCCATATCTTCTTCCTGTTGTGGAGTCTTTGGACATTGCTCCTTAGAAAGATGAATACCATGCCTAGAAGGCAACTTCACTTTTTTGGAGTTCTGCATCGAATACCTAGACAACACTTTGTCTATATAAGATGCTTGTGATAACGCCAAAAGCTTTTTCTTGTGATCTCTAATAATCTTAATCCTAAGAACATAGCTTGCCTCTACCAAATCTTTCATTTGAAATTGGTTGGCTAACCACTCCTTTACATCTATCATCAATCCCACATCATTCCCAATGAGTAGGATGTCATCGACGTAAAGAATTAAGAAGACCACTTTCTCTTCTTTCTTGTACTTGTAGGTGCATGGTTCATCAATGTTTTGACCAAACCATAAGACTTTATAGCCTCATCAAACCTGATGTTCCATGATCTAGAAGCCTGCTTTAGTCCATAAATGGACCTCTGCAGTTTGCAGACTTTCTGCTATTGGCCTTCCTCTATGTAACCCTCTAGCTAATCCATATAGATGGTTTCCTCAAGATAACCATTCAAAAAAGTTGTCTTAACATCCATCTGCCATATCTCATAGTCAAAATATACTGTAATGGCTAGGAGTATCCGGATGGACTTAAGCATAACTACTAGCGAGAAGGTTTTCTCATAGTCAACTCCCTCCTTTTGGGTAAACCCTTAGCCACTAGTCTTGCTTTATAAGTCTCTACTTTTCCATTCGCTCATCTCTTTCTCTTGAAGATCCACTTGCATCCAACGGGTTTTACCCCTTCGGGTAGATCTACAAGTTGCCAGACTGAGTTAGAGTACATAGACTCCATCTCGAGTTTCATAGCTGCTTGCCATTCTTCCTTATCAGAATCATCCATCACATCCTTAAAGGTCGATGGATCCTCGTTATCGTCATCAACAGTGACGATTTGGACTTTCCCGGTATACCGGTCGGGTAACCTGCTTACCTTCCCACTACGACGAGGTGTCATAGGAGTCTGATCAGGAACTGTGGTCATTTCTCTAAGTGGTCCAACAACTCTTGCCGACTACAGTCCGATCTCATCGGAAAGTAACTCTTCCAATACTATTTACTTCTGGGCTTAAAATCTATCATATAGTCATGCTCCAAAAAAGCGGCATTTGTCGATACAAACACCTTTTGATCTGCTTGACTATAAAACAATCCTCCTCTTATCCCTTATGGGTATCCCACAAAGATGCATACTTCTGACCTTGGTTCCAACTTCCCGGTCTTTTGCCTTAGCACATGTGCTGGACACCCCCATATGCAAATGTGTCTTAAACTAAGTTTTTGACCATTCCACAACTCTAGGGGTGTCTTAGGTACAGACTTAGATGGAACTAGATTTAGAATATACATAGTGGTTTTTAGGGCATAACCCCAAAATGAAGTAGGCAGTGAAGAATAACTCAACATTAATCTTATCATATCGAGCAAAGTTCGATTTCTCCTTTCGGCTACACCATTCTGCTATGGTGTACCGGGTGCAGTCAATTGGGATACTACACCTTCTTCAATCAAGAAATTCCTAAACTCTTGGTCCAGGTACTCACCCCCTCGATCTGATCGAAGTCTCTTGATTGGTTTACCTAATTGTTTTTCAACTTCTGCTCAGAATTCTCTAAAGTTTCCAAAAGTTTCAGATTTTTTTGCATCTAGTAAACATAACCATATCCCGAAATATTCGTAACCTCCTCTTGCTTGGATGTTTAACGGTCCACATACATCTGAATGTATCAGTTGAAGGGGTTCTGTAGCTCTTACTCCTTTCGCTGTAAAAGGCCTCTTGGTCATTTTACCTTCCAGACAAGATTCACAGACCGGAAGCTCACCAACTGTTAGCTCACGTAAAGTACCATCCTTTACCAGTCTTTCAATCCTATTTAGGTTAATATGACCAAGTCTAAAATGCCACAGATATGTGTTATTTTCGTGAGAAATATTTTGCCTTTTATTCTTAGGTTTGATAATTCTGAACATTTCAGTGTTAAGCAGTGAGTTAGGTATTGGTTTTATACTATATAAACCATCATCCAGATGTCCAGAACAAATATTTAATCCATTTTGAGAAATATGAACAAATTCATTATCAAAAGAAACTTTAAATAATTTTTTGAATAACTTAGCCTTAGAAATCAAATTTCTACGAATGTCTGGAATAAAATAAACATTGTTCAAAACTAAAAATTTATTTTTCCTAAAATGAAGTCTAACTTCTCCCACTGCTTTTGTCGAAACTCTTGCGTCATTGCCCACTTTCATCGTGTAGTTCCCATCGGCTAGCTCGGTGTAAGATCTGAGACTCTGAAAAAAAAAAAAAAAACAAACATGATTAGTTGCTCCTGAATCAATTATCCAGGCCGAGGTATCATCCTCTACTAAACATGTTTCAAGGACTCGTAAATCTGATTTACCTTGTTCCTTTTTCTTTTTCAGCTCCTCGAGATACTTGTGATAGTTTCTCTTCCAGCGCCCTTCGCCATTGCAGTGGAAACACTTTCCTTTGGGTTTCTGGATGGGGCTTTTAGCCTTCTTGGGTCTCTTGTTCTTTCCTTTCTTCCCTTTCACTTGCTTCTGGTTCTTTCTTTTGTTTTTACCAGAACTTCCTGCAACAACAACATTTGCTTCTCCTCCCCTTCTCTTGTTGGTGGAATCGAAGTTTTGCAGGTCATTCATGAGATCAATGAGGTTAGAATTTTTCTTCTTCATAAGAAAGTTGTTCACAAACTCATGAAAATCAGGGGATAGGCTTTCTAAGATGATGCCAACTTGGGTGGCTTCATCGATCCTGGCACCATTAAGCTCCGCATCAAGGAGGTGATTGATAACGGGTGTTTCTACCAACAAATCAAGTACTTTTAAGCTTGAATATTTGTAAGTTTTCAAGCATTTTTGTTAGTTTAATGTCTTTTGTGTGTTTTTTATAGGAGTTATAAATAAATGCGAACTTGGATGATTTTGCATGAAGCAAAGAACAATATTTGCCCAACTTGTGAATCAGTGGCAAAAGGAGGCGAAAGAGGATTTTAAGGCACAAAAGAGGAGGCTTGGAATGCAAAGAAGTCCAAAGAGCAAGGAAGGCGCAGGCTGCAGTGCACTAAAGTGGGCTGCAGCACACCCAAACGTGCCCAGCACCAAAAATGCAGGCAGCAGCACACCCAAAACGTGCCCAGAGGCTGGACACACACTGCAGTGTGCCCAAGGGGCACTGCAGCACGTCAAAAGGGCCCAGGAATGTGTCCTATGCGCTGCAGCGCTCCTCAGCCCCTTGCGAACGAAATCCCTCTTCATAAAATGCGCGTCGCAGCGCGTTTTCACGCGAGCTGCAGCGCGTGACTGAATCCCTACCTCTGAAATGTTGTAGTATAAAAGGAAAGAGATGCCATTTTGGAAAGAGAGCCCAAAAAAGTGAAGAAAACATCAAAAGGAGGCCGAAATCCTTCATCTTGGAGGTCCTTGGAAGCTCTTCAATGGATATTGGGTTTTATCTTCTTTCATCTAATGTTCTATGTTGAGCTGACATTAAATCTTGGACTTGATGTAGTTTTATTTGAACTGTGTTTTGAATATTTTGTTGATTGTTAATTTAATTTCATTTTCAATTCATTTATGTTTCTCTATGCTTAATGTTTTTAATTTATTTGTCCAATGAGTTAGATGATTTTTAGATTGCGAATTTGACGCTCAGGAGAGATTAAGTTCTTTATCTAGATTTGAGAAGCATAGTCTAGGTTGTTGTGAGACCGGGAGGAGATCAATGCTTAGATAATCAAATTAGGATTTAGGTCGTTGTGAGGCCGGGAGGCGATCAATATTCCTATTTTCTAATTCTAAAGGCAAAGCTTAATTTGTGTTTAAATGTTCATTTCGAATAGGGATATTGTTTTGGGTATTTAAATACAATTTCTTGTGAGGCACTCGGGAGAGGTTGTGAGATGATATTAGAGCCTTGATTAATGAATTGAATGGAATTGATTAGCGATTACATAATAGGATGAACATAGGAATAATAAAGCGAAATCAAGTCCCTAGACCATTTGTGTATAGATACTTTATTTTCTTATTTTCATATTTATTTTGTTTTATTTTCTTAATTGTCATTTTATTAGGTTGCCTAGGTAAAGTTAAGTTACAATAATTGCGGTACTTAATGTTAGCGTTTATGCCCTTAGGAATAAATGTAACAATTTTCTTCGAGACATTTTGACTATTAATAAAGATTTGTTTATTTCATATATCTTTGTATTGTCTTCTTTATGTTCATAATAGTTGAATGTATGATAAGCAAGCAGAAAGTCCGGGGCTGTCATTCTAAATCTTTAGATCATGCATGTAATGTTGCGGAAGACAAGAATCTAAAGATGATAGTCTAAATCTTATGATCCACAATCGAGGGAATAAAGTTGGGCGCTTTATTCATGTTAAGATTGTTATGTTGTCTACTTTACGGCTTGTCTTTCGTCGGAGGTGGGACTCCATGGGTAGAGACATTGATATAGTTTCTAATGGTGAAATCTATATTGGATCGGACCAAAGATGAATTGTTTTAATTAATAATTTTGAATAAAACAATTCACTTTTGTTTTTAATTTATGTTGTCATCTTAATCACGAGATGGATGATGAACCGTATACTTGACTTGTATCCTTTGATGTACTAAAGGGAGACATCCCCGACATTATGTAAAGGACGCTTGCGGTACATGGGGGTATGACTTCGTGTAATCAGATTCGTTATTCATAGATAGTGGAATCCATAGCTCCTATAAAGAGTCAATGATATCCTCTTATGCATTATCGGTGGAGTTTTCGGCTATTAGACTACTCTGTGTTATCTAATGGTTTCTTGTTTGTAATAGTATGAATAGTATTTTTCCAATGGTTTGATAATTAAATAAAGGGGAAGGTAAAAGCAGAACTTGACCTCAAGTCGATTATGGATATCCTATGGGGATGATATACTAATATATTTCATGGACTAGAGCTAATTAGAGCTTTTAAATACGCTATATGAATCGAATAGGGCTCTATTAGAGTTTTATAATCATGAGACGGACTTGTTGGTTTTTAGCGTTGTGATTATAGGAGCTTGATTTTATATGTCCATCGGGTCCCTTTGCTAGCTCACATAATTTCCTGTAACGAAACGGTGTATTTCCTACATATTGGTAACTTGTGTTATTTCCGTAAAAAGAGGTTCAAAGTTAATTCATGAGTGATTTATCGGGTGAATTATTTGATAAATTAATTCTAGATAAATTTTGAATTATTGTTTTAAGAGTTGTTTAATGTGGGAAGACTATTATATGATTTGTTTTGATCGAGCAATTTCTCTATTGGGTTGCTTGAATCAAAAGAGGTTGCAAGTTTCCCATGTTGAAAAACTAGAAAAACAACTTTCATTGATTAACAGGTTGAATTGAATGGAATTGATTAGCGTTTAGACCGGTTTGTGAAGGATAGGATGAACATAGGAATACGCGTCTTGCCGATGTGGCAAAATCGAAATGCGATTAAATCTTTGGGAAACCTAATCCCGAAGTATGACTTCCTAAATTTATAAATAGCCTATTAAGTCTCATTACTCATTAGATCTTTATTTTCTTATTTTCAAGAGGAAAAATTGTTTAATTATCAAGAACAATTTTTGTTTTGGCTCTTTGTGATTGGAAGGAGATTAAGAGTACCAAAGAGGAGATTTACACACCGATCGTGGAAACGAGAATAGCAAAAGAAGACCAGTTGGTTGAGGCTCTTCGGTTCTTTGTTTGGAACGCTTTGATCGGTCGGGGACGTGCGGTTTCTGAAATCTCAAAAGGTATGATTTAGATCTTTAGTATTTATGTTATATAGCATCATGAACATGTTCTTGTTTGGCTTTGACTTTGATTAAAATTTTTAAATTCCGCTGCGCACTCGATGCCATTATTTTTCCAACACTTAATGGCAATTCTAAACCCAATCCCTGTGGAGACGACTCTCACTCACCTTATACTCAAAACTTGACACCATATGCTTGCGGAAATTTATTATACAAAATAAATTCGCATCAAGTTTTTGGTGTTGTTGCCGGGGATTGGCATTTTAAATTGTTTTTAATATTGTGAGTACATAACTTGATTTTAATTTAGGCTTTTATTTTTCATTTTTAATCATTTTTTTATTTTTGTTTTGTCTTGTTTTAAGAGGTACTTGGAGATGGTTGATCGACAAGTCCTCTCAAGATTTGATCAACGAGACTCTGAGCCATTTTTTAGCGCATGGGAGAGATACAAGGTGTTGCTCATTCATTTTCCCCACCATGGTTTCCCGAGGGAGGTGCAACTACGAATCTTCCTCGATGGGTTAGATGCCACAACAAGAACGTGGGTGGATAGAGGAAATGGTACCGCCTCCTTTCACCAACTATCCGTGGATAAATCTTATTAGTTGTTGGAAGACATGGCCGATGTTCACTATCGGTATTGGAGGTATTCAACAAACCACCACGGTTTTGTGGATAGCTCCAACATTTCGGAGCCATGGCTTGACACCCCCCGTCACCAAGCGGAGTCTTCTACCTCACTTGAAGACCTTGTCGCCTAATTTTCGGAGGAGACAAGACTCCGCATAGAGAAGTTAGAGAGGATGGATGCGCTCGACCAACTTCACAAGGAAATGGAGACAACTCTAGTGGAGTTGTTTAGGTTGAAGCTACTTCCAGATGAATCTACTAACGCCATGAATAGGGAACCACAAGAGGAGGAATGTGAGTTATTTGAAGATGACTCTTTGAGAGAGGAGACTCAACAATTGGTTAGTGAAGAATCTCAAGAAGATGTCAATGAGTCTCAATCCCTCAAGACCCCCATTGTCGTGCCACCCCCGGTAGAGAAAGATCACATCTATGAAGACCCAATGTGGTTGGCAACTCCTCCACCATCTCGAGCGCCGTTCTTCCATGCCAACCAACCGCATATGCCGGCACTGAGTCAAGTTGAGCAAATGAGCCAAAAACTGCCAATCTCGCCAAGCTTGAGGGTGTAAAGAATCAAGACCCATACGTTGTGTTGTATGACACGTACTATGGGTGAAAGCCACTCTTTGATGAGTTGGCTCGGCATAGGAATAATTGAGCCTAAAGACACAATTTATTGAGGAGAGCTCTGCCCTAACCCAAGTTTATGCCATCATGCCTGGTGCCAACCATACTAGGAGGTGAGATTGTCTCGCCTCCCCAGTACGTGTTCTTATTCCCTTGTTATTAATTTTAATGATTGTTTGATCCTGAGTTTGGGGGTGAGACACTTTGTGGTTGATGTTTGTGGATTCTGAGCATTACTTGTGAGTTGGTTGTTATGACTTGTCTCCATTGAGTTGTGTTCTTTTGGCCATGTTTTTACTTGTTTTTCTTTTAGGTTGTTTGAATAAATTGTGAGTTTTGTTGAGATTAAATGACTAGATAATAATGATGAGTATAGTCACTTGATGCTTTCTTAGGTCTTTTGAAATGTATTTCATTGAGATTTCTATGTGCTTGACTCGCACTGATTGAAATTTACTCTTCATTCTCTACTTTTGAGCACCATGAATCATGATCACTTGATCTTTTGAGCATTTGGAGAACATTTATGTGCATTAGGTAGACTTTGATATCTCATGAACACTAGAATCCATTTGAGTGAAACTTGAGGCGAAATTGTTGGTTTAGTGTCATTGGAGAGAAGATTAAGGCTTTTTATTCGGATCGATTGAGCCTTTGTAGCTAACCCTTGAAAAGGAAATTCATCATTTGTTTACCTCCTTTGAGCCATATTGCCTATTTTTTTCATCACCCATGTTTGTACATCCAAACCACCAAATGCATTTTCACCTCCTAAACCCATCACTAATAGGCATGATTGCATTAAACGCTAAGATTGAGAGCAAGTGTGGGTTATGTTTGGGAAATCATTAGTGGATTGTTTAGTGTTGTTTTTCTTCTCAATTCAAAAAAAAAAAAAGAAAGAGAAAAAAAATAATAATAAAGAAGAAAAAAATAATACAAAAATAATAAGAGTCAATCGGATGAGGAATTGAGTTACCCTTTCTATTTCTTTACAACATTGGGGACAATGTTGATTTTGAGTTTGGAGGTTTGATCTTTATTTCTCAAATTTTTGTGGTTTTTATTTCTTTTTGGGCTCAATTGAAAGTGAATGTATGATGAAATGAGGAGTTGGTAAAATATTTTTTCTTTCTTTCTTGGGAATCATGTGTGATTAGTGCATGAAAATGCACCCTAAATACTGCTCTTGATTTATATAATATTAAAATATTTAAGCTTTAATTAAGCAATTCCATTATTTTTATTCATAATATTTCTAATTGGAATTTGTCCAGCTTTTGCTTAATTATTTACAGATAAAAAGTAGTGTAAAAAACTACACAAAAATAAGCCATGAAAGCCATATTTTCAAACCACTCGGAGCCAAGCTCTCAGCCAAGCCGCACAAGCCGATCGAGAGAGAGAGCCGAGTAGCTTAGCCCAGCCAACATCAGCTCGTGGACCCCACCACTCAGTGCAAGAATCCGTGCGCGCTTCTTTCCGCCATCTCACTCTTCGCGCGTCACCAGTACGCCGCACATCAAACCGCGTGTTCCTTCCACGCAGCCGTTAGCGCGCGTCCGAGCTTCAATCTGTGTGGGTCCCGCACGACAGCAGCAGACCTGTTGCCTTCTCTGCGTGCGCCACCTGTCCAACACGGGCCATCCACACTGACCGCGCCAGCACACGCCAACCAATCCTCATGCGACACGTGGCACGTTTCCTCCTTACTTCCAATCACGTTGCGACACGTGTCCCCTTGGTGTTGAATCCGAATTCCTTCCCCAAAAATCAGAGCAAATTATCGGATTTCTTCCCCAAATCAAATATGTGATTTCTCCTAATTTATATGTAATTTTATTTTGTTTCCTTTTCTTTTGTAATTTCTCGTTTTACAATTTATTTCCTTATTTGATAGGCAACCTCTGAACGTTATAAATAGAGGGGTTGGCCTAAGGTTTTAGGAAGCTTTTGAATATTCAGTTTTCTGTCGTCTTGCTGTCAGTCTCATATTTTCTCTCTAGAACTTGTGAGAATGTTTTGCAAGATAGGCTAGAGTTCTTTTGGTGAGGTTAGAGATGAACTTCTGTTGAGTGACCCAATTCGGAGTTTTGATTCCTTGTGCTGTAAAGTTCAACATCTGAATGAATTAAGTCTCATCTATTTTTCTATTACTTTTCAAAATATTGTGTGCCAATTTTTATATAAGTTCAGTCACGCTTTTCTTATGTAATTCTGTCATGCAATGTTTTGTTATTCAAATTATTTTACAAATTGTCTTTTACTGCAATATTGTCAGATTGATATATTGTCGATTTTAGATAACTTGTAATGATAATATTTCCGGAGTCAACATAG
Organism: Morus alba; assembly: GCA_012066045.3. Lineage (NCBI taxonomy): Eukaryota > Viridiplantae > Streptophyta > Magnoliopsida > Rosales > Moraceae > Morus > Morus alba. The sequence continues at coordinate 23,351,851 of CP050225.2, forward strand.
AGATTTAATCTATTCAGTTCTTTTATTTTGTGAATCAAAACTGGAATTGGTGAACGAAACATTAGGGATTCTCGACACCTTACCATTTTTATTATTGAATTTTCTTCCTACAGATTTTCTCCTTTTTATTATATTTGCAACAAAAATCTCAAAAACTATTCTTTTTCTTTAATTCACTTTTCTCTAATGCTCTTATTATGTTAATCATTCTTGTTATTTTGTTATCTCTCTGTGGATACGACCGCCCTTTTGTGCTACAATTGACCGCTTGTGAACATCACTTTTGGGCGTTAATCAATGTGAGATCCATGAGTTGTGATATCTGCCTAGGGTGATTTGAGCCTAAAAATTCTAATCTCATCCACCTTTTACCCTAGCCATACATTACAACCCTCAAAAGTCCTTTTGATCTTCAATGACAAGTGAACCTTTATTAGTGGAGAGTGAGAAGAAAAATGGGCCTATGGTAGCTCTTATTAAGATATCACTCATAGTCTCCTTTGCACATAAGTCTATCCGGATTTTATTTGGTTGATTGAGATTGATTGTGCACACACTTACACTTTGAGAGTCTTGAGTGGAGTGAAATTGATGCATGATGTTGAAATTCTAGATAATCTCAGTGTTTGCATTTCTTTTGAGCTTAGAGCATTATGTGGCTTTGGAGTTACATGCACGGACTCACTACAAAACTCACACTTTTTCATTTGTGTCTTAGTACTCGATTTGTGTTTTCTTTTTCTTTCTTCTCTTTTGCTTGAGGACAAGCAAATGTTTGAGTTTGGGGGTATTTGATGACGGGTATATCTACCAACAAATCAAGTACTTTTAAGCTTTAATATTTGTAAGTTTTCAAGCATTTTTATTAGTTTAATGTCTTTTGTGTATTTTTTATAGGAGTTATAAATAAATGTGAACTTGGATGATTTTACATGAAGCGAAGAAGAATATTTGCCTAACTTGTGAATCAATGGCAAGACGAGGTCAAAGAGGATTTTAAGGCACAAAAGAGGAGGCTTCGAATGTAAAGAAGTCTAGAGAGCAAGGGAGGCACAGGCTGCAGTGCACCAAAGTGGGCTACAGCACACCCAAACGTGCCCAGCTCCAAAAATGCGCGCTGCAGTGCGCCCAAAACGTGCCCAGAGGTTGGACACGCGCTGCAGCATGCCCAAGGGGCACTGCAGCGCGCCAAAAGGGCCCAGGAATGTGTCCTATGTGCTGCAGCACACCCAAGGGCGCTGCAGCACGCCTCAACCCCCTGTGAGCAAAATCCCTCTTCCAAAAATGCACGCCGCAGCGTGTTTTCATACGGGCTACAGCGCACGACTCAATCCCTTGCTCCAAAATGCTGTAGTATAAAAAGAAAGAGATGCCATTTTGGAAGGAGAGCCCGGAAAAGTGAAGAAAACATCAAAAGGAGGCCGAAATCCTTCATCTTGGAGGTCCTTGGAAGCTCTTCAATGGATATTGGGTTTTATCTTCTTTCATCTATTTTTCCATGTTGAGCTAGACATTAAATATTGGACTATGTTTTATTTGAACTATGTTTTGAATATTTTGTTGATTATTAATTTAATTTCATTTTCAATTCATTTATGTTTCTCTATGCTTAATGCTTTTAATTTATTTTGCCAATTAGTTAGATGATTTTTAGATTGCGAATTTGACGCTTGGGAGAGATTGAGTTCTTTATCTAGATTTGAGAAGCATAGTCTTGGATGTTGTGAGACCGGGACGAGATCAATGCTTAGATAATCAAATTAGGATTTAGGTCGTTGTGAGGTTGGGAGGTGATCAATATTCCTATTTTCTAATTCTAAAGGCAAAGCTTAATTTGTGTTTAAATGTTCATTTCGAATAGGGATATTGTTTTGGGTATTTAAATACAATTTCTTGTAAGGGACTAGGGAGAGGTTGCGAGATGATATTAGAGCCTTGATTAATGAATTGAATGGAATTGATTAGCGATTACATAATAGGATAAACATAGGAATAATAAAGCGAAATCAAGTGCCTAGACCATTTGTGTATAGATACTTTATTTTCTTATTTTCATATTTATTTTGCTTTATTTTCTTAATTGTCATTTTATTAGGTTGCCTAGATAAAGTTAAGTTACAATAATTGTGGTACTTAATGGCAATTCTAAACCCAATCCCTGTGGAGACGATACTCACTCACCTTATACTCAAAACTTGACACCGTACGCTTGCGGAAATTCATTGTACAAAATAAATTCGCATCAGTGATTAATCATGTTCAAAACATGTGCCTTGACTGAAGAACCTTTCTTCATTTTATCATTTATGAAAGCCCTAACAGCATCCAAACGAACCTTCTCAGAGGGAGCGCCGAACATGGCTTCTAGAGACTCCATTATCTCATAAGCAGTCTCCATCTCCTCATACTTCTTGCGAAGCACATCACTCATACTGGCCAACATAAAGCAGTTTGCTCTATTGCTAGCCTTGATCTAGCGATCATAAGACTCCCTTGCGGTTTTGGATGCATTAGCCGCGGGTTCTTGAGGACATTCCTCTTCTAGGACAAATTTGTAGTCTTCGCAGACCAACAGTATGTTCATGTTACTTTTCCACTTAGCGTAGTTATCACCATCTAGTTTTTCGGTCACAAGTAGTGCGATAATAGGATTTGACATGTTGCTGGAAATAAGTAGAATATTCAACTAATCATTTTATGTGCATGAATATCAAAAACATGTGAATTTAGGCACAATTAAATATGATGCATGATGCACATGAAAAATACATAAATCAAGTTTTAATTTTAGGTGCCAACGATAATTCAATTTTCCACGAATATAGTGCCGCCGTAGGGTAGGTCAAAATATCACAAATTGAACCGAGACTTTCTCAATTAATAAATATAATAAAAACATCTCATATTTTTACATTTATCAACTACCATTATTTTGGTCAAAAATATAATCAACAATTTGATTATATTTTCATGAGTGCAACCCATCATTTCAGATTCTACAGACTTAACTCTGAAGTGCCGCCGTAGGGTAGGTTAAACTGGAAATACATCATTGAATCCTATCATTTAGGAAGTCAACCTTGTTATTGATTAGAAAGAACACTTTCCGTAGGGAGTGCAGAATCGGTGCCGCCGTGAAGCCCCTTCCGAATCTCACGGAGTTGAACTAACGATGGAGACCAGTGGGTCGTATTATCATACAACCCTCTCCCACTCATTATTTTGAAAATATGTATTTCGTTTGAAAAACATCTCATGGTTTTCAAATTGAAAATAAACAATTTATTTTTCGAATATGTGAAATTCCAAAATTTAACTTTTAAATTTCATTTCACATGTAACATTATTTTGCAAATCAATTTTGCAACTTAAATCAATTTAATCATGTTAAATCAATTTTTAGCGTATGGATCTTATTTTACTTTATTTTTCTAAAACCCTTTTATAATAAATAAAATAAACAATTACAAATGCGTGTATATGCATGGCATGTTATAAAACATATGAGTAGGCATATTATATCTATATGGCATGTTATATGCATGGACATATAATATATAATTATCAACATAAAATATAAATATATGCAATCAGCTATTGAGATGGATTTGACCAGGTCCCCTGAAAAAATAAATTACAACTCAATCGAATCGAATAAATAAATAATTACAATAATTATAATAATTATATTCTTCCGTTACATCGACGGGTCTTCGATTCATGAGTTCTTTATTCTTCGGCTTCATTCTTTGTCTTTAGGTTGGATTTCACCTTCCTTGGGGTCCGTCAGCACACATTACGAGGGTTTCAGAAACCTCGGAACAATTTGGGGTCCAATTCCTGAATCTGGGTCGCCAGCCGCGTGTGTGGACCGCGTTGTATGAGCCCGCATGGTCTAACCATGCGCCTACGCGGACTTTCTACGCGCTAGGTCACATTGGGAGCACGCTTGGCCCGCTGGGGCTGTGCGTTGGGACGAGTTGGGGCACGCCCATTGGCCGGTTCCTGGAAATTTTCTGGGCAGTTTCTAGGCATCTTCAAGGGCTTCATACATGATCTTCAAGTCCTCCTTTTGATTCAAAATCAAAAACCCTAATTCTACCCAAAAACCTCGAATTACAGTAATTCTAATCCCGAATTAAATTAGAAATAATTTATCAATGAATGAATATTACCGATCTATGGAGCCATATAATTAATGACCAAATCCACCATCCATACATTCATCAACATGAATTAAAATTAAACATCCAAAAATGCAAGTACCTACCCATCACATACATATATAATAAAATATCACTTATTTAATATATCAATTCTGATTATCAAATAATCAAAGCATAAATTAATATCGTCTATAGACCGCTCTGATAGCAATTGCTGGTTTCGAATCTAATTTGGAGCGCAAGCATGGGGGAAAGAGCGGATCGTGTAAAACAAAAATTTTCATAAAACTTTTGAGATACACTATAGATTATATTAATTTATGCACGAATAAATTAATCACATTAATTTATATATCAAGAACTCAATCAAGAAAAATACTTGGAAGCCGACTCAATTGATAGCTTGAGTTCTTTGACCATGAACAATCCTTGTCCAATCTTTGTGTTTAGAAAACCAAAGTCTTCCACATCGATTCCTTGATTCCACGTAGACGTGTGTGTGGGCACACGTGAGACAAAACAGGTTTCAAAAACACTCGAATTTCCACAAACACCAACGCATGCACGATGTGGAATTTTTGGGAGAAAAAATTTTCCTCTCTTTTTCTTTGAGAAAATTCAGCCACTATAACAATTAAGGCTGAAAATTGTTTCCAAAATTCTATCCACAATTTTTTATCATTCTCATATTTAAAGAGTAGAAGTCAAACTTCAAAACAGAATCAAATCTCTATCTCCTATTTGAATTTGGAATAAAAACATCTCCTACACCTTATCTCTAATGTGACCGGACACCCTGGGGTTTTTCTCCCTTGTGTGTGGCGCCAAATCCAGATAGGGAAGGAAGATAAATCATCCTTTATCCTGTAGTCCAATTTTAATTCAAATTCAAATTCAAATATAAGTCAAGCTTAAATTAATTTGAATTCTAAATTGAACCACTTATCAAATAAATTCAAAATGATAACAACATATGTTCACAATTCAAATTCAAATTTAAATAATCACATTATTTAAATAATAATTAATTCTCAATTAAGTATTTTTTGAGTATTTAATTTTAGAATTCTGTAATTCTAAAATGCCTATTTTGCCTTTTGTGTCTGGTAGAATTACAAGGACGATGCGGGGACTAATGGACCTATAATCCCGAGCTCCAATAAAATTAATAATTAATTAAACACTTTAATTAATTAATTAATTCTATTAATTCCAATAGTTATTCCACTATAAACTTGGAATTGAACTCTCAAAATTATAGACATTAATTACTTCTAAATTGCAAAATGTCCTTTTGATATAGTCATTACATATAGATCAATCATCCATAAATAATTCATAATTAGAGTCAGGCAGAATCCATTAACCTCTCTAATTATATCTTCATCCTTGAGTACCACATATTCTCTAATGGATAGTGATTCATAAAACACATTCATGAACCAGAGCACTCTTACTAATCCAAGTACCGAATCAATACTCAAGAGAATTATTTATCTACTTCTTTCTCAAGAAGGAATAAATTGCATCTCGTATAATAACATTCCCAACTATCTATTTCATCATGTCTCAAAAATACAAGGAATAAGACTCAGAGTCTCAGAATCTGTACCGAGTAAATCAAAAGACATAAATCCATAAATAGGAGTTTGTTAAGGACTCAGGATTAAGATCATTTTATATATGACCATCGGTAGACTCAATTAGAATTTCCATGGTTAACGGAAATTATTAGAAATTCATATTGTGTCTGTGTCCCTGTTCCACATAATCTTATTATGCGTAATACACTCATTCAATATATCACCATATTAACAGTGTGGATAGCACCATTCCATTCTAAATGGGAATGACATGTATTAATAATGTTTTAATTAAAGATTCTAAACTTTAATTAAATTCATCATGAACAATGTTTGATTATTATCCTTAAACATTATCCTCTTGTATATAACACTTATATACTATGTTTAAAGTTACATAAATAATCACTGAATTTTCATTTGATATTCATAAATATATGCACATAAAATGATGAATAAATTGTTTTATTAATTAAATAATAAATATCATATTGCATCATCAATTATCAGGGACCGACTCTCGACTGAAGATTCCTCAGCACTTAACAGTCAAAGGAACGATCAATTCCTCGACCATGGCGTAACATCAATTATTCAAAAAATCATCTTCCATCTTGTTTCGTAGTTTTGTGTCGAATATTTTTATGACTGAAGTTGGCTTGGAGGTGACTGCAGAGTGGAGCCCAACATTCAAGGAGAACAAATCAACAATTTGATTATCGCTTTGAACTTGGCCTGCGCGACAACTTTTTCTTTTTTCTTTTTTTCTTTTGGCTGAAAAGTAGTGGTATATGCATTTGATATTGAGAATAGAAAACTGAAGAGTTGCTTCCCTCGCAAGTTTTTGGTATAGATAAATAAAATATCACTTTTAGAATAATGTGTTGGTATTTTAGAGCTCGTTTATTTTATGCGTTTAAATTAATAATTTTGATTATGCTACAGTATTTTTATCACACAAAAAATTTAAATTTCAAATGTCAAAATCAAGAATCACTGATTTAAATGCATAAATCGAATGAGCTCGTAATTGGGCTATTATAATTGTAATTCAAATTTAGATTTTGAGACAAGTCACTAGGCCTAGTGTTGGAACTTTGGACGGGCTGCCTGCGACAATCTGAAAGACTGATTTTTTGCCAATGCTCGACCCGACCCACCCAAATTTTTTAGGCCGCCCACCCGAGCCTGAAAATGCCCATGGACGAGAAGTGGGCTCGTATTTGGCTGCCTGAACCCGACCGGGTAGCTCAAGCCCACCTGAAATGCCTGAATTTTTTTATATTTTTTAATTTTTATAATTATTAAGTTATTTTGTGTTAATATTATATAAAAACTAAAATCAACATTCAACAAACATTACTGACACAATTTAATAAATTAATTTTGTATATTAATTTTAAAATTCATAATTCATAATTGTCTCGTTAAAAATCTTACCAAGAAAAACCCAATTAGGATAAAAACATAGTAAGGAAAAAATAGTGCAATCATTTTGTGACGAATTACAAATTTTACAAACTTACAAAGTTATACAATTACAATGCAAAAGCAAATACATATTTATAAATTACAAATTTACAATTTAATTAGAAGTTGAAGGACCGTCTTTAAAATTAAATGTTAATGTATTAAAATTCACCGATTCATTCTTAATTTGCCGGCGAAACTGTATCCTATAGACGTTGATTGGCACGATGCATTCCTTAATGCCGACCAAGGCTTCAACAATGTCCCTTTGCAATGCGTTTCGACATTCCTCAAGTATTCATCCTGTCGTACTGAAGGCTTGTTCGGATGAAACAATGGAGACCGGGATCGAAAATATATCCATTGCCAATCGAGTTAGGATTGGCCAAGTTAATGCTCGTGCCCTCCACCATTGAACTAAGTCAAACGATTGTCTAGTACCGTCGACTACTAAGCTCTCACTGAGATGCGCCATAAGCTCGTTGAAACTATCGTCGCTACTGCCACCTATTGATGAAGATTCACCCCCAGCTTCTGTTTGAATTGTCTTCTTCTTCTTCTTCTTCAACCTGAAAACATTCAAGAATGAAGTGGGTTTTCATCTTGTCGTTGCGGTTCATGTACTCCAGAGTTTGTGCTTCCAAACCTATTATCATATTTACTATAGATCGAAAATATTTTTTCCTTTATTGTTGGAAATTGGTCCAGACAATTGATGTCTAAAAATTCACCTAAGTTTTCTAAATCACTTTCTAAACTGTCTAATTTTAATCTAGGATCAAAAATAGTACCTAAACAATATAATAAAGGCAACTTAGACCAATATTTTTAAATTTTTTTTTCCATAGAATGGATAGGAACAACTGAGATTGGGCCCGTCCTATATTCACTAAATAAAATACTAATTCTTAAAAGTTTACCTAAAGCTAAAGGTGATGTTGGGTAATATGTTCCACTAAGTTTTAAAGGAACTTCATGAAACCTACCTAAAAATTGGTATAAAACTTCGGTAATTTGCCAATCATATGCGTCTATTTGTCCTACTCCTAATTTTACGCACATATAGTTTGTTATAGCACCCTTATAGGGGATCAATTGTTGAAGCATTATATAAGTTGAGTTCCATCTTACAAGCATATCTAACGCTAATGCTCTAGGAGGAATATTTAAAGCTTGTAAGAACCTAAACTAATCTTCTTGTCTTTGGTTACTACCTTGAATCCATGGAAGACTATCTCTAATTCTTTTAATGTGAGTATCCATTTCTTTTAAACCGGATTTAACTATTAAATTAATTACATGGCATGCACAATGTTGGTGGAAAATAGTATCGTCACCGAATAAACTTATATCATTTTTAAAGAACTCAGTTGCTTTTGTATTGGCACTAGCATTATCTAATGTTATAGCTGTTACTTTATCTCTTAATCTAAATTCATCAATTATATTTAAAATTGTATTATATATTAAATCTGCACTATGTGATCCTAAAATACATTTAAAACCTAATATTCTATTATCTAAATCGAATCCTTTAAAGTAATGTCCGGTTACAGCTAAATAATCTTTATTGGCAACGGCAAACCAAATATCTGTCGTTAACGCAATGCACCCGCTAGTTGAGTGTAAAAAGTTTATTAATGCTTCTTTTTTCTTTTTTAAATAATTTTAATAAATATTTCCTAAGAGTAGTTTTTGAAGTGAATTGTGCACTAGGATTATGTACAACTTTAGTATATCGTTGCCAATTAGGATGCTCTACAAAACTAAGTAGTTGATCTAATGCAGTTATCATTCGCGCAACTTCCATATGATCTAATTGCATATCATATTTTCAAGTGGTTAGACCACCGGTTGCGCGATTAAAGGATAATTGTGTTTGGCGGAGTTCGGGTCCGCCGGGCTGGTTAAGCTTTTGAAGACACTTTTCGGAGTGTATTCTCAAGTGTGTGGTGACGTGAATAGTATCACATTGTAATTTAGATAAACAATATTTACACTGAGCTATATGTTTAGTGTTACCTTCATTGTCGATCTCCTCAATTGTGTTGAAATGATCCCAAACTGTCGAGGTGCGCTTGCATTTCCTCCTGGAGGTTGCAACACTTGCAGACGTAGTCGCACTTGCACTCGCCACTTCTCCACGCCCACCACCATTGCGACCACGACCTCCAGTACATCCACTAGGGCTCAGATTAGTAGATTCCAGCGTAACACATTCATTAGTGGGAAATTACCCTTCTTCCACGTTGTGTTGGGCACCAACGGGAATACTATTATAACCAAAAGGATTCATTATAAAAAAAAAAAAAATAGAGTGATTTGAGAGAGAGAGAGGTTTAGGATGATGTGATAGGTTTTAGAAAAATTGTGAGAGATATTTGAGAGATTGAGAGAGTTTGAGTGAGGAGTGTGTGTGTGTGTGTGTGAACAATTAATTTTTTTCCCCCCAAATTCAGATCCAACGACTATTTTTTTCGGCAGGTCAGGCTCGGGCGGTTTCAGGCGGGTTTGTGCAGAAAATCAGGCAACGGTCAAAAATCTAGTCGTTGGAGTCGGCATTCGGGCTTCGGGTCGGAATTCGGGCAATTCGAGCATGACTGAACAAATTTAAAAAAATTCTGGCAGATAGCGATAACAAGGTGACGGGCTCCAGCGAGTTGTCCATTTTCAAGCTACCCAAGTCCAAGCTCGAAAAATAAACACGGATGGGCCGGCAATTGGGCTTACCCGCCAAGCCTAAAAAATTCAAGCCACAGGCCTGCCCGCCGGCCCAAAGTTCTACCACTAACTAGGCCAACTAATATTTATAGAATTAACAAAATTAAAAATTTTATTTTTAAAAATCTAAATGGTTGACCTAATAAAATATAGAGAACTATTAATTTAAAGCGGCCAAGTTTAATTTATAGAGATATCTATTGTATCCAAATTAAAATCACTATATATTAAAAAAAAAGGGAGAAAGAGGAAAATAGGCTAAAATTTGAGATGAATTAAAATTAATAGGTCAATAGTTTACATAAGTTAATAAATAGGCCAAATTATTATTTTCGTCCATAATTTGTCTGGTTATGAACCATAACTTGACAAGTTATTATTCATAATTGTCCATAACTTGTCCGGTTATGAACCATAACTTGATAAGTTTGTCCATAACTTATCTGGTTATGAACCATAACTTGACAAGTTATGGCCTATTAATTTCTATAACTAAAAATTGGCCTATTTCCTTTCTTAAGCTTTTCATATTGGCCTATTTTCTACTATTTCCCAAAAAAAAATCTTGGGGGCCATTGCCCCCGGGCCCCCTTGCTCAGTCATTGATCACATACGGGGTTAATCAAAGAAAAAACTAAACCATTTGATAAATAAATAAAAAAATGTTGAATTAAGAGGTTGAATTATGCCTAACACCATTGCTCATTCATTAAGGTTCAAGCAAAGTAAAATGGATCACATGCAATGTCAAGAAATCATAAATACCAAGTGGGATATGTTTGGCTTTTGGGAGTCTAAAGTTTGACCTTCTGCTCAAATGAACGATGTTGATGTGAGGTGCAGGCGAATGAATCATGGTCTATAATTACAGATTTTTTTCAAGAGTTTTCACGGTCGGTTTGAGTATTGTTTAGACGGTTTGACAATTTTAATAAAAATTAAATTAAACTAAAATATTTTTAAGTGATTTGGGCGAATTGAACTTAAAAGATTTTTAATAATTTATAAAAATTATAAAATTATTAATTTATGAAAATAAAAATAATATTTAAATTTACAATATAACTTAAAATAATAAATATTTATAAATTCATCATTTAAAGTTTTAATACAAATAAAAAAATATGATAAAGTATATTTATAAGTGTTGTTTTTTTATTATGACTAATAAAAATTAAAATAAATATAAAAATATTTTAAAAATAAAAAATTATATATGTATATTTTTTAACGAATTATTATATAATTTAAAGAGTTTAAACCATAAATCAAACTACTTTAAACAACTTAGACTAAGAAATTGATTAAATTATTTAATAATATAAAAATTTAAAACACCCTACTTTTTTCCACTATACGTTACAGAAAGGAAAGGGAAATAAGAATTTAAAACCAGTAAATCACAAGCAAAACTTCAAAAAAGGGAAACCAATAAATTAGAAATGGCAAAATCAGAAAAAGGAAAAAACAAAAGCGAAAAATCTACGTCCCCTCGTTCCCACCCACCCAAAATCCCTCACATCACAGCAGGGATAATATAGCCAAACTCCTTTTTACTTTCTCTTTCTCTCTCTAAAAAAAATCCATTTTCTCTCTCTAAAAAATACCAACCCAAAACCCCTTCCGGCTCTCTCTTTCTCTCTCTATATCCCTGAAATGGAGTCCCTGGATTCGGAGCCGTGTTTCGTGGACGAACTGTTGAACTTCTCGTCGGACATGGACGAGGAAGACGACAACAAACCAAAGAAAGCCCTAGCCTCCTCGCTCAGGCCCAATGGGCTTCTGGGCCCGACCGGCGATTCCGTACGGCCCTTACATGTAAGTCTCGCGTTGTGTTTCTTTGTTTTCTTTCCTTTCGGGAGAGACGGAGTTTTGTTTGGTGGCGACTCGGCCGAGTCTTCGCAGGGTTTTTGCCTTTTTTGGCTCGGAAACGAGTCGACTCGGTTATGTTTAGAGGGAATATTCCGCCCGCCCGAGTCGACTCGGGCGATTTTACGGAGGCGGGGGACACGATATTTAATGAAAGATTGGGTGGTTTCTGAATGATTATTTTGATAACGGGAAGCAAAAACATCTTTCTTCACAAAGACGGTTTTATCCCTGGAGACCCTGTTAAGGCGCGGGGTAGCTACAGGACACAACCGGAATTAGACGTCCTTATTGTTGGACCCGTTTATATAAATAATTATTTGCCCACTTGCAAGTTGTGATCGTGAGCTGTTCTTCACAAAATGCAAAAATTAATAAATGTGCCTAATTTAAAGAACATTCATTAAAAAGTTCCACTCAATAAAATTTAATTACGAAAAAACAATATTATCTATACGGAAACATTCGCATATCCTTGTCCGAACGCCTGGTCAAGTTTGGCACTTTGTCTAGTTTTACGCTTACTGGGTCAACTCGTTAAACGCGGCGCGTCGAACTGAGTTACTGGCTCACTCGTTCTATTCTTGTTTTTTTTTTTTTTTTTTGAACAGGAATTGGTAGAGGAAGAGCTGGAATGGATATCGAACAAGGACGCTTTCCCGGCAGTGGAGTCATTCGTGGGCATTCTCCCCGACAACCCGAGCGGTGCCATCCCAAAGCACCATAGCCCGGTATCGGTGCTCGACGGAGGCAGTGGGGGCAGCAGCACCATTAGCTGCAACAGCAATAGTAATTGCAGCAACAGCAGCAGCAACAGCAGCAGCAGCATTGCTACTCTCACGAGCTGCTTCAGCAGCCTGAAGGCGCCACGGCGGGCACGCAGCAAGCGACGCTGCAGGCACCGCGGTGGGGACATTACTGGCCGGCAACTATGTTGGAGCCAAGCTAACAATAATAACAACAACAAAAGTGGCACTGGCTATGAGAAAGAGACAAGGAAAACGGCGACGATGATGATGGCGATAATTGGGAGGAAGTGCCAGCATTGCGGGGCGGATAAGACCCCGCAATGGCGGGCGGGGCCTTACGGGCCTAAAACTCTCTGTAATGCTTGTGGTGTGAGATATAAATCCGGGAGACTTGTGCCGGAGTATCGTCCGGCAAGCAGCCCGACTTTCTCAAGCGAGTTACATTCAAATTCGCACCGGAAGATTTTGGAGATGAAGAGGACGAAGCAGATGATGGGGATGGTGGTGAAACATCCTCTGGAGTCTGGATAATGTGTGGAGTTCTTTGGTGAGTTAGTGGTTTTTTTTTTAAATAATTTTGTTTCCCATTTTTTAGCTATCATAGTTTGGGTTAGTTAGTGTGTTTTTGTAATGGAGGGATTAAATGGTTATTGGTTAGTGCAGTTCTTTGTTATGATCGTGGAAAGAAAATATATTAGTAGGTGAGTTTTGACATTAGTGTGTTTGATCGTGCTGTGTAGACTAGGAAAAAAAATGTTTTTTTTTTTCTTTTTTTTCAATTTGGGTTTTATCCAAATTTACTTCTTTGCTTAAATTAAAGCTTCAATTTGGAGATGATTGATTTTGGTGAGAATTTGGGTTAATGGGTTTCCATCATTTTTGCTTTGTAGATTTATTTGATTGAGAGAATTCTTTGTTTTTTATGATCTTTTTTAACTAACTTAGCTATAGACTAGTGGAGATATAAATGTACTCATTGGAGCTTAGCATTTTGTGTTCTGCAAGCACAATGATGCGGTGGTGTTCACGTATTGTAACTTTCTTTTGCGTCCAGGGGAATGATTATCTTTTTCTAAATTTAAATCATTCATAAATCACTTTCTTGCTTGTGGATATTTCCTTTTGTTAAATTTTATGGCCGTTTAATTGATGTATTTAAATTTATAATTTTAATTTTGTTATAGTAATTTTTTCTTATAAAAAATTTAAATCAAAAAATCAAACGTATGCGCAAACTGTTATTTTTGACTTGATTGTCATATCTGTACGACCATAAAAACTACCTATGAAGCAGGTTTTTAGCCAACTTGTGGACGGACTCTTTTAAAAAATGGACGTAAATTGAGCATTCCTTTAAGCCACTAGGACCCAAAGTGAAAATTTTAAATGGATGACCCTCTCATTTAATGAAATTTTGATTTTCTAAATGCCCTTTTTCCCCAAAAACAAATAATTAACATATAGAGGTGGAAAAAAAAAAAAAAAAAACTCTCCAAAACTTATAAATTTCCTCTTGCCCTAAGCCAATCGCGCCGTTTAAAGGCAACCGTCAGCACTGCCCTTTACTGTCAAAGAAGCCCCCTGCCGATGTTCATCGTCAACGGCATACATTTCATTCACATTCTGATGTTGATTTTGGGATTGAAGAGAGGAAGCTCTAAACTTGGTAAAATTGTCAAATCCTCTCTCTCTTTTTTTTTTTTTTTTTGGTCTTAAATCATTGTTTAAATGTTGGGTATTCGTACTTATGTGTTTTATTTGAAAAACCATCAAGATTCATGTTATTTGGTTGCCTCTTCGGAGTTGTGAAATCTAAAAAATCGAAGTAACCCATGACAAGTTGAGCTAAATTTTTCTTACCGTTGTGACTGATAACAAAATTTCAAACTGGTCAGAATAATCGTTCCAGTAAGAACTAGCTGATCAGTCTGTCTATTCTTACCGAAAAAAATTGAAACTGGCCAGATCAATCTTTCTAGTAGGAACGAGTATGATACTCACTATAATTTTTTGAATTTTGTAGCTTTATTCCATTCTTAAAAGAGTCCACATTCCTAAAAGCAAAAGAACTAAACATGACCACGCTTGAGTACCATGTGACGGGGAAGGATGGAAGTTTCCTATTTGATTTGTTGAGGAGGACTTGCAACTGTAAAATGTATGACATAGACAAGTTTTCATGCGCACATGTCCTTGCAGCATATGATGATGGCCTAAACAATCTGCATAACTGTAACACCCTGAAGAATTAATTGAGATTAATTAAGGTAATTGAGATTATTAGTGTGCCTAATCTGATTTAATTAATTGAGTTTAAGTAATTCCAAGGTATTTAAATTATTTACAGTAATTTATTTTAATCCAGAAGTGTGTATGGGCGCATTTCTGGATTACTATTTAAAAATATTGTGCACATGTCATTTTCTTTTCTTTTCTTTCCTTTTCTTTTCTCTCCCGTGTGTTCCTCTCTCTCTCCCTCTCTCTCTTCTCTCTCTCTCTCTCTCTCTCTCTCTCTCTCTCTCTCTCTCTCTCTCTCTCTCTCTCTCTCGTTTTGTCTCAAATCAAGACCGGATTCGAACCAAGAGTGATTTCAAAGAGTTTTTAACATTAAGAGAAGGATTCAAGATAAGATTACTGAAAGAACCTCTCTTGAATTTCAAGTTTTTCAGATTCAAAACTTACTTTTGGTTCAAAACGGATTTTAATGGATTTTGAGTGAAACTAGGGTAGAAATTGGAGATCTTGGGTTCTTTGGACTTATTTTAGTACTTAGAACCCGGATCTAGTGGTTGTCCCTTGAGATTTTGTGATTTGGGACTGGATTTGCAAGTTTTTGAATTGATTTCCGTGAGTTTTCGCGAACTGGAGTTCTTCACCGGTCGACCGCATCGGTTGACCGGATCTTGCTATGGCCACTGGCCGACCGGTTCGGTCGACCGGATGCACACCACTAGCCGACCGGTGGTGATGCACTTCTCTGTCACCGGTCGACCGGTGTACACGGGGTTTGACCCTGTTTAGCCTGAAATTGTTGTTTTGACCCTTGTTTTCGGGGAGAACCCAAATTAGCTTCATTTGGGGACTTGGGATGAAATGATTAGCATCTTTAATCCCTAATTTGATATTTAAAACCCTTGAAATGGAATTTGAAACATGAAAATGGATTAGGGCACACTAATTGAGAATATTGGTATATAAGTGAGATTGGATTGCTTTAGGAATGAGAATTGATCCTAAAGTGTTATCTTGTATTAGTGATCGTTGAGGATTCAGACTGAAGGGACTTGAGGAAGCGCAAGCCGGAAAAGGGCAACGCTAGTCCCAGGTTTAATTGTGCAAAGTAGGATTTCTATCCCTTTTCCTTGTGAGCCTGTTTTCAAAAAGGATTTTGGCCTTGAAAATGTTTTAAAGAAAGGGATTGGTTTGCGAAAGAAAAAAAATGTTTTAAAAACTATGACTTGTTAGTTTATGGAATTCCTTGGCTTGTCCTGACCTTGGAACCCATAGCTTGTCTAGTCATGGAACCTCATGGCTTGCCCAGTCATGGGGCCCGCGGCTTGAGTAGTTCGTGGGGTCATATGAACGATTTCATAATGTTAAATGGATGATTTCATAAGAGAAGAGATCTTATGAACTGGTAATAGAGTCTATTGCTGTAAGCCTAGATAGGATGCGGAGAATGCATCCTCGGGGGCAGAACCCAAAACCGGTCCGGGTAGGCGAGGCACTTGGTGAGGTGAGTAATTTGTACTAATTACTCACTGAAGCCTGTAGTATGGATTATTTTCTGTTATATTTTCCTTTGAGAAAAAGGATGTGAGGTTCCGGCTGCTCTGTCGAGACTGAATGTCTTATTTTATTTAATTATTCATTTACGCACTCATTTATTTTAAGTATTTTAAATTATATCCTACTGGGCCTTTCGCTCATGTTTCAAATGTTTAAACCCCTCCCAGGAGATTCGAGGAGCGGTGCATCGTAGCTGAGTCGTGCTACGGATCGAGCAAGTGAGGATCGCGTTCATCCTCTGTTATAAAATGTAAGGAATAGAGAAAAGTTATGTAAACTCATTTAATATTTGGATTTATTAGACTGTGGTTGATGTCTGTTGTATTGATTATTTACATGAGCATGTATGTACGATACTGTATGTCCTGTGGGGTGGAACCCTGTGTGTCAGAGGCTCCTGGATTATGTAATTTATTTATATTTTAATATAGACAAGTGTGGGGCCCGGTTGGGAATCTGCTTTATTAATCCCTAATCGAGCTCCATGTCACCCGCCCCGTTTGGGGGGCGTGACAATAACCTAACCTTTGCTCAAGAAGTTATTTGAAGGTGTTATGGGCGTTGGCCTATGTTGAAACCATATATCTTGTATCAAGCTCGTTAGAATGGGACATTCCCCATGACATACAGGCTGGAAAAGTGTTACCTCCTGATTTCACTAAAAAACTTAGACCAGTTCAACAAACCAGGTTTCCTTCAATTAGAGAGCACAAGGGAGCCAAAAGGAAGCGACTACACCAGGAAAGCTCAGAATGATGTCCCCATTGGAATAAGTGTGGATGTATCCATGTTTTTTTCAATATGTCGGAGATTGTGGCTTTTTTTAGTATCTGAGTTGTTTGAATATGAGTATCAACATGACTATGGTCGCATTTATGTAGCAATATGTTAGGAATTGTGAATTTTGTCTTGGAATTTTGCATTGAACTATAATATCTAACTGTTCTTACCCGTACCAATCTGAAGGTAAGAAAAAGTCTAAAATCATACTATAATATCTAACTGTTCTTACCGGTGCCAGTCTGAAGGGTAAGAAGATAACACAACTTTGACACGTGTCACGACCATTTCTAACAGATCTTACCGCTCCCAGTCTGAACAGTAAGAAAAGTTCTAAATTCATACTGTAACTTCTAACCATTTTTACCGCTGCCAATCTGAAGGGTAAGAAAACAACACAATTTTGTTAAATCTCGACCGCTATCTTCTAAACAATATAAATTAGATTTAGTGTGATCATGGGAGCCAATCATTATATTTATCAATCACAATTTCACAAGTTTACATGTTAGATACATTATTATCCAATGCAGCACCATAAGAACAACATAAATGTAAGATCTTAATCTTGCTCAAGATCTCCATGTAATGATCTCATGTTCTCAAATGTATGGTCTAAATTTCAATTTCCGTAATTTTGTCTCACTAATTCTTTTCCAATTTTTTATTTAACTTAATTACTTCTCTATACAATATGTTAAACTTCAATAAATAAACAAACTTAAAAGAAATTTCAAAACTATTTTGACCGTTCTTACCAATACCAATCTAAACGGTAAGAACGTTACATAAAATGCATAGACCCATCAGCTCATTTCTGACCAGTACCAATCAGAACGGTAAGAAAAGTTCTAAAGTCATACTGTAACTTCTAACCATTCTTACTGCTACCAATCTGAACGGTTAGAAATTGCACAATCCACATAGACCTCTAGGCAAATTTCTGACCATTCTAACAAATAGCTGTTGGGAATAGTGTCCTATAAGCATGAGATGTAATAGGATATTTATTATTTGATTAATAAAAGAGTTTATTCATCATTTTATGTGCATATATTTATGAATATTTTATGAATATCAAATGAAAATTCCATGATTATTTATGTAACCTTAAACATAGTATATAAGTGTTATATACGAGAGGATAATGTTTAAGGATAATAATCAAAAGTAATTGTTCATAATGAATTTAATTAAAGTTTCAAATCTTTAATTAAAACATTATTAATACATGTCATTCCCATTTAGAATGGAACGGTGTTATCCGTACTGTTAATATGGCGAGATACTGAATGAGTGTATTTCGCATAATGAGATTATTTGGAACATGGACACAGACACAATATGAATTTCTAATAATTTCCACTAAGCATAGAAATTCTAATTGAGTCTATCGATGGTCATATATAGGATGATCTTAATCCTTAGTTCTTAACAAACTCCTATTGATGGATTTATGTCTTTTGATTTACTCGGTACGGATTCTGAGACCCTGAATCCTATTCCTTGTATTTTGGAGACATAATGAAATAGGTAGCTGGGAATGTTATTATACGAGATGGAATCCATTCCTTCTTGAGAAAGAAGCAGATAAATAATTCTCTTGAGTGTTGATTCGGTACTTGGATTAGTAAGGGTGCTCTGGTTCATGAATGTGTTTTATGAATCACTATCCATTAGAGAATCAATAGTACTCAAGGATAAAGATGTAATTAGAGAGGTTAACGGATTCTACCTGACTCTAATTATGAATTATTTATGGAGGATTGATCTATATGTAATTACTATATCAAATGGACACTTTGCAGTTTAGAAGTAATTAATGTCTATAATTTCAAGAGTTCAATTCCAAGTTTATAGTGGAGTAACTATTGAAATTAATAGAATTAATTAATTAATTAAAGTGTTTAATTAATTATTATTTTTATTGAAGCTCAAAATTATAGGTCCATTAGTCCCCGTGTCATCCTTGTAATTCTACTAGACACAAAAGGCAAAATGGGAATTTTAGAATTACGGAATTCTAAAATTAAATACTGAAAAAAATAATTAATTGAGAATTAATTATTATTTAAATAATAAGATTATATAAATTTGAATTTGAACACATCTAGATTTATCCATTTAAACTTATTTGATAAGTTGTTCAGTTTAGAATTCAAATTAATTTAAGTTTGACTTAAATTCGTATTTGAATCTGAATTAAAATTGGACTACTGGATAAAGGATAAAATCTCTTCCTTCTCTATCAGATATAGGCGCCACACACAGGGATAAATCCCTAGGAGGGTGGCCAGCCATTAATAGGATAAGGGGAAGGGATTTTAGGTTCAAAATTCAAAATTAAAAATAAAGATTTGATTCTATTTTGAAGTTTGACTTCTGCTCTTTAAAAATTATAAAGATAGAAAATTATAACACAATTTTTTGACACATTATTCAGCCCTAAAATCAGTGGTGGCCGAAATTCTCATAGAGGAAAAAAGAGACCAAAATATTTTTTCTCCAAAAATTCCACATCGTGCATGCGTTGGTGTTTGTGGAAATTCGAGTGTTTTAGAAACCTATTTTGTCTCATGTGTGCCCACACACACGTCTACGTGGAATCAAGGAATTGACGTGGAAGACTTTGGTATTCTAAACACAAAGCTTGGAGCAAGGACTATTCGTGGTCAAAGAAATTCAAGTTATCATCTGAGTCGACTTCCAGGTATTTTTTCAGTTGATCCTTGAATAATATAAATTAATGCGATTAATTTATTCGTGCATAAATTAATATAATCTATAGAGTATCTCAAAAGTTTTATGAAAATTTTTGTTATACACAATCCGCTGTTTCTACCACGCTTCCGCCGCCAAATTTGATTCGGCAACCAACAGTATGTAGGATCTTGTTGTGACTTATATATGAAAAATCGTTTGAACAACAACAACATTGTAGGTGGAATTTCAAAAATTCTATCATATCCATTTAATTCCAAATTACACGTAAACCACAACGATAGATACATGCATGATATATGTTTATAGACAAAGGATTAGAATAATACACATACCTTTGTGACGATTGAATTAAATGACCGCAAGGATCTTGTCTCACTATCTCATGTTCCGAGATGGAGAATTGTTGTGAAACAAGATTGTTGATCTATCGACACGATCACACCAAAAACCACTCGTTGATTCAAGGCTATGACTCTATGGTATTTGGGGTGAGAGAGTGGGCTCTTTTTCAAAAACCTAAGGAAACAATTTTCTTTCTATTTTTGTCTCTAAAATCCGGCCACCCTAGGAGAGAAAAGTGTGTGATATTTTTTTCTTCAAAAAACTCATTCTTAGGGTTTTCAATAAATATCCTTATATAAGAGGAAATTCAAAAACTCAAACCCTAGATGGGATTTTCGAATTTCCCCTTCACCCTTGGATTAAAATCCAAAAATCCCCACATGGCTAGGGATTTTCGAATTTTACTTCCCCTTTTGGAGCAAAATTCGAAATCCTCTTATGGCAAGGGATTTTCGAATTTTCCCAAAACAATATCAACTTTCTCTCTCCTTTAGTTGCCAAATAAAATCATGTTTAAATTTTATTTTGAATTTTAAATTAATCTCTATTAATTTCGAAATTCAAAATTCATTCCTTTTATTTTTCAATTATCAAATAAATGAAAAATAACATAATGAATTTTAAACATAATTATATAACAAAACATTAGTTTCAATTTTTCCATTTATCAGAGCTAGCATTGAGACCAAATGGACCCACATGAACAAAGCTATGGAATTACAATATTCAACTAACTTATCCCGATAAGTTATCGACATATTTAATTCCGACATCGCACAACTCCACTAAAAGTTCGATGTCGAATAATCTCTCAATTCATGTGCGCTATTTTTCTAATGGTGTTGATACAATATATCACACGGTCCACAGTGTAAATGTATTATTATCCTTTGTAAATATCAGTGATCAGAATGGTATAAAATATTACCGTTTTACCATTCCAATCATTATTTCCTCAACTCCTTTATATGATTGTGAATAAGAAAGACATATGTTCCTAAGATGTCTCGCACATGTTACGATGTCTTAATTAATGAATATCATCATTGAATACCAGGCTTGGTTTAATTATTCACACACCCGTCAATAAAGCATGAGGTGATATTATTTCTTACGAATTCCATATCTGTGAATCACATAACTCCAACTCAATTATGTCATGATCCCAATGACCGAGATGTCGTTCAAAAACTGTGAACTAATCTCATTGGTGAATCAAAGATCATGAGATATTAAGTTGAGCTATGCGTTCACTTCAGGATTAAGATAATTATACAAATATACTTAAGTTGTGGTAATTAGGTTTAGAGTTGTGTAAACGGTTTTTACTCTAGCCTAAGTAGTCACATGGTCTATTCAACATGTTGCGAGCATGTCTAGATCAACCACAGAGTCCAACTCCCATGCCCCGAGACCAGCATCACATGGTTCGATTTAACAGTCATAATCGGATTCGATTGCCCAATCAATCCTAAGACTGCGAATATCTATTTTAAACTGTATCAGAAGAGTTTATTTGGCAGGGTTCCCTTGACTCTTCTTTCGTTGGTAACAGTCTATGGACTAAGCAATATCACTAACACTCTTGAGTATGTGTCAAAACATAACTTTATTTCATTTTATAAAATTAGCAAAAACAATAATGTCTGACATTTGTCATTTCATAAATAACAAATTACATCCCACTTTATGGACACATTTCCAACACAGTAGCAATCTGAACAGTAAGAATGCTACACAAAATGCACAAACCCCTCGGCTAATTTCTAACTGCTCTGACCGGGACCAACCGGAACGGTAAGAAAAATGCACAATTGACATAGATATCTTAGCTCATTTCTGACCGATCTGACCAGTACCAATCTGAACGGTAAGAAAAGTTCACAACTCATACTGTAACTTCTAACCATTCTGACTGTTACCAATCGAAACGGTAAGAAAATTGCACAATCCATATTGATCTCTTAACTCATTTCTGATCGTTCTGATTGGTACCAATCTGAACAGTAAGAAGAGTTCAAATTCTACATAGATCTCTTGGGTCCTTTCAGATTGTTCTTCTTAGTACCAATCTTAACGCTAAAAAAACACAATCCACACAGTGCATATTTAACCGTAAGAAAAATTGCACAAAATCATAATGTAACTTAGTTTAACATCCAAAATAAGTTTTAAACATAATCCTTAAGCCAAGAGAAAAAAAATAAAAATAAAAAAGAACTTTTGAGGATCTGTAAAAGTAGTAAAAGTCATCCTTAAGGATCCGTGAATGGAGTTCTCTTGTACTTTGACTTCTTCGATTGCCTTTTCGGTTGTTTAGTAGGTTGCTCGGTCTCAAAATTTTGGTCCACATCCCTCGATGAAGTTAGGGAACCAGAAAACATATCACCATCACTGACTTTGTTCTGCTCATTTCCAGCCTCACCTTTTCTTGCACCATCTTCATAAACACCAACATCATCAGATCTACAATTAACACTACAACTATGTCCATTGTCATCAATTCCAATATCATCATTTCTTTCATTGGCTTCACAAGCGTCAATGCCACCATATTTTACATTTAAAGTTCATGTGCTGCCAAGATAATTTGAATTTAGGTAGCGGGACATCGCAAGCCTACACTACTCATGTTATATGTACCAATTCGTCAAAATCTTAAGCACTACACATATGACTTAAAAATGCACAACCATCATGTTTCCGCGGCCTATTTTGAATGATAAAATGCGAAATTGACTTGATTAACAATAGAGGCAACATACTAAAAAGCTAAAAACTTACTGATGGTTCCAAGGTTCATGATGGCGGTGTCTCTACCGTGCTTAGAGTGGTTAGTATTAATGGTGGTGGTGTCAAGAGTGGCTGGTTGTTCTTATTAGCCGGTTGGGGTGGAGTCGCACTTATTCCTTCGGAGTTATTTTCTGACTCTAAGTCCGACGGCTTCACATTTTGACAACGTTGGGTTGGACAGGGAGAGGAGGCCAGTGTGGTCCGCTTTTGCACCATATTAAGTTCAACCTATTTCAAAACAATAAAAGTTACAAGTCTTAAGAGAAATCCCTCAATTTAATGAAGACCTATGGCAGTTCTGGCCCGGTGATGCAGTTCCACAAAAAAGGAACCTTAGACAGGCTTTTCATCACACACAGAATTATTATCAAACATATGATGGGCAATAATTAAACAAGTCCTAATTCACACCAAGAACACAAAACCAACAACCTAGACAACAAAACAAAAATAAAAACCAAACAGAGAACTGCAGGTGACATTGAGTGGGGGAGATTACCTCACTGTCTAAGTCGGAGGTGGCGGGGCAACTCCAATTAGAACTACGGGTGGAGCCGCAGCGTATCGGACGAAATTGGAAGCCGAAGATGTTGGGTGGCCAGAGATAGAGTAGGAGGCTTGATCGCGTCTGACTGGAGCTTGTTGGTGGTTTGCCGTTTTGGAGGAAGAAGGACGAGGAATGCCAAAGAACGGAGTCGGAAGTAGGGAGGGTTCTGTTTTTTGGTTTCAGTTTTTGGGGAAAAAAACTTCATGGGGACTGATTGCTACTTCGGGCCTTTTCCATTTTCTTTTAATTTCAAAATGAGGTAATTTGGTCTTTCTACGCTAAAAGCTAAGGAAAATAAATTGAAAAGAAAATAATTTTTATAATTGGGTTATAAATTTGAAAGGGTGCAACAGGAGTTTGCTAAGGCATCGTTCATTTTACTGATTTGAGTTTTCAGTTTTAAGTTTTTACAGTTTAATGCTTTTAGAAAATATCACACCTAACTTTTTTTGGTATAGTTAAAAACTCTTAAAAAATATCACATCTCAGCTCGAATTAAAAACTCAAATTTACAAAGCGAACGAAGCCTAAGTAAAAAAATCCCGTGGACTAGCACAAAGAAGTACAAAGGATTATAAGATGGTTTTGACGTGAGAATTTGAAAATGATTTCCTACGGCTTCTTCTTAATTAGGAAAAACATGAGGGTCCTTTATCATGACTTTTTACCGGTGTTTCATTTTTATTGTTGTATTTAATTAAAATCATATTAAAATAAAACATTACGCAGAACAAAATAATTATCAGTAATTCAATTTTTAAGGATTACCATAAAAATCTCTAAACATTATAAGTAAAATTACAACACATCTGACCTTTTCAGTACGCATGTGCAATCTAAATCTTAGTCATCGAGTAAGGCTTAATTACGTTCTTATGGTTAAACCTTAAAAGTTCTATCATGCCCGTTACCGCTAATAGTTTTTTTTTTTTTTTTTTTTTTTTTTTTTTTCAACCCTTCATTTTTTTCCCTGGTACCGGGCAAATAGGAGAATCGTACTATTTCAAGGAAATTTACTTGTGTTGCCAAAGAACAGGCCATCACCTGAAGCTGCTGAAAAGGATCTTTGTTACCATACCTGATCAGCTTTGAATATCTTATCAAGACTCAAAGCAGGCAAGCAATCTTTTACCCAACTCTTGAAAAAGCTGATTCACCATTTAGATCCTCAGAGAAGTAGGGGCAAAAAAAAAAAAAAAAAAAAAGAAAAAAAAAAGAAACACCTTTCGGTAATTGTGATTGCTCAATGCAAAAGTTGTCTGCTATCTCATCTTTTATCAACCTTGCCTACAAAAAGAGGACCCAACAATTATTCACCATTGTGGCTGTCCAGAATAGCATGCCGCCAAAAGTAGGTATATGATATATGTAAAATGATTGTCAAATGTCCTAGGTTTTTTTGTTCTTCTTTTAAAAGCTGTTATACATTCCGGTATAGTCTAAATTTCAGCCACTAAACGATGGGAATGAAACGGTCTCAACCATTGGAACAATAAAAATAAAAATAAAAATTGCAGCTATTATTTTGATTATCCACCTGATAAAATTAGACTGCATCGTACATCTAATCAAAACGGGAAGCAAAAGTGTTTTTAGCCCTTCCTTTTATATATATATATATATATTTTTTTATGGGAGCATTTAGAGTGGGGAGGGTTATTTTATTGATAAAATTTATGTTTTAATCTATAGATTATTTTTTTTAATAGTCTGATCTTTACTAGGAAAAATTTTATACTACGCATTGTAAAGTTTTAATGCAGACATACATAAATAAGACTGCTAAAATACTAATCTAACCCTTAAAAATTATAATTCGAGCAAAATAACCCTGTCACCGTTAGATTCCCTTTTTTATATAAAAATCCATGCTAGAGCTTGTCAACTGAAGCTTCAGTTCCTAAAATGCCATGATAATAAAATTATATTACCAAATTTGCCCTCCTTGGCATCATTTTTCCACAATTTATGTTCATTTGCATAAATATTACATTGGTTTTAAGAAGAAAAATCACACGAAAATCCTTAAAATACTATTGGCCCATAAAATCTAAAACGTTTGGTGCAATTATATAGCAAAATTTAGGAAAGAAAAAATCATTTTATTACTTTTTTATGATATAAATATAACACAATTTGTTTTCATGTTTATGGTCATTATAAAGTCTACAACAATTTAAAATTATCATTTATCAATCATTTAAACACAACTCTAATTAAAGCAACAACACTTTTAAAATACAATTTATTAATCACTCAACTGCTTTTTATTATAATTGATTTTTCACTCAACACAACTAACAACAATTATTTTAAAAGTGACAGCAATACTAACTGGCCCTACATATCATTCTATTTTGGATGTGGCTTGGATGGTCAAATGGGGTTTTATTCAATTAGCAAGTTGCCACGCATAAAGAGTGAAAAGAAAAGGAGTTACCATGTTGGAAATTCCAAGTGCCTTTACCATTTCTAAAACCAGCAATGCTATACTAGATAAATGGTGTTAACTGCTAAGCACTTCACTACACTAAAATAACGACATTCAGATAAACATATAAAAAGAAATGAGAGATAAACATAGAAAAAGAAAAGTTATATAGCCTTTCTTTATTTCCTATAGTACAAACTAGTGGAATGTCTGCGCAGTTGCAAAGATATTTAATAAATTAATTAATAGTATAGAAAAAAATGTATGAAAAAGATATTTAAAAAGTATTAAAAAATACGATACATAATAAAAATGTATGGAAAAGATATTTAAAAGGTATTAGGAAATACCATACATAATAAAAGCTTTATTTATAAGCTGTTGTCAACTTTTAACACATATGTATATATTTATTTACATGTAAATTTATACATACTTATTTATATAGATACACAGGTTTATTTACATATTTATTTTTTTTTGTTTGTTTGTTTTTTTTTTTTTTTTTTTTTTTTTTTTTTTTTTTCTGTTTCTTCTGAGCTGCAATGAAGAAAAATGGAAAGAAAAAAAATAATTATTATTAGATTATAATCGATATTAATAAATGTGTTCATATTTAATATTTAATATAATATACAATGCATAATATTACCTTATTTGTTTTTGTTTTTGTTTTTGTTTTTTTTTTGACGAACTTGTGGAAGAGATAGATTCAAGTGGAACTAAAACAGGTTCAATTGGCTGTTAAACTGATGTGGTTTCTTTTGAAGACGCATTTGTTGTGGGAGGTAAGTACAGCTGAGATTGATCGTCGTTAAAAGTTTTTAAAACAACTTTGTCGACAAAAGCACCCCGAGTACGAAACTATATGAGAAATATTTTTGACATTCATCTTATTTGTTCTAAAATTGGAGGAATCATGTAGTGATCAGTGTACCTCTCCTCATAAGTAAGTGTAGAGCAAGCTTTATTAATAAGGGATTGTTCCGTTTTACCGATTATTACAATGTTTGTTCTCCCTATGGTATCTTCAATTTGTATGTTTAATTTGTACCTGTGCAAAAAAATTAAATTTCAATTATTAAATTTGTGAGTGGGGGATTTTTTTTTTTTTTGGTAATAGAAGTTATTACCAAGTTAATGGCATTGTAAATATATATCCATCAGTGTCACACTACCACGATGTTCCAGATTCTTGCACCTATCTGTAATACTTTGTGCACTCATAATAAAACCATCCTTGATACGGATTGAGGTCAGTTATAGTTGCTCTAACTGTTTATTTTGTTTCCTCTAAAATAGACAAAGAAATACTTTAACCGATTCTGGAATGGATCCAATGCTCCTAATTCTGCTATGGTAATGCGGTTCATATTTTTCTGCTCGTCTAATGATAGTGTTAGCTTTGTTGATGCAACAATGTTGTTTAAAGTTTGAAAAGAATGCCGAAACCTGTAGGAAAATAAGCTTTATGTTTACATAAAATATATGAACGAAGGAAAATGGAATATACATATATATGTGTGTGTGTGTGTGTGTGTGTTTGTGAATAATGGAATAATTAGTATTTTTTGTTATACGTTTGTTTAATTGTTCGCGTTTCAGCAATTTATAGATCTAAATAATAGAAAGTACCAGATGTGTCCTCCTGTAACAAACACATATTAGCAGCTAGTTTCATGATAAGAAATTTGAATAATATACTATAACATGAATAGTAACCTTGATATTGTTTTGCAGCCATGGCAATTACAATTGGTTCCATCATTGTTCGCACGACATTTTCATTGAAAAGCTCTGCAGCCTTTCCCCACAGTGTTATACTTAATTGTTCTTCTCTGAATAGAAAAACGTATAAAATAAGGATAATTATTTAAATATGATTCAATCTTTTCAATTTATTGTTATAATAGTAATTAGAATTGTATTTATCTTATATTTTGAATTGTGAAATTTATTCTCTTCACAATCCTATCACTAATGGCTGATTCTTCAATACTATGGAATGATATAAGTTGACTAACTATATATGATACAAAGAAAAAATTTGTAATCAATTAGTTTTAGCTATTATAAAATAATAAATATTTGAGTAAAAAATATAAATAAATACTAAAATAAATAAATTTGAGAGAACATCGTTGACGTCGATTCTTGGAGAAAGTTGATCAAATTCGAAAAAATTAAATTTTTATCGAGGTATCTCAAGCATATCTTCAGGAACATGTCTCTAGCAATCCGTAACATTGTTATGTAGGGAACAACTTTATATCTTGCTTTGTTCCTATCGATAAAGATATTATTATCTCATATATACTGCCTTCTTCAATTATTTAACTCATGTAGTCAGCATCTCTTGATCGGTAAGTAACAAATATTTTTTTTTCTATATATTTCTATTCAAATAATATATGAAGAGAGCATATATCATTACCTCTTCATCAACCAGTAACATGTCGAGAGTGATAAAATCTCCTGATTTATAATATGTATTCCTCCGTAAGCGATATATTCAAGCATGAATAATCAGGTGTATTCCTCCGTAAGCGATATAAGCTGAAAAAGAATGTTAAAAATATAAAAATCAATAATATATAAATGAGAGAAAGTATCGTAAATTATTTCAACAGTTTAAAAATGAGGAAACTTATTAACATATGTTAATATTAATATCTCTTTATAAACAATATTTTTATATGATTTGGATCTCTGTTAATCGATTTATATATTAGAATGTATAAAACATTTGGTGATGTTACTCTTGATAAAGCTACAAATAATTGACTATGAGAGAAAAATTTTATTTTCTAAGTATATACTGACTTTTTCCAGAGATTGACCTTGACTTTTATTTATTGTCATTGCATAACAAATTTTTATGAGAAATTGTCATCTTTTTTTAACACAAATGGCCATTTTGATTCATTTATAGTCATTTCTATTCTAGGTATATATACTTTATTGTTTGTATCAGCTGAATAATTCTATTTGTTAATTGTGTGATTATTATGTGTGTGCTTACATAAACCTATTGATTGATTTAGATTTCACAAAAACATAACAGGAATTCCAATTTTTAATTTTAATTTTAATTCGTGTGGGGATAAGCCATTGAAATTTAATATGTATAAGAATTCAGGAGGATATAATAAATTTAAGGGAAATAGTAGAAAATAGGCCAATATGAAAAGCTTAAGAAAGTAAATAGGCCAATTTTTAGTTATAGAAATTAATAGGCCATAACTTGTCAAGTTATGGTTCATAATCAAATAAGTTATGGACAAACTTGTCAAGTTATGGTTCATAACCGGACAAGTTATGGGTAATTATGAATAATAACTTGTCAAGTTATGCCTCATAACTAGACAAGTTATAGACGAAAATAATAATTTGGCCTATTTATTAACTTATGTAAACTATTGGCCTATTAATTTTAATTCATCTTAAATTTTAGCTTATTTTCCTTTTTCTCTCTAAATTTAATTGAACAAGATTTCCAGAAGAATAAATAATTGTATGATAACTGTAATAAGTTCTTTCCTCAATAGGTATTAAAGATAATATGTATTCATTTATTTCATTTGTACTTTTATTTTTAAGTGTAACAATTGCACGATTTTTAATATAATCGATGTTGTCGAAATTTTTATTGAAATTGTCATATATTGTATTTGAAATATGTCTAATAGGATTTTCATCATTCGACAGAAAATATTTTTCTAGTATATTAATCCAAGTTGCATCTTCATTTTTTGGATCTCTTATTCCATCACTTGTTTCGTTTCCAATTTTTAATATCCATTTAGAAAAAATGACAAATTCTGCTTGTTCATCAACAGAAGTGTAAGGATTTTTCAATCTCATATTTTCTGTTAAAGTAAATATATGAAATTGTGACCAAAGATAAGAATTATTTATACTTGCATCAATAATGTTTTCTTTTGTCCCACCTGGAATAACATGTAATATTTTTTTAAAATCACCACCTAATATAACTATTATTCCTCAAAAAGGACAGATGAAATTATTTTTTAAATCTTGCATTGTTTTATCTAAGACTTCAAAACATTATTTATTATTTATTGGTGCTTCATCCCATATTATTTAACTTGTTTTTTCTATTAGTTTAGCTAACTGAGTATTCTTTTAATGTGACATGCTAAATATTTATCAAGTAAAACAGGTATACAAAATCTTAAATGTGCAGTATGACCTTTTGGTAATAATAATGATGTTATACTAGATGATGCAACTGCTAATACTATTTCACTATTTGAACAAACTTTGCTAATACATGCATTCCATAAATATGTTTTTCTTGCTTCTTGATTAGTGCATGAAAATGCACCCTAAATACTACTTTTGATTTATATAATATTAAAATATTTAAGCTTTAATTAAACAATTTCATTATTTTTATTCATAATATTTTTAATTGGAATTTCTCTAGTTTTTGCTTAATTATTTACAGATAAAAAGCAGTGTAAAAAGCTACACAAAAATAAGTCATGAAAGCCATGTTTTCAACCACTTGGAGCCAAGCCACTAAGCTGAGCCTCACAAGCCAAAAAGAGAGAAGAGCCGCGCGAGCCAAAGCCAAATACTTATTCCCCGTGGGCCCCAGCTCGCCTGCCTTCCCCACTCCACCTCACGCGCGTCACCAGCACGCAAACATCCCAGGGTGCGCGTTCTTCCTCCGCGCGATCTCCAGCGTGTCCAAGCTCTCTTCTGCGTGGGTCCCGCGTCTGCGATGTCGGCCTACCCTCTTCTCCGTGTGTGACAGCTGGCTTCCGTGGGTCCTAAATGTCTCCAAGGCCAATGCCCTTCCTCCACTCCACGCGCGACACGTGGCGGCCTTATTCCTTTCCTCCAACCGAGCTTTGACAGGAGTCCAAATGAAAGCTGAATATGAATTTCTTCTTCAAAATCAGAGCAAATTGGCCAGATTTCTTTTCCAAATCAAATATATGATTTCTCTTAATTTATGTGTAATTTTATTTTATTTCCTTTTCTCACTACAACAAATATGCCCATTTGCGACGACTTTTTTTGCGACGACACTTGTCGTCGCAAGAAAAGACTATTTGCGACAACATGTCGTTGTAAATAACCTCCGTTAAAAAAAAGTCCACATGTCGTCGCTAATAAATTGGTTGTCATCGCAGATAAGTTTGGTGCGCAAATTTCGATGGCGCGGATTTTTCACGCGAATGTAATCCAGGTTTTTGCGACGAAAATTGGTCTTATTTGCGACGATTTATCATCGCAAATGAGTTGTGATTATTTACAACAACATTGTTTTAGTTTCGTCACAAATAATCTAGTGACGAGAAAGTATGGGCGAGAAGAAACAATTATTTGTGACGATTTTTTAGTAATTGCGACGACATTGTCGTCGCAAATAATTTTTTATTTGCGACGACTTTTGTCGTCGCAAATAACGGTGCCCTAATTAATGTACTCTCCTTCTTCTTCTTCATTTTCTCCCAACTCTTTCTCTCTCTTTATCCTGCAAATTCTCTCTCTCTCTCTCTCCTGCGACATCTCTCGCCGCCTCCTCTTTCCGTCACCGTCGTCGCCGCCGCCACTCCTATTGCCGACCTTTCTTCTCTTTCTTCCCTTCTCTCTTCCCTTCTTTCTCTCTCTCTTCCCTTCTTCTCTCTCTCTCTTCTTCCCCTCTCCTTCTGCCACCGCCGCCGCCTCCTACCATCGGCCGGCCCTCCCCTTCCCTCTCTCCCCTTGTCACTCTTCCGTTGTTTCTCTCTCTTCCTTTCTCTCTCTCTCTTTTTTCCCTTTCCTTCCCCTCTCCTTCCGCCGCACCGTCGCCGCACTACTGCCGGCTCCCTCCCGGCGTCCTGGTCCGGCCGCCGTGCTCCGGGCCCCCTGCTCCCGCCGCCCGGTCGCCGCCCCGGTCCGCCGCCCCGATCCGCCCGCCCGGTCACAGTGTGTTTTTTTTTTTTTTCCTTAACAATTTTTTTTTTCTTAAGCATTATACTTGTTATTATAACTAGATTATACTTAGAACTTAAAATCATTTCCTAAGCATAATACTTTGAACTAGATGAGTATAATTTAGAATTAGATGACTAGATTATATTCATAACTTAGAATCATTATATTTATTATTGTGTTTATATGTTTCTCTAGATGTTAATAAAATATTAATTATGGTGTTTGAAAATTATATTTGATGTTTTAATTTGATGTAGGCGTTTGATTTTTCACCTTTGTCCTTGTTTGCACGGTTCCTCCGACGTAATTCTTCTATTTTCAGCCCCCGTTTAGTTGGTTTGAACTTTGTAAGTTTTTTATATTTATTTAGCTTAAAATTATAGTAGTTGTATGAATTCGGGATTATGTTCAAATTTAGTATATGTTTATGATTCTTGTTCTGGGTGGCACATCTTGCAGCTATGGTATGCCGAAATCTTTTAAAGTTGTTTTTCTGCAGGTTTTGATTTTTAGATAATGTGAAAAATAAGTCGTTATGCTGCTGAAATTTAGTTAGGAAACCAGAATTTTAATAAGTTCATTAACACAATTTAATTAATAAAACTTAGTTGTGTTAATTAAGAATAAAATTAAAATTAATTGAACACATTAATAAATTGTTATGTCTGTTGTTGTTTATAGTTGAAATGCCGATTGACAAAAGTTGGACTACTTTTAGGAACCGATTGTCGGATGAATATTGGAATGGGTTATCTGCTTTTATTGAGGTCGCCAAAAATTATAAAACTTCACTTGGCCATATCAGTTGTCCTTGTATGAAATGTAGAAACCATGAAATGCATCCAGTACAAACTGTGAGGGCGCATATACATCGATATGGTTTTGATCCATTGTATAGAACATGGATTCACCACGGTGAAGTAGAGGCGGTTTCAGGTGTAGACCCAATAGTTAATTAACCAGTAGACGAGATGTTTGCAGTCTTAGAAGATGTTGCCGGGATTAATGATGACCGTGGAATGTTGGATAAATGCATGTGGATCTAGAAGATGCACAATACTCTGAATTTAAGGATCTACTTTCTGAACTCCAGGTGGGATTGTATCCGGGCTGTACTAAGTATTCATCTTTAAATTTCTTAGTAAAATTGATGCATTTAAAAGTGTTATACAAGTGGCCTAATGAGTGTATGGATGTTGTTTTAAGTCTATTGAAAGATGCATTTCCGGATGTGAAGTTACCTTCTTCTCATTATGAGTCGAAGAAGCTCATGAGTAAACTTGGATTGGGTTACGAAACAATTCATGTCTGCAAGTACGATTGTGCTTTGTTTTGGAAGGAGAACGCTGATCTACAAACGTGTCCTGTATGTAAAACATCACATTGGAAGAAAAAAAAGACAAAGGGTACTAAACAAGTCCCGTGGAAAGTACTACGTTATTTCCCGTTAACAGATTGAATGAAGCGTCTGTAACGTCACACCGCTAAAGATATGATGTGGCACCAGCGTGGGCATTCAAATAATGAGGATTTAATGCGTCATCCAGTTGATGGTATTGAATGGAAGGAGATAGATGAAAAGTATCCTGAACATGAGCCTCTCATACAGTATGTGGCCGGTGGTTTTAACGGCCTACAATTTACCTCCGTGGTTATGCACTAAAGATCCTTATAAGATGTTGACATTGTTGATTCTTGGCCCAAATGCACCCGGAAAGGATATGGATGTTTTTTTAAGGCCTCTTGTGGATGAGTTAAAAGATTTGTGGAATAATGGAGTAATTGTATGTGACGCAATTTCGAATACATCATTTCAGATGCGAGCTATGTTGCTTATGATTGTTAATGATTTTCCTGCTCATAGTAGCTTATCTGGATGGAGTGGTCAAGGCTATTTAGCATGCCCAACTTGCAACGATGCAACTCCTTCAAAGAGGATAACAAGTAAGACTTGTTTTGTTGGCCATCGGCGATGGCTTCCTATTAAACATGGGATAAGCAAAAATAAAAAGTTTGATGATATAGTTGAGAAATGACCTCCTCCGGCTCAAAAATCTGTTCACCAAATCTTAGCTCAACTACAAAATGTGTCATTCAGATTGCCTGGTAAACATGACAAGTATGGTGGGAAGAAGCAAAAAAGACATGCAAGCGAGCTTAATTGGACAAAGAAGAGTATCTTTTGGGAGTTATGCCTTATTGGAAGTCATTGTCGTTACGTCACAACTTAGAAGTCATGCATATTGAGAAGAATGTATGCGATAGTTTATTGGGCACAATTCTTGACATTGATGGAAAAAGTAAAGATACGGATAAGGCGAGAATCGATCTGCAAAATATGGGGGTGCGCAAGGAGTTGCATTTGTACAAAGACGATGATCGTTGGATGAAACCACATACGTCTTATACACTATCTCCCGATGATAGTAAAAAGTTTTGTGATTTTTTAAAATCAGTAAGGTTTCCTGAAGGATTTTGTCACGCCCCCCAACTAGGGTGGGTGACGTGGAACTCGATTTGGAATTAATAAAGTAGATTCCCAACCGGGTCCCACACTTAGCTGCATTAAAATATAAATAAACAACATAATCCAGGAGCCTCTGACACATAGGGCTCCACCCCACAGGACATACAGTATCGTACATACATGCACATGTAAATAATCAATTACAATAGACATCATCCACGGTCTAGTAAATCCAAATGTCATTTATTACAAATTCTTACATATTCCTTACACTTTATGTCAGAAGATGAACACAATCCTCACTTAATCGTTCTGTACCACCACTTAGCTACTTCCGCTACTGTGCCCCGCGCCTAGAGTCTCCTGGGAGGGGTTTTAAACATTAGAAACATAAAACGTGAGCGAAATGCCCAGTAGGATATAATTTGAAAATACTTAAAATAAATGAGTGCATAAACGAATAAATGAATAAATTAAGACATTCAATCCTGACAGAGTAGCCGGAACCTCACATCTTTTTTCTCAAAGGAAATATAACGAAAATAATCCATATTACAGGCTTCAGCAAGTAATTAGTACAAATTACTCACCTCACCAAGTGCCTCACCTACCCGGACCGGTTTCGGGTTTCGCCCCCAAGGATGCACTCTCCGCATCCTATCTAGGCTTACAGTAATAGACTCGATTACTAGTTCACAAGATCTTTTATCTTAAGAAATCATTCATTTAACATTATGAAATCGTTCATATGACCCCACGAACTACTCAAGCTGCGGGTCCCATGACTGGACAAGCCATGAGGTTCCATGACTAGACAAGCTATGGATTCCATGGACAGGACAAGCCAAGGATTTCCATAAACTAACAAGCCAAGGTTTTTAAAACATTTTTCTTTTGCAAACCAATCCCTTTCTTTAAAACATTTTCAAGGCCAAAATTCCTTTTTGAAAACAGGCTCACAAGGAAAAGGGATAAAAATCCTACCTCGGACAATCAAACCTCGGGACTAGCGTTACCCTTTTTCGGCTTCTGCTTCCTCAAGTTCCTTCAGTCTGAATCCACAGCGAGCACTGATACAAGATAACACTTTAGGATCAATTCTCATTCCTAAAGCAATCCAATCTCACTTATATACCAAGATTTTCAATTAGTGTGCCCTAATCCATTTTCATGTTCCAAATTCCATTCCAAGGGTTTTAAATATCAAATCAGGGATTAAAGATTCTAATCCTTTCATCTCAAGTCCCCAAATGAAGCTAATTTGGGTTCTCCCCGAAAACAAGGGTCAAAACAACAATTTTAGGCCAAACAGGGTCAAACCCCGTGTACACCGGTCAACCTGTGACAGAGCAGTGCAACACTACTAGTCGACTGGTAGTGTGCACACCGGTCGACCACACAGGTCGACCGGCAGAATCGACTACGCGAGAGAAGCTCACGGAAATCAGTCCAAAAACCTGCAAATCCAGTCCCAAATCTAAATATTTCAAAGGAAAAACACTAGATCCGGGTTCTAGGTCCTAAAACAAGTCCAAAGAACCCAAGATCTCCAATTTCTACTCTAGTTTTACTCAAAAATCATCAAAATCCGGTTTGAACCAAAAATAAGTTTTAAAATTTAGAAACTTGAGATTCAAGAGAGATTCTTTCAGTAATCTTACCTCGAATCCTTCTCTTGATGTTGAAAATGTTTTTGAAACTCTTCTTGGCTCAAGATCCGTTTGATTCTGGACACAAAACAGGAGAGATAGAGAGAGAGAGAGAGTGAGCAGGAGTGAAGAGAGGGAGAGAGAGAGCGCACGGGGAAGGAAAGAAAGAAAAGAAAGGAAAAGGAAAAAGAAAAGAAAATGACATGCGTAAAATATAGCAGTCCAGAAATGCGCCAATACACACTTCTGGATTAAAATAAATTACTGTGAATAATTTAAATACCTTGGAATTATTTAAACTTTCATTTCAGAAACATTTATTAATTAAAACCTCAATTAATTAAATCAGATTAGGCACACTAATAATCTCAATTACCTTAATTAATCTCAATTAATTCTTCAGGGTGTTATAGCTCCACCCCCTTAGGCAATTTCATCCCGAAATTAAAACTCACCTCAAAGTGCAAACAGATGCGGATAACGTTCCTGCATCGTCGTTTCAAGCTCACATGTTGCTTCCTCAACACCATGGTGCTGCCACAACACTTTCACTAATGGGATCTCACGATGACGCAGACTCTTCATCTTCCGGTCAATAATCTGGACTGGTACCTCATCGTACGTCGTGTCCTCCTGTATCGGAATGTCATACCATTGCACTACAGCTCCCGGATCAGGTTGACATTTCTGAAGCATGGAGACATGGAACACGTCATGCACATGAGGTAATTCAGGTGGCAGGGCAAGACGATATGCCACAACACCGACTTGCTGGACGATCGGGAATGGTCCAATATACCTCGGCGCAAGCTTCTCTTTCACACCAAACCGAGTAACTCCCTTACATGGGGAAACCTTCAACAGAAGAAAGTCACATTCTTGGAATTCCAAAGGCCTACGCCTTTTGTCAGCATAGCTCTTCTGTCGACTTTGAGCTGTCAATAGTCGTTCCAAAATCACAGCTATCTTCTCGTTATTCTCTTGAATGACATCCGGTCCAGTTGTAAGTCAATCCTCTGGTTCCAACCAACAAGCAGGTGACCTACAAGGACGACCATACAACGCCTCGAACAGTGCCATACTGATATTGGCCTGATAGCTGTTATTGTAAGCGAATTCAGCAAGGTGCAAGTATTTCTTTCAATTCCCGCCAAAATTCAGAACACAAGCACGAAGCATATCCTCCAAAACTGAATAACTCTTTCAAATTGTCCATCAGTCTGAGGATGAAATGTTGTGCTGAAGTTCAATTCTATTCCCATGGCTTCCTGGAAACTTCTCCAATACCTTGCATTGAAACGCGTATCACGATCGGACGTGATCAATAATGGTACTCCATGGAACTTCACGACATGTTCCGGGTACAATTCTGCCGGAACGTTCCGAGAATAGGTCGCACAGAATGGTATGAAATGCATAGATTTTGTCAACCAATCTACCACCACCCAGATGGCATCGTGCCTATGCTCAGTTCTCGGTAGTCCCATCAGAATATCCATCGTGATGTGCTCCCATTTCCATCCTGGTACAGGTAGAGACTGCAACTCTCCAACTGGCTTCTTATGTTCTGCTTTAACTCAGAGGCAAGTCACACATTCTGAGATGTACTCACGAACATCTTTCTTCATGCCTCTCCACCAGTACTGTCTCTTCAAGTCCTGGTATATCTTGGTACTACCCGGATGAATGGAGTACTTCGATTTGTGAGCTTCATGCATAATCACTTTCTTGATCTCACCCACTTTAGGAACAACGAGGCGGTCGCGGAAGTACAGCATCTCGTCTTCTTGGATTCTCCAATCCTCAAATTGTTCTTCATTTGGGATTCGAGTCCAGATTCCTTGAAGATGAGAATCTTGCCACTGATTCTGCTTGACTTGTTGCATAAGAGCTAGTGCGGAGATCAGATTATACACCACCGCCTGGTTATAATCCTCATGGTACTAAAGATCATACTCACTCACTACTTCAGTCCTCTTCCAATCCTCCAAAGCTAATGACGCCAGAGTCCCTGACGTTTTCCTGCTAAGGGCATCAGCCACCCCATTAGCTTTTCCAGGATGATACTGTGAAGTCATAATCTTCCATGTACTCTACACATCTCCTATGTCTGAGGTTCAGATCTTTCTGAGTAAACAAGTACTTCAGGCTCTTATGATCGGAGAAGACCTGAAACCTTGCTCCATAGAGATAACATCTCCATATCTTCAGAGCAAATATTACCGCTGCTAACTCCAAGTCATGCGTGGGGTAATTCTGCTCATGCGGTCTCAATTGATGAGATCCGCCTTGCATCAAGACACAACCAAGCCCAACCCCGAGGCGTCAGAGTACACCTCGTATGGCTCCTCGGTATTAGGAATCGTCAGAATCGGTGCACTTGTCAACCTTACCTTCAATTCCTGAAAGGCATGTTCACATTCAGCATCCTACTCGAATCTGACTTCTTTCTTGATCAATCGAGTCATCGGTGCAGTAATACTCGAGAAATCCTTTGCAAAACGCCGGTAATACCCCGCGAGTCTGAGAAAGCTTCGAATCTCTGCCATATTCTTCGGCCTTTCCCACTGTAATACAGTTTCAATCTTGGATGGGTCCACGAAAATTCCTTGTCCTGAAATTACATGGCCAAGGAACTTCACCTCTGTCAGCCAGAAGTCATACTTCTCCTTCTTCGCATACAACTGGTGCTCATAAAGAGTCTGAAGAACAATCCTCAAATGCTGTTCGTGTTTTTCCCAAGTCTTCGAATACACCAAGATGTCATCAATGAACACAATGACGAACCGATCCAAGTATGGCCGAAAAACACGGTTCATCAAATCCATGAATGCAACAAGGGCATTTGTCAACCCAAATGGCATTACCAGGAACTCGAAGTGTCCATATCAAGTCCGAAAAGCAGTCTTCAGAATATCCTCTTCCTTAATTTTCAATTGGTGATACCCGGACCTCAAGTCAATCTTAGAGTTAAACTGTGATCCACCCAACTGATCGAATAACTCATCGATCCTCGGCAATGGTTATTTATTCTTTACAGTTACCATGTTCAATTGATGATAGTCAATGCATAACCGAAGAGATCCGCCGTGCTTTTTCACAAATAGCACTGGTGCACCCCAAGGGGAAGTACTATTCTAGATATATCCCTTCTCTACCAGCTCTTCAAGCTGTGTTCTTAATTCCTTCATCCCCGCCAGAGACATCCGGTATGGAGGAATGGAGATAGGTGCCATTCTCGGAACCAAATCAATACAGAATTCAATCTCTCGATCTGGCGGTAAACCAGGTAGCTCATTAAGAAATACATCTGTGAACTCATCCACTACAGGGATTCCCCCACTATCTCCAATCACTTCAGATTCACCTTCTAAGGCAAGAAGGGAAGAGAAAAATGCTAGATTCTTCCGTCCCCCAACGCTATACTTCAACAGTCATTCCCTAAGGACTGGGTTCATCTCTGCCTGATAAGAAATTACTGTTCCAAAATCTGTCACCAAGGTTACCTTCCTACAGTAGCAATCAACAATTGCACCGTGCCTTGACAACCAATCCATTCCGAGTACCACATCAAACATGGTCAGCGGAAGGATAATCAAATCTGCTCTCAATTGCTCACCACCAATCATGATTTCACATGACTTACACACACTCATCACCTCCACACATCCCAGTGGGGAGTTCAAAGTCATCGGGACTTCTAAATTCTCACTCTTCAGTTTCAAAGTCCGAACAAAAGAACATGATATGAATGAGTGTGTAACACCTGTATCAAACAACATGTGAGCAAAAGAATGAGAGATTAGAATCATACCCTCAACCACCGCATTGCTAGTTTGACCTCCATAATTAGCGGCCTATACTGTTGTGGTGAAGGCAGTTGTGCCGGTCTCGGCGCCTGAGGCTGAAACTGTTGGGAATAGTGTCCTGAAA
Organism: Morus alba; assembly: GCA_012066045.3. Taxonomy (NCBI): domain Eukaryota; kingdom Viridiplantae; phylum Streptophyta; class Magnoliopsida; order Rosales; family Moraceae; genus Morus; species Morus alba. The sequence goes on from CP050225.2 coordinate 23,391,816, forward strand.
GCATAAGATGTAAAATGATATTTATTATTTATTTAATAAAATAGTTTATTCATCATTTTATGTGCATATATTTATGAATATTTTATGAATATCAAATAAAATTCCTTGATTATTTATGTAACCTTAAACATGGTATATAAGTGTTATATACGAGAGGATAATGTTTAAGGATAATAATCAAAAGTAATTCTTCATAATGAATTTAATTAAAGTTCAGAATCTTTAATTAAAACATTATTAATACATGTCATTCCCATTTAGAATGGAATAGTGTTATCCGCACTGTTAATATTGCAAGATATTGAATGAGTGTATTTCGCATAATGAGATTATGTGGAACATGGACGCAGACACAATATGAATTTCTAATAATTTCCGTTAAGAATAGAAATTCTAATTGAGTCTACCGATGGTCATATATAGAATTATCTTAATTCTGAGTTCTTAACAAACTCCTATTTATGGATTTATGTCTTTTGATTTACTCGGTACGGATTCCGAAACCCTAAATCCTATTCATTGTATTTTGGAGACATAATGAAATAGGTAGCTAGGAATGTTATTATACGAGATGGAATCCATTCCTTCTTGAGAGAGAAGCAGATAAATAATTCTCTTGAGTGTTGATTCAGTACTTGGATTAGTAAGAGCGCTCTGGTTCATGAATGTGTTTTATGAATGACTATCCATTAGAGAATCAATGGTACTCAAGGATAAAGATGTAATTAGAGAGGTTAACGGATTCTACCTGACTCAATTTATGAATTATTTATAGAGGATCGATCTATATCTAATGACTATATCAAATGGACACTTCACAGTTTAGAAGTAATTAATGTCTATAATTCCGAGAGTGCAATTCCAAGTTTATAGTGGAGTAACTATTGGAATTAATGGAATTAATTAATTAATTAAAGTGTTTAATTAATTATTAATTTTATTGGAGCTCAGAATTATGAGTCCATTAGTCCCCACGTCGTCCTTGTAATTCTACCAGACACAAAGGGCAAAATGGGAATTTTAGAATTACGGAATTCTAAAATTAAATACTCGAAGAATAATTAATTGAGAATTAATTATTATTTAAATAATGAGATTATTTAAATTTGAATTTGAACATATCTAGATTTATCCATTTAAACTTATCTGATAAGTTGTTTAATTTATAATTCAAATTAATTTAAGTTTGACTTAAATTTGAATTTGAATCTGAATTAAAATTGGACTACTGGATAAAGGATAAAATATCTTCCTTCCCTATTTATAATTGGCGCCACACTCAGGGATAAAACCCTAGAGTGTGGCCGGCCACCTTAAGGATAAGGGGAAGGGATTTTTTGTTCCAAATTCAAAATTGGAGATAAGGATTTGATTCTATTTTGAAGTTTGACTTCTACTCTTCAAATATGAGATAGATAGAAAATTGTGGTAACAATTTTTGACATATTTTCAGCCAAAAAGAAAGGTGTGGCCGAAATTCTCATATAGGGAAAAAGAGTGAAAAATATTTTTCTCCAAAAAAATTCCACATCGTGCATACGTTGGTGTTTGTGGAAATTCGAGTGTTTAAGAAACCTATTTTGTCTTGCGTGTGCCCACACACACATCTACTTGGAATCAAGGAATTGACATGGAAGACTTTGGTGTTCTAAACACAAAGCTTGGAGCTAGGACTGTTCGTGGTGAAAGAAATTCAAGTTATCATCCGAGTCGGCTACCAGGTATTTTTTTTGTTGAACCTTGAATGATATAAATTAATGAGATTAATTTATTCGTCCATAAATTAATATAATCTATAGAGTATCTCAAAAGTTTTGTGAAAATTTTTTGTTATACACGATCCGCCTTTCCGCTACCAAATTCGATTCGGCAACCAACAGAAACTGTGTATACTGAGGCGGCTGATAAGTCGGCGCATGAGGGTATGGCATCTGTTGCGGCTGATATGGTGGCAAGTACTGTGGTGGCCCTTACTGGCTATAGGAAGCGTCACTTTGAGCCAGCGGCCGATTAGGACATTCCCTCCAAATATGGCCCACCTGCCCATAATGGTAACACCTGGGCCCGTAGGGAGCATTTCTGTCACTCCCAGACGAACTACTGCCACCGCTTGCCATTTCTCCAATCATCTGTCCCTAGTTGCAGTTTCTTCTACCACTCTGCTGTGGTCCACCTGAAACAGAAGGTCTACCAGAGACGGAGACTCGACCCGCCTCTTCTTTTTTAGTTTGGTGATAGACCAAATTATCCTGTTCCACCCTTGTAGTAACAGCTACCAAATCCTGGAAGTTTCGAAGTCTTAGAGCCACCAAGGATCTCCTCACAGAGTTCTTGAGGCCCTTCGCAAACTTAAGACATCTCATGTGTTCAGACTCCACCAGAGATGGCGCGAACCGGGATATGTCATTAAACTTAGCCTCATATTCCCTCACAGACATGTCCCCTTGCTGTAGCGACATGAATTCCAGTGCTTTTTCTTCCCTGTAACTCTAAGGAAAGTACTGGTCATTGAACAACACCTCAAACTGCTCCAAAGTCATCCCTACGACATCCATTCTCCTCTTGACCTGTTTCCACCAAGTGTTTGCTAACCCTTCCATCTTGTACACCGCAAATTCCACCCAGTATTCATCTTGGACTCCCATAGTACTCAAGTGCTTGACTATGGAGTCAATCCAGAACTTCGCTTCCTGGGGTCCTCCCTCACTGTTAAACGAGGGGATAGGCGCTCGCTTGAATTCCTGAAAGTACCCTTGTTTCAGATCCTCAGCCAGTCACTCATTCCGAGCTCTAGTGGCCATGCCTTGAAAGGCAGCATACATGGCATCCAAGAACCCTTGATTCGGTTGTTCCGGGTGAGTGCCTAGTCTACGGTGAGGCACCATTTCCTTCAACTGAAATAAAACTAGACTATTCAGTGGATAACAGATGTCACACATGTATGTACAATCCTTGGGTTCTTAACCTAAAGCTCTGATACCACTCTATCACGCCCCCTAACTGGGATGGGTGACGTGGAACTTGATTTGGGATTAAAAAAGCAGATTCCCAACCGGGTCCCACACTTAGCTGCATTAAAATATAAATAAACAACATAATCCAGGAGCCTCTGACGCACAGGGGTCCACCCCACAGGACATATAGTATCGTACAAACATGCACATGTAAATAATTAATTACAACAGACATCATCCACAGTCTAGTAAATCCAAATGTCATTTATTACAAATTCTTACATATTCCTTACACTTTATGTCAGAGGATGAACAGAATCCTCACTTGATCATTCCTTAACACCACTTAGCTACTTCTGCTACTGTGCCCTGCTCCTAGAGTCTCCTGGGAGGGGTTTTAAACATTTGAAACATAAAACGTGAGCGAAAGGCCCAGTAGGATATAATTTGAAAACACTTAAAATAAATGAGTGCATAAACGAATAAATGAATAAAATAAGACATTCAGTCCCGACAGAGTAGCCGGAACCTCACATCCTTTTTCTCAAAGGAAATATAACAGAAAATAATCCATATTACCGGCTTCAGCGAGTAATTAGTACAAATTACTCACCTCACCATGTGCCTCGCCTACCCGGACTGGTTTCAGATTCTGCCCTCGATGAGCACTCTCTACATCCTATCTAGGCTTACAGCAATAGACTTTATTACCAATTCACAAGATCTCTTATCTTAAGAAATCATTCATTTAACATTATGAAATCGTTCATATGACCCCACAAACTACTCAAGCCGCGGGCCCCATGTGTGGGGTCCCGCGCCCTCCAAACACGGTCGCCGTTCCTTATACTACTACTAATGGGCTAAGTTATAGTCTAATTCATTATTCATTGTTAGACTATTGTCTCTTTAATTTATGTTCAAATGCGGGTAAATTTTTTTTCTTTACATTAACCCTCAGGTCTTAACATGTTATGTTGATACTCTAATAACACATCTTGCTATTACTTTAAAGATTCGGTATCATACTAGTTCCCGAAACTTGTCTTAACTTATTACAATCCGTTGTTCTTTACTAAGACAATGGTTGTAATATCTTCTTCTTAGAACTAAACATACATACTATCATTCTATATTACATTAATTTGCAGCGGAATTTAATTTCTAAGCGGCGTAGTAAAGACCACTCCCGTGCACCCATGACATTTCCGCCACCCTTGCCTCCAAGATGTCCATCAAGCAAACCACTATATGACCGGGCTGCTTACCTTTGTTACCTGACACACGAGTAAATGATGAGCTAACGCTCAAGAAGTATAAACATGCATACATCATAAACTAATAGAAATTACATTAAGAGTTATGATGCAAATATGCTCGTGTGAAACATGCTTTAAACTACTTTCTATCTTTTTGTTCTTACTTTCTTGGCTGGTCTAGTCGGAATCTCTACTCGTGAGATTTCCTCCCTTTGCGGAGGCCGCGACCCGTCGATCTTTACTTCTTGGATCATTACTTTCACTGTCTGCGGTCAAGTCGGAATCTCTACTCTTTGAGATTTTTTCCTCCCTTGCGGAGGCCGACGACCCGTCGATCTTGTAACTATGCATAAGGGTAACCATATGTCGCCCTTACGAAATCTAGAGCATTAAGCCCTCCAAACATGTATAATCACATGTAATCATATAGACTTAGGAACATAAATAAATTAATAGTTCTAAGTCTAACTACAGCTTACTCGAGTCCAGACAAACATATATGTCTATACTTACCGGTAATCCGCTAGGATACCCGCTTGCTTGAAGTTCTTTCTTGTTGCTTCGGCTCTCGTGCCAAAACCTGTTTCATGGAAATAGGTATCAATTCCCTATTCCAATCACAATTCCTCATACTTAGATTCCTAAATCCAATTTCAACTCATTTTCGAACTTAACCCCTCTAGGCCGAATTCTAGCTCAAGAGGCAAATTACACCTATTCGTGTATCTCGGTTTACGAATCTTAATCTATTCATTTCCGAGCTTTAAAAAACTGTTATCCATTCTCTAGAATTGGATTACTAACTCATTGCTTACTAACTAGATTTTAGGAAATTTTGGCAGAGTTTCGCCTTAATTTTTCTAGTTTCCGAGTTTTCAATAACTCGTTTTACTTCGATTTTTCGGTACACTGTAGTCGATTCACATTCCCGAACACAAATTGCTACGTAAATTGAACAAAAATACATTTCCTCCATTTCTAGGGAATTCGGATTTTTAGTGTAAATCAAAAAAAAAATTGTTCAATCCTTTCAATACTTGCACATTAAACTCCTATCGTAGTTCCGACAAAACCTCGGTTTTTTTTTTTCGATTTTACGGATTTTTCCCGAGATGAGTTACTATTCACAAAAATGAAAAAGCATGCAGTTTCTCATGAAAAATCCGAAATCTTACCTTGAAAAGTTGAGATTCTCCGCTAGAATGCCTCGGGTTATGTTTCCACCGGACTGAACGGAAGAAATTTCGGTGAAAACGGGTGATTCCTTGATTTTCCCTTGATTTTCTCTCTTTTCTCTCTCTCTTTCTTCTTGGTCGGCCACTCTTTAGAAAATAGAACACTTTGTGTTCTAATGTGCTTCCGTAGGCCACTTATATGTAATAATGAATATTATAATATTATTTTTAATAATATCTAATATTACTTTCTAAAATTAAATTAAAGAAATCACTTTAATTCCTATAATTTAATTTTACTAATTCTAATTAAGTTTGACACTTAATTTAAGTGGTTCCGTGTTCCCTACATTTTTCTTATTGAGACCAAACTTTCCGTTTTTTCAAAACGAGTCTCTTTCCGTCACCGATAATTTCACACCCAGTGCGGGTTCTATCTTCGCTTTTTCTGGATCTCTTGAGCACCCTGGGTCAAATTTCTCATATTCAACCCACTTCTCTTAGGTATCTCAATAGTCAATTTCTTTTCTGAAATTCTCATTTTAAACGATCGAATTGCTCAAAGCGTGTACCCTCGCGGGTTTCGTTTTTTTTGATTTCCCGCTTTAACCGACTCGGGAAAATTCTGTTTCGGGAACTTTTGTCATTTTCCTTACTTCTAATATTTCTACTCTTTTTCTAACTGGTCATTTGGTCATTTACCAAATATTTCAGCTTTTTCATAACTAAAATATACTGTTAAAATTTCTAACTTTTTAACCGATATTTTACTATTCTGGCGATATTTCTGAATTTTCTCTATAACAATATTCGTATTATAACTTTACACTTTTTGGGTGATTTTACCCCGTATATAAAGTTTCTACATAACACTTTCTGATTACATCAATATTTCTACTACTTTACATTAGGAAATAATTACGGTCAAATACGGACCGTCCGATTTTGACTTAATATTTTCCGGTCATTACATTCACCCTCCTTAAGGAATTTTCGTCCAAAAAATCAGAACAAGTGGGGGTACTTCTATCGATCTCTTCTTCTACTTCCCAAGTGGCTACGCAACGTTGTGATTTTTCCCTTTGCACTTTAACCATTGGGATACTACGACTTACGAGTTTCCTTTCTTCTCGGCTAGAATTTGGACTGGTTGTTCCTCATAGGACAAATCTTTGTGAACTGAATAGGCTCATCTTTGTAACACGTGCGATGGATCCGAGATATACTTCGGAGCATTGCTACATGAAACACTTTGTGCTTTGAAGCCAACTCTGGCGGTAGAGCTAGTCGGTAAGCTACCTTTCCTATTCTTTCAATGATCTCAAAAGGCCCTATGTAACGTGGACTCGACTTACCTTTCTTCCCAAAACGCATCACACCCTTCATTGGTGCGACTTTTTAGGAATCTGAGTCCCCCTGAGAAAATTCCAAGGGTCTCCGTCGTTTATCTGCATAACTCTTTTGCCGGCTCGAGCCGTCTCTAATCTTCTACGAATCTTTTGCCTTTGTCTCTATGGCCTCTTGAATGAATTCCGTCTTGTGAAGTTGCTTTTCCCGAGTGTCATACCAATGAACTGGTGATCTACACTTCCTTCCGTAAAAAGTGCTTCATACGGGGCCATGCCGATGGAAGCTTGGTAACTATTATTATACGAGAATTCGATCAATGGCAACTTCATACTCCATGCGCCCTTGAAATCCACTTTGTGCATGCACGAAGCATATCTTCTAGGGTCTGAATGGTCCTCTCGATTTGCCCATCCGTGCGGGGATGGGCGCGTGCTATAGCGCAATTCGACCCCATTGCTTCACGAACACTTGTCAAAAAATGGGGGTAAATCGGTGTCTCGTCCGACACTATACTAAGCGGTACTCCATGTAGCTTTACTACCTTAGCCACGTATAACTCAACTAACCTCTCTAAGGAGTAAGTTATCTTGATCGGAATGAAATGCTGTTTGATTTCGTTAGCGATCCACGACTACCCAAATGGCATCGTATCCCTCCTTTGGTTCTTAGAAGTCCGGTCACAAAGTCCATGGCTAAGTGTTCCCACTTCCATTCCGGGATCTCTAGTGGCTATAAGCTTCTAGCTGGTCTCGATGTTACCTTTGACCTTTTGGCATGTCAGCGGCGACTAACATAGTCAACTATGTCATTCTTCATTCGCCTCCACCAAAAATGTTGTTTCAAATCTTGATACATTTTGGTGGCACACAAATGTCTGAGAATATGGCGTCTTTGTGCACTTCATGATATCGCTTCTTGATCCCCTCTTGATCCGGTACACAAATTCTTCTTTGGTATAGGAGAATTCCGTCCTTTGAAAGGCTGAAATTCGACCTTGCATTATCTACTATCTCCTTCCTGTATCCATCCATAATTGGGTCACCTTTCGAGCTTCTCGTATCTCGTCTTGTAGCACAGGTGCAGACCTCGGAGAAGCTAACTTACCGGAGATTAATTCGAGGTATAGGAGATTAATCTCTTGTTGAAGCTTGGGCAACAATTCGGTCTCCTTTGGAGTCCGTAGTCTTTGGGTTTCTACTCAAAGCATACGCTACTCAATTGGCTTTACGGATGGTAAAGGATTTCAATCGTAGTCCTTCACAAGTTCAAGCCATCGTCTTTGTCTCATATTAAGCTCCTTCTGCGTGAAGAAGTACTTTAGGCTCGATGGTCCGTATAAATTTGGCATTGAACCCCATATAGGTAATGCCGCCATAACTTGAGCAAAAAAACATCTGCGGCTAACTCAAGATCATCGTTGGATAATTACGCTCGTGATCCTTTATTTGCCGAGATCGTAAGCAATGACCTTGCCATTTTGCATCAACACGCCTCCTAGTCACATCTTTGAGGCATCCTTTGTAGATGTCAAATTTTTCTCCCTCTTCCGGGATTGTGAGTCTTTGGAGCACTAATTAATCTTCTTTTGATCTCTACGAAACTCTGTTCACATCTATCTGTCCATTCATACCTTCTATCTTTTTCTGGTTAAAGGTGTGAGAGGAGCGCAAGGCGAGCAAATCCCTCCACAAACCCTTAATAATACCCCGCCAATCCTAGGAAACTTGAACTTCCGTAACACTCTTTGGAACTGGCCACTTCTCAACCGCTTCAACTTTTCTTTGGATCCACGGTGATTCCTTCCTTGGATACCACATGTCCGAGGAAGTGGACTTTATCTAACGAGAACTCGCACTTAGAAAACTTCGCATATAGCTGATGTTTCTTCAACGTGTGTAGTGCGATCCTCAAATGTTCTGCGTGCTCCTGTGGATCTCGTGAGTATATAAGGATGTCATCAATAAAAACAATAACAAACTTATCTAAATACTCTCTGAAGAATCTGTTCATAAGGTCCATAAATGCCGCTGGGGCATTTGTAAGTCCAGACGGCATCACTAAGAATTCGTAGTGTCCATACCGAGTTCTGAATGCCATTCTGGGAATGTCTTCTTCTCTAATCATGAGCTAATGATACCCCGATCGAAGGTCTATCTTCGAAAACGTGGTAGCTCCCTTCAACTGGTCGAACAAGTCATCGATTCGTGGCAACGGGTACTTGTTCTTGATGGTGACTTTGTTGAGCTCTCTATAATCTATGCACATCCGAAGCGTGCCATCCTTCTTTTTGAAAAAGGAATTTGGAGCTCCCCATGGCGAGAAACTTCGGTCTAGTGAAGCCTTTGTCTAACATCTCTTGGAGTTGAACCCGCAACTCTTTCGATTCATTGGAGCCATCCTGTGCGGTGCTTTGGATATTGGTGCGGTGCGGGGAGAAGCTCTATCTCAAAAGCTATTTCCCGATCCGGAGGAAGTCCGGGTAGTTCCTGCGGAAAAACATCTAGGAACTCCTTGACTATGGGAACGTCTTTCGGTTGATGTGTCCCTTCATGGTTCCTATCCACCACATACGCCAAATATCCAAAGTGCATCCGCTAGACATCAATCGTCCGGCTTCTAGGGAACTAATAAAACGTATGGGTGTCCACGATGTGGAACCCATGTACTCAAACACTGTTCTCCTTCTCGGTGAAAAACTACCCTTTTCTTTTTACGGTCTATTGTAGCATTATACTTTCCTAGAAAATCCATTCCTAGGATCACATCATAATCTACTAAGTTCAGAACAACTAGGTCCGCACTTAGTTCTCTTCCTGCTATCTCTCTTTGGTGCGTGGCGTAACGGTGACTGAACAACAACACATCACCCGATGGTAGTCTTTGTCTTAAAGGCTTGCCCTATCCTCTCTTGAGGATGTAGTATTCGTTTAACAAATTCTACTGATGCAAATGTATGTGTGGCCCCTGAATCAAATAATGCTCGTGCAGGGACATGGGCAACAATAAGCTGACCTGTCACTACGTTGGATGTGCCTGCCTCAGCTTCCTCCTTAGTGTATGTCATTAAGTGAGCATTGGCCTGTGGAGCAGCTTCTACTCTGTTCTGCTGAGGGGTCGAGAATGCCTTCTGCGCTTGCATGGCATGAAATTGTGGAACGGGTGGCCTTTGTGGAGCCGTTCCAGGAGATCCTGCTTTAAACGGACACTGCCTTGCATAATGCCCTTTCTGTCCACACGTATAGCATACATCTGTGCCGGCTTTACATTCTCTCCGGGTGTTTCTTTCCACAAGTCAGGCAGATAGGAACACTAGGACTGGTATCTTGGTCACCTTACATTGGGGGTTTATTTGATTCGATTGCGATTCCCTTTCCTCTTGTTGGGGTTTCTTTGGTTCCCCTGTCGGGTTTCGATCCCTGGTCGCTTCGGCTTCCTTGGGTTTGTGGATTAGCACGGGGGGCTCTGCTTAGTGGGTGCTGTGCCCTTTTCTCTCTGTTTCTTCTTGTCTTCCCACATCTTAGCCCGTTCCTCTCTGGATTTGGCAATGTTATGCTCTGCCACGTATTGCCCGATTCACTAGATCGGCTACCGTGTTTGGTGGATACTCCCACTTTCCTAGCGGTGGCTATATCTCCACAGACATATTAACCATCCTCTAACCTTCTCTTCCTCTGTTGGAACCAAGCGAGGACATAATAAATGCCAACTGATCAAATCGTCGGCATGCTTCTACAATTTGTCTGGTCGCCCTGCTTAAAATTGTTGAACTCATTCTGTTGAGTCTTGGGGCTTCAAGTTGTAATACTTACAGTTAAATTCCACGAATTCATCCCATAACATCATCTCTCACATTCCTACGGCGCTGCTTGATTCCCACCAATAGCGGGCATCCTTCTTTAACACAAAAAGGCGCCTTTGAATCTTCTCCCCTGTCGGTGAGTTCCATAAACTCAAACACTTGTCTGAATGGATGCTAACCATTCCTCAGCCTCGAGTGGATCTGTTGATCCATCGAACTCTGGAGGTGCCATTCTCTTAAACCTCACATACAATGGTTCCCTTGGGACCATTTCTCGGTACCCCATATCACCCCTTACCGGCTCTTGGGGTTCAACCCTCTCTGCGGGTTGCTCAGGTTGGGCGGCTTGTGCTGGAACCGCCTGCCGAGGGGGTGCTCCTCCAACCTGCTGACCCTGTATCAACTGGGTAAGCAATTCTCGTAACTGTCTGCTTTCCTCAGCCTGGGCTGCTATCTGCCCCCTCAGACCTGCTACTTCTTTAGCTAGGTCTGGTGCTAGAGGATTCTATTCTGCTTGTGTTCTCTCTGAACGTGTACGAACCATGTTGCTGTGTCTATATCACTTAAAGAGCAACATCGTTTGTCTAAGTGCAAGAAGAACTGCTTCTAGAAGTTCCTTGACTTGCAATACTTTAAACTATCATTCATTCTCATATCAACTAGCAAAACATACATTCTATATGTTCTCCTATTATGCATGCCCCATATCATGCATATCACATCATATACAAATTATCACAAAAGTAAAGGTTTTTAAGCCTTTCATTCATATCTATTATGTATGTCCCATTCCATACATATCACATCATGCATAAAACATCATTAGTCTAAGTTTCTCAATACTATTTACATAAGCTTGCATCATATTTAAATAAATAAGACGCTAAGTCCTAACTTAATCCTCAGGATCCTCCTCCGGATCCTCCTCGGGGTCTTCCTCCGAATCCTCCTCGGGATCCGACTGAGGGTTACCACTAGCTTCCTCACCAACGGTCCCAACGTAGGTCCATCTTTGCCGAACAGCCATAGGCTCGTCCGCTGCCTCTATCTCGGGTCTCAGTCATTGTCGAGAGGTAGTGGCTTCCGCGTCATGTCTCCTAATACGGGTATTGGAAAACGAGAAGTCTCGCCTAACCGCCGCTGGCCGTGTCCTCTCCTCTAACAGCTGGCGCTCACAATGCTTCGCCTCGGCGATAAATTGTGTGAGGGTCTGATCCGATCATGGAACTAGCCAACGCTGATACTCTTCCGTCAGACCTCTCCATAGGATCTGACACCGCTCCTCCTCACTTAGATTAAAAATTCGATTCGGAGCTAGTACCTCTGTTAAAACTCTCGCTATATAGGCTACAACGGCCTCATCTGATCTCAGACTAGCCCTCTCGGCTTGTATGATAAACTCTTGAGCTTGGGTGTAGGTCACGGCTACACTCACCTGACTCTTTGTCTCTCCACTCTGCTGTGGTGCCGACTCTGATGGCATGACTTAGGGAAGAAACTGATGCTTCAACATGTGGCAAAACTCTTCCCATTGCATCTCTGCTATTCCGTCCTCATCCAAAGCTTGCCAAAATATTAGGGCATTGCCCTCTAATAGACTCGCTGCGAGTACAATCCGCTCCTCTCGAGCTATGTCACAGGCTCGCATCACATACTTGACACGGTGCAGCCAATCCCTAATTCTAGCGGGATGTGAAAGCCCATCAAAGGAAGGTGGATTACAGGTGTAGAACCTAGCTGCGGCTCGACCTGTAGTCAAAATAACTCTCCTTGCTCGGTGTGCAGCCTCAGCCGCCATGGGCTCTAGAGCCCTTAACTCCCGATCCACTGGTGGATGGCTACATCTACCAGGAGTGGCTACCGACCTTTCTATTTGTCGGAACCGTGACATTAGAAACATTCTTACCCGTCCCCACAACGTATTCTCTTGTGGTGTAGGCGCTAACCGGGATGATGGATATGATCGATCCATTAGTACCTGTTCTGTCTTGCCAAAAGAAATAAGCAATTCTCAATTTTAGTTCATAAACTAATTTACGGACTCTTGCGAGAAGCATAGGTGCGGGACTTGTCATGGCGGGGAGTAGGAACGCCGCCTCGATACCAAGCTGTGGCGGCCCAGCGCCCCTCGCACGGTCGGTCGCCGTTCTTATACTACTACTAATGGGCTAAGTTATAGTCTAATTCATTATTCATTGTTAGACTATTGTCTATTTAATTTACGTTCATGTGCGGGTAAATTTTTTTTTTTTCTTTACTTTAACCATCGGGTTCTTAACATGTTATGTTGTTACACTAATAACATATCTTGCTATTACTTTAAAGATTCGGATATCAAACTAGTTTTAAAAACTTGTCATAATTTATTACAATCCGTTGTTCTTTACTAAGACAATGGTTGTAATATCTTCTTCTTAGAACCGAACATACATACTAGTATTCTATATTACATTACTTTGCGGTGAATTTAATTTCTAAGCGGCGTAGTAGAGACCACTCCCGTGTACCCATGACATTTCCGCCACCCTTGCCTCCGCATGTCCATCAAGCAAACCACTATATGACTGGCTGCTTACCTTTGTTACCTGCACACGAGTAAACTCATGAGCTAACGCTCAGCAAGTATAAACATGCATACATCATAAACTAATAGAAATTACATTAAGAGTTATGATGCAAATATGCTCGTGTGAAACATGCTTTAAACTACTTTCTATCTTTCTGTTCTTACTTTACTGGCTGGTCTAGTCGGAATCTCTACTCTGTGAGATTTCCCTCCCCTTGCGGAGGCCGACGACCCGTCGGTCTTTACTTCTTTGGATCATTACTTATGTCGGTCAAGTCGGAATCTCTACTCTTTGAGATTTTCCTCCCTTATGGAGGCCGACGACCCGTCAGTCTTGTAACTATGCATAAGGGTAACCATATGTCGCCCTTCTGAAATCTAGAGCATTAAGCCCTCAAAACATGTATAATCACATGTAATCATATAGACTTAGGAACATAAATAAATTAATAGTTCTAAGTCTAACTACAGCTTACTCGAGTCCAGACAAACATATATGTCTATACTTACCGGTAATCCGCTAGGATACCCGCTTGCTTGAAGTTCTTTCTTGTTGCTTCGGCTCTCGTGCCAAAACCTGTTTCATGGAAATAGGTATCAATTCCCTATTCCAATCACAATTCCTCATACTTGGATTCCTAAATCCAATTTCAACTCATTTTCGAACTTAACCCCTCTAGGCCGAATTCTAGCTCAAGAGGCAAATTACACCTATTCGTGTATCTCGGTTTACGAATCTTAATCTATTCATTTCCGAGCTTTTAAAGCTGTTATCCATTCTCTAGAATTGGATTACTAACTCATTGCTTACTAACTAGATTTTAGGAAATTTCGGCAGAGTTTCGCCTTAATTTTTCTAGTTTCCGAGTTTTCAATAACTCGTTTTACTTCCGATTTGGTACTGTAGTAGTCCGATTCACATTCCGAACACAAATTGCTACGTAAATTGAACAAAAATACATTTCCTCCATTTCTAGGGAATTTCGGATTTTTAGTGTAAATCCAAAAAAAATTGTTCAATCCTTTCAATACTTGCACATTAAACTCCTATCGTAGTTCCCGACAAAACCTCGGTTTCGTTTTTCAGTTTTACGGATTTTTCCCGAGATGAGTTACTATTCACAAAAATGAAAAAGCATGCAGTTTCTCATGAAAAATCCGAAATCTTACCTTGAAAAGTTGAGATTCTCCGCTAGAATGCCTCGGGTTATGTTTCCACCGGACTGAACGGAAGAAATTTCGGTGAAAACGGGTGATTCCTTGATTTTCCCTTGATTTTTCTCTTTTTCTCTCTCTCTTTCTTCTTGGTCGGCCACTCTTTAGAAAAATAGAACACTTTGTGTTCTAATGTGCTTCCGTAGGCCACTTATATGTAATAATGAATATTATAATATTATTTTTAATAATATCTAATATTACTTTCTAAAATTAAATTAAAGAAATCACTTTAATTCCTATAATTTAATTTTACTAATTCTAATTAAGTTTGACACTTAATTTAAGTGGTTCCGTGTTCCCTACATTTTTCTTATTGAGACCAAACTTTCCGTTTTTCAAAACGAGTCTCTTTCCGGTACCGATAATTTCACACCCGGTACAGGTTCTATACCGCTTTTCTGGACTGCTGAGCACCCTGGGTCAAATTTCTCATATTCAACCCACTTCTCTTAGGTATCTCAATAGTCAATTTCTTTTTCTGAAATTCTCATTTTAAACGATCCAGAATTGCTCAAAACGTGTACCCTCGCGGTTTTTTTTTCATGATTCCTTTTAACCGACTCGGGAAAATTCTTTTCGGGAACTTTTGTCATTTTCCTTACTTCTAATATTTCTACTCTTTTTTCTAACTGGTCATTTGGTCATTTACCAAATATTTGAGTTTTTCATAACTAAAATATACTGTTAAAATTTCTAACTTTTAACCGATATTTTACTATTCAAACCGATATTTCTGAATTTTCTCTATAACAATATTCGTATTATAACTTTACACTTTTTGGGTGATTTTACCCCGTATATAAAGTTTCTACATAACACTTTCCTGATTACATCAATATTTCTACTACTTTCTGTTCCGGGAAATAATTACGGTCAAATACCGGACTGTCCGATTTTGACTTAATATTTTCCCGGTCATTACACCATGACTGGGCAAGCCATGAGGTTCCATGACTAGACAAGCTATGGATTCCATGGACAGGACAAGCCAAACATTTCCATAAACTAACAAGCCATGGTTCTTAAAACATTTTTCTTTCGCAAACCAATCCCTTTCTTTAAAACATTTTCAAGGCCAAAATTCATTTTTGAAAACAGGCTCACAAGGAAAATGGATAAAAATCCTACCTCGCACAATCAAACCTGGGACTAGCGTTGCCCTTTTTTGGCTTCTCTTCCTCAAGCCCCTTCAGTCTGAATCCACAGCAAGCACTGATACAAGATAACACTTTAGGATCAATCCTCATTCCTAAAGCAATCCAATCTCACTTATATACCAAGATTTTCAATTAGTGTGCCCTAATCCATTTTCATGTTCCAAATTCCATTCCAAGGGTTTTAAATATCAAATCAGGGATTAAAGATGCTAATTCTTTCATCCCAAGTCCCCAAATGAAGCTAATTTGGGTTCTTTCCGAAACAGGGGTCAAAACAACAATTTCAGGCCAAACAGGGTCAAACCCCGTGTACACCAGTCGACTGGTGGTAGAGCAATGCAACACTACCAGTTGATCGGTAGTGTGCACACCAATCGACCGGACAGGTCGACCGGTCAGCCTGCAATCCGATCGACTGCACAGGTCGACCGGTGGAATCAATTGCGTGAGAGAAGCTCGCGAAAATCAGTCCAAAAACCTGCAAATCCAGTCCCAAATCCAAATATTTCAAAGGGAAAACACTAGATCCGGGTTCTAGGTCCTAAAATAAGTCCAAAGAACCTAAGATCTCCAATTTCTACACTAGAGTAGAAATTGGAGATCTTAGGTTCTTTGGACTTATTTTAAAATTTTAAAATTTCTACTCTAGTGTTACTCAAAAATCCTCAAAATCCGGTTTGAACCAAAAATAAGTTTTAAAATTTAAAAATTTGAGATTTAAGAGAGATTCTTTTAGTAATCTTACCTCGAATCCTTCTCTTGATGTTGAAAACATTTTTGAAACTCTTCTTGGCTCAAGATCCGTTTGATTTGGGACACAAAAACAGAGAGAGAGAGAGAGAGAGAGAGAGAGAGAGAGAGAGAGAGAGAGAGAGAGAGAGAGAGAGAGAGAGAGAGAGAGAGACGGGAGTGAAGAGAGGGAGAGAGAGAGCACACGGGGAAGGAAAGAAAGAAAAGAAAGAAAAGAAAGGAAAAGGAAAAAGAAAAAAAAAAGAAAAAAATAAAAGAAAATGACATGTGTAAAATATAGCAGTCCAGAAATGTGCCCAAACACACTTCTGGATTAAAATAAATTACTGTGAATAATTTAAATACCTTGGAATTATTTAAACTCTCATTTCAGAAACATTCATTAATTAAAACTCAATTAATTAAATCAGGTTAGGCACACTAATAATCTCAATTACCTCAATTAATCTCAATTAATTCTTCTGGGTGTTACAGATTCGCTTCAAACTTAAAGAAAAATGTGATCGATGGGAAGAATAAAATTATTGGGCTAAAATTGCATGACTATCACATCATAATGCAGCGATTATTGCCAACGGGGACACGACCATTCATGAAGAAAGAGATCGTTGATGCAATAACAGAATTAAGTAATTTTTTTGAGTTAACCAGGACATTGCGGAAAAGTGATTTAGAGAAAGCTCAACAAGATATTGTGCTTATTTTATGCAAGTTAGAAACAATTTTTCCTCCTGCCTTTTTTGACATAATGGTACATTTAGTTATACACTTGCCTGAAGAAGCAATTCGAGGAGGACCGGTACACTTAAGATGGATGTATCTGTTTGAACGTTTTCTTGGGTCGTTAAAGAAATATGTCAAGAATCGTGCACGTCCTGAGAGTTCGATTGCTGAGGCTTACATTGTCAACGAAGCTCTGACTTTTTGTTCATTGTATTTAACTGGAGTTGAAACATGGTTTAACCGGTTGGCCAGAAATTGGATAAACGATGAAGATCGTATTGTTAAAAAGATTTCTGTATTTGATACTCATTGTCGGCCAATTAGGAAGATGACCCCCGTCACATTGGATACTCGTTTGCGAGAGAAAGCCGAGTGGCACACCCTACAGAACTATTCAAAAATTCATCACTTCATTGAGTACGTATTACTTTCACTTTTGTCACTTAATTGTTCATAGATTGTTTCGCATCATATACAATTATGTCATTTACTTTCATTCTCTTTTAAACAGTGACCATAGGAAAGAGATTGATACTGACAGTCGAATCATACCATTGGATGAAATTCAATCGAAAGAGTTTCCAAAATGGTTTAAGAATAAGGTGCGTTTATAATTAATTTGCATTAACATTGTTAAGTCATTAAAAAGTGGCGTTTTATAGAATATTCATGTCTCCTTGCAGATTTTCAATATTCGAAAGCAGAATGAGCTAGAAGCAAATGATCAAATACTTTCGCTTTCAAGTGGTTCAAGCTTCTCATGTCGAAGTTATCCTGGTTGTGTGGTCAAGGTGTAAAGTTTCTGACACGCAATCGGGATATGAATCAAAGTACTCAAAATAGTGGTGTTTGTGTTCGCGGACTTGATAACCAAATGTTTTATGGAGTTTTGGAGGAAATTTATGAGCTGTCGTACTTGACTGACAATTCTGTTATGCTTTTTAAATGTCTGTGGTTTGACACTCGTCCGGGAAAGAAAAGGATTCAACACTACAAAAATAGAATAAGTGTTTTCGTTAAAGAGACGTGGTATGAGAATGAACCTTTCATACTTGAATCGCAAGCAGAACAAGTTTTTTATGTACATGATTTATTTAACGGTCCAAACTGGAAGGTTGTAGAACACTTTAGACATCGCCATATTTGGGACATTTCAGAAACTGACATTGATGACGCGATGATAGTCCAGGATACAGAATCTACAAATATTGAGTTAGTAGTGGAACTACAAAAGATTGACTCATTTATATTGAATCGAGATGATGGATCGTCTAATGTTGTCACTTCCGATGTTGATGCAATTATGAAATATTAGTCTCCCGTAGTTGATGATTTTATAACTTTAGAGGAGTACATTGAAGAGGAAGTCATCGAATCTGAAGACGATGATGACAAAAATGATGATGGCGACAATCAACAATGTAGCAGCGACGATGAGTAGAACTACAGTATAGTAATCTTTGTCATTTTTCTCAGATTTTGTTTTAATATTGTGATCTTCTTTGAATTTATAAATGTTGTTATTAATATGAATTTGTTCACAAATATTGATGGCCGGAACTTTAGCGACTTGCGCTTGCTCTTCAAAGGGAGCCCAGCCACCTCCCGGTCCTCACAGAGTCCCCGCCTACTGTGAGTTTGGTATGTTATTCTGACTTTTTTCGTCGTTCTATCATATAGTAAATAAATGTAGTAGTACATGTTGATTTGAAATGCTTTTCATATGCTTACAGCACCTGAACCTTGACAACGTAGAGGTCGAGGTGGGACAAAAGGTTATGAAATTGCCCAGAAGGTCCTTCAAGACAGGAAGATCACAGTTGAATTTGATGAGGCGGGAGGTACTTGGAAGGTGCTTAGTACATATGGTGCCTGGTTTGATAGTGCGATTGGTATTCATACCAGGGACATATGTGAGCCATTCCATGATGCTTGGAAGGACATTAGCGACGTGGACAAGAGGACAATTCAGGACCGGATGCTGGTATTTTTTTATGGTACATTTTGTATAGTTTATACTATAGTTAATAATGCGTTTTAACGATGTGAAACTGTTTTGCAAGGATTGGTTTAACATGGACTATAACAACAAGAACGACATTCTGAGGTCCGTTGTTGATAGGGAGGCAGCAAAGTGCTACAAGGACTGGAAAAGTTCCTTGCACCGCTACTACAAACGCTACGGTAGAGAAAGTCTCCTGAGTAATATGAGAAATCAAGCTCATTGGGATCGTTGTTGCGATAGGTTCTCCGACGACAAATTTCAAGTAATTATAAATTTGTTAGAACTTCATAATTTTTTATACATAATTTCAAGTAACTATTACTTATTATAGTTAATCATAAATGGAAAATATCAGAGACAAATAGAAGTAATCGTAGAAACCAAAAGTATCCAAGCCTACATGGTCGGTTATCGTACTCTCAGCATCGCAATAAGAAGGTTAGTACTTATTTTTTTTTATCATTATCGTATTTATATGTTTATTATTCTTGTTCTGAGTGGCACATCTTGCAGTTATGGTGCGCCGAAATCTTTTAAAGTTATTTTTTTACAGGTTTTAATTTTTGGATTACATGAAAAATAAGTCGTTATGCTGCCGAAATTTAGTTAGAATTTAAGAATTTTAATAAATGTAATTTATTTCACAGGCCAGTACGGAGACCCAAGAGCCGATGTCTGCTATAGACAATTGGGCGGACATGCATCGTCGCAAGGACTCTTGGGTTAATACCCATGCTGAACAGGCTTTCGTAAGTATTTTTACTTTTCTTATTAATTTTTTTATATTTAAATAGTGGTTTTATATCACATAAAAATAATTATAATGTCTTATTATGTAGAACACTTTGGAGGAGGAGAGACATAGAACACAGACTACTCCAAGCGCGACTAGACCCCCCCCTTTACGAGCACGGGGTTTTGGAGCAAGTTCTTGGCATGCGTAGAGGACATAAGAAAGGAGTGGGTCCGATGCTCTCCCAAAAGCATTACTCCGGGGCTTCTCCTTCATCTGCTGGTTCATTCTCAAACGTAACATCATCGGCTCAACCTGACACTACGCGTATGGATCGTTATTTAAAGAAATCGTATCAAGAACAAATGAAGATTTATGACAATCAGGTGAAGATGTTAGAGTTGGTGTCTAGATTGCAGCCCAACATCCAATTACCTACGATTGCTCGTCCAGAAGCAGTTAACCTAGACACTCATCTGCCTCCTTCAGATGATGATAGTCCTGATGATGATTCAGCTGTTGGTAATGCTGCAAACCTAGAGGAATAGTTCTGTATGATTTTTTCACTTTATTTAGACTTTTATATTTTGTTGAACATTATATATGCACTTCATGTAGTATTCATAATATATTTTATAAATTTATTTAGATTTATTGTTTTTAATATTAATTTATATTTTACTTTTAATGTATCTTAATAAATTATATTTAGTATGTAACATAATAATGTTTAATTAAAATTATTAAAAATTAATTAATTGCCATTTTAAAAAAATGGAAAAAAAATTTATTTCAATTTTTGCGACGACATTTTTATACTTGTCGTCGCAAAAAAATTTTAATTATTTGCGACGACTTTTTGAAATTGTTGTCGCAAAAAATGTTATATCACGACAAATTAACCAACGGTGTATTTGCGATGACGGTCGTCGCAAAAAAGAAATGTCGTCGCAAATGTATTTGCGACGACAATGTGTCGTCGCAAATAAAGTATTTGTGACTATTTTTTTGCGGCGACATATTTGCGACGACATGTAGGTTTTTGCGATGACTTTTTATCGTCGCAAAACCCCCTTTTTCTTGTAGTGTCCCTTGTAATTTTCTATTTTTATTATTTGTTTTCTTAATTGATAGGCAACCTCTGAACACTATAAAAAGAGGGGTTGCCTAAGGTTTAAGGAGCTTTTAATATTCAGTTTTCTGTCTTCTTGCTATTAGTCTCATATTTTCTCTCTAGAACTTGTGAGAATGTTTTGCAAGATAGGCTAGAGTTCTCTTGGTGAGGTTAGAGATGAACTTCTGTTGAGTGACCCAATTCGGGGTTTTGATTCCTTGTGCTGTAAAGTTTAACATCTGAATGAATTAAATCTCATCTATTTTTCTATTACTTTTCAAAATATTGTGTGTCAATTTTTATACAAGTTCAGTCACGCCTTTCTTATGTAATTTTGTCATGCAATGTTTTGTTATTCAAATTATTTTGCAAATTGTCTTTTACTACAATATTGTCAAATTGATATATTGTCAATTTTAGATAACTTGTAATAATAATATTTTTAGAGTCAACATAGAGATTTAATTTATTCAATTATTTAATATTGTGAATCAAAACTTGGATTGGTGAACGAAACATTAAGGATTCTTGACACCTTACCGTTTTTATTATTAAATTTTCTTCATACGAATTCCCTCCTTTCTATTTTGTTTGCAACAAAATCTCAAAAACTATTAGGCATCTCTCTGTGGAGTCTTGTTATTTTGTTATCTCTCTGTGGATACGACCACCCTTCTGTGCTACAATTGACCGCTTGTGAACATCACTTTTAGGCATTAATCACTTCTCCATATCCATAAACGAAAAACAAACCGGTACGCTTATTTTATAGGGACTTTAGAATGTGATTATAGATATAATATTGTTCATGATTTAAATTATGAACTAAGTTAAAATTTTCTTCTTTCTTCTCTTAAAAGTTTATTATCTAAATCTTCAATTAATGATGTTGTTGGAAGTGGTAGATTATAAAGTAATAAAGATGAAGAATTTAAATTTAATATTTTTTGTAATTCATATAATACAAAATTATACAATTCATTTTCAAGAATTTTAAATTTAGGAATGTTGAACGAGTTTTTAATTTGTATTAATATCTTTGCACATTAATTTCCAATGTTTTTCTAAAAATGTTGTAGGATTAGATACATTACAAAATAATAATATTATAGTGAAAATTTGACGTAGTTGAAATATGAAAATGATGCTTCATTCATTGATTCATTCCATTCTTTGTCACCTCCTAGTAATCTTAATGCATAACATGCTTTTTGATAAGTTGGATAAATAGTATTATTAATTGGTCGAAATGATTCAAAACTTGTAACACCTCTTTGATGATTTAATAATAATTTTAATAAAATAATTCTCCAGAGCTAAGAGGAATATGAAAAATCCTATAATATGCCCACTTCATCGTTGTGTCCAAAATTTTATCTTTTTGTTTCCAAACCCATTTCATTGGAAATTCTATATATGTAAGTTTTCGAGCTTCATTATTTATCTTATTAATTTCCATCCATTCATTTTTTTTTTTTTTTTTTTTTTTTTATTCTGTGGTTCTTGAACTATATTTTGTAATTGTTTATTTTTGTTAAATATTATGTTTTGCATATTTGGTAGATGAATGGAGAGTCGTTGAATAGCCGAATTTCTATGATTGGATATTCAAATAAGCGCCATACTACTTCATAAGGTGTAATATATCGATAGTTAAGATATGTTTTTATTTCATCAATTTGTTTATATTCATTATCAACAATATTTTCCTTAGTGTTATTAATTTCAATAACAACTCTTATTCTATATGGTCCTTTCATTAAGTATTTGAATAAATATTTGATAGACATAGATTAGGAACATATTTCAACATTTATGTGAGCTTCATATTTAATAAATAGTATACGATTATATGGAACAACAAATATATTGTCAAGTTTAATTCCTTCCTTAGTAGTATTTAAATTAATATTTCTACATCGATATGTAACAAAACCATTTTCCTCTATACTTGTTTCATTTTTGTGTTGTTTTGGAAATTTTTTTGAACAGTGTGAGTCTTTCATACATAAAGCATTTGTTTTTGTATATCCACATGGTCCATGTATCATGTTGTCAATAATAATTTTATACCCTAATTGTAACGACCCCTCACGGGCCATCACAATTATCCTAACTTTCAAACATTTATCTCTAAATAAAATGCAGAAAATAGTTAAGCTTGAAACACACTTTGAGTGACTTGAAGAAATCTTAATTTTTTTTATATTATAACTTTAAAAATTTTAAACCTCATCAAAGAAAAATAATCTTTAGGTTCAACTCATGTATTAAACTCCATACTGTAAAATAAACTTAAAAAAAGATCTTAAGTATTCTTCAAATTAAAACCACCATAAACCAAAGTTCCAAAAAATAAAACTAAAAATTTAAAAACTTTGTTTAACATTAAGCACTTTCATTCAATGACCGTTTCTCCCATTTTCCTATCACACACCGCTCGCATATGCTCCACGACTCTTCATGGCTATATCTTACCCTTTAGATTGTCTGCAACATTAAATAACTTATATAAGCAAGGGTTTAGTAAGTCACTTAATTCCCACAAATTTAAATGAACATTTTTATTCATCAACAATAAACATCATCATGAGAATAATTATTTTTTTGAACATGTTTAAACTTTAAAATCCATCATATATTGGGCCCGACGTTGTACCGTCATAGCGTGCTAGCCATGGAAAGCATGGGGTAGCAAATCCCATACCAACCATGGCAATAAGACCGCTCACCGGGCACCATCAAAGGTGTACAATGCCATTTAAAAACATAAAATTACATATATACATTTTTCTTCAAAACGTCATCATATGAAATATTAAAGGTGTTATAACATCATCATAAACATCAAAATCATATACTTCTCAATTCTTCAATTCATGTTGTAGGTGAGAGTGAACTTACATAAACACCTTACTTAACCTTTTTAAATTTTCCAACGGTGACGCGACGAATGAGGTCCTCAGGTGCTCACTTCTAAAATCGTTCATGCCATAAATCATAAATATAATAAAATAAAATAAATAGTAATTCATCAAATCCATCAATCATATTAAAACAGCGCCTAAAAGGCCAATTCCATCATTTAATAACATGAAGACACAAAAATCCCAATAATTACACAAATTTTCCAAATCTTACAAAAACTAACTGTCTGACCTTTATCACTTTAAAAATTTATAACAAATCATAGAAAACTCAAAACGACCTAAAGCTAGTGCCAAATGAAAACAACCATTAAGATCTTTCCAATGACACCTTATTTGTTAAAAAAGGAGTTCGTTTGTTCCCTTAAACACTATTTTAAAATCAGAACATGAAACCTGGAAAAATTCTAGCACTCAAACAAGGACGAAAATTCACCAAATATTCTATAAAATACAAAACTATCATCCTCAACATGTATATACAGCAATTCATTTATTATTCAGCCCTATAACATGTTTCTAATACTTAACGAAATATAAATACGTGCATATATATACATCTTATATCTACAAAATGACGATCAAAAGAATCACATGACCCAATCATATAAATGATCATAAATAAATCCTAGCATGTTTCCAGGTTGTACAAGAACCGATAATTCCATTATTAACTCAATTACCAAAATTGTCAATCCCTATAGCATGCTTTCTAGGAAGATACAAAATAAAACAATCAAATAATAACTATGACTAACATAGAGTCTAATAGAAACCTAAACTCAAAATAATGGAATCAAATTAAAAACTAAATAGCCTTGAATCATAGAACTCATATTGACGGTATACCCTCATTCATCATCATCTCATATATACATCGCTCCTCTTTCTCAATTAAAAACCATCATTGACAATCAAGTCCGTACCCTTGAAGAATTATAACCCAAGAGAATAAATAACAAAAGGAATCATACCTTAACGATCGCCTATTTTATCTTGATTGCTAGAAGAATTCAAAAGAAAGATGAGCTTGATGGCTGATTATGGAGGCTTTCTATTGTGGTGTTCTTGAACGTGAAAAAAAAGAGAAGAAAGAGGGGAAGAGAGAGAGTAAGAGCTTGAAAATGTTTATTGATTCATAAATTATATAAAATTAAAAGGGGTTAATTTGGTATTGATTGGGGATTAATTTTGTGATTAAATGACCCCTTAACAGCTGAGGAAATAGCTGTCATTAGGGTGTAAAATCGTGTGGGATGCAAATAAAAGAGTTAGGTTAACTTCTAGAATTTCCGTTCATGTTCGTGTGCAGTAACCTGGTCAGAGACTGCTGGATATCTGGACGATATACTGACCACATCTTCTTACTTCCATGTCCGATTTATGTAAATAAGAAGGTGTTGGAAAGCTTATGAAAGGCTCTATAGCTTTGTATAACTAATGGAATAATTTTAGAATTTTAAAGGTCCAAAATAGAGCTGAAAATTAAATCATGAAAATAGTTCTTTTGTCTAAAAAGAAAAATTAAGGAAAAACTTATAATTTTCCTAAGACACTTAATTTCATGCATTATAACATGAAGTACATCATATCATGAAGATATATACATTCATCAAATCATAAAAAAATGAATATATATATATATATAATTTTTATAAAATGACATGAACTTTTCTTAGCACCTTGAGTCCTCGTCGCGCTCACCTGTAAAATATAACTCTATGTGATGTTAGAATTAATTAATTATAATACTATAACATTATTCAAGTTAATTCCTAACATTTATTTATAAGAATTTTATCAATTAAAAAAATGGGTGTTACACTAATGGGTCATTTTCTAGATTTGAAATCTCTGCTAAAATAAGGTTGTCTATTTGTATAGGATCTCAATATTTATAATCATTATGTAACCAAAATAACTTGTGACAATGTGGAATACCACGCTTTTAAAATTCGACCATGTATAAATCTACAATGTTACAACAAAAGACAAAATATATATAAAATATATATATATAATAGTAATTTAAGGAAATATGAAAAATCGTTGCTTATGAAAATAAATAGTATAGAGTTTTATTATAGGATAATATTGTTGGTTGCCGAATCGAATTCGGCGGCGGAAACGCAGCGGAAAGGCGGATCGTGTATAACAAAAATTTTCATAAAACTTTTGAGATACTCTATAGATTATATTAATTTATGCACCAATAAATTAATCTCATTAATTTATAAGATTCAAGGATCAACCGAAAAAATACCTTGTAGCCGACTTGGATGATAACTTGATTTTCTTTGACCACGAACAGTCCTGGCTCCAAGCTTTTTGTGTTTAGAACACCAAAGTCTTCCACGTCAATTCCTTGATTCCACGTAGACGTGTGTGTGGGCACACGAGAGACAAAACGGTTTCTAAAACACTCGAATTTCCACAAACACCAACGCATGCACGATGTGGAATTTTTGGAGAGAAAAATTTTCACTCTCTTTTTTTGCTATATGAGAATTCCGGCCACACACTTTCTCTAGGGCTGAAAAGTGTTTCAAACAATTGTCCTACAATTTTCCATTTATCTCATATTTAAAGAGAAGAAGTCAAACTTCAAAATAGGATCAAATCCTTATCTCCAATTTTGAATTTTGGAACAAAAATCCCTTCCCCTTATCCCTTTGATGGCCGGCCACCCCTAGGGTTTTATCCCTTTGTGTGTGGCACCTAAATAAGATAAGGAAGGAAGATATTTTATCCATTATCCAGTAGTTCAATTTTAATTCAGATTCAAATTCGAATTTAAGTCAAACTTAAATTAATTTGAATTCTAAATTGAACAACTTATCAAATAAGTTTAAATGGATAAATCTAGATATGTTCAAATTCAAATTTAAATAATCTCATTATTTAAATAATAATTAATTCTCAATTAATTATTCTTGAGTATTTAATTTTAGAATTCCGTAATTCTAAAATTCCCATTTTGCCTTTTGTGTGCGGTAGAATTACAAGGAAGGACGACGGGGACTAATGGACCTATAATTCTGAGCTCCAATAAAATTAGTAATTAATTAAACACTTTAATTAATTAATTAATTCTATTAATTCCAATAGTTACTCCACTATAAACTTGGAATTGCACTCTCGGAATTATAGACATTAATTACTTCTAAATTGTGAAGTGTCCATTTGATATAGTCATTGCATATAGATTGATCCTCCATAAATAATTCATAATTAGAGTCAGGTAGAATCCGTTAACCTCTCTAATTACATCTTTATCCTTGAGTACCATTGATTCTCTAATGGGTAGTGATTCATAAAACAAATTCATGAACCAGAGCGCTCTTACTAATCCAAGTACCGAATCAACACTCAAGAGAATTATTTATCTGCTTCTTTCTCAAGAAGGAATGGATTCCATCTCGTATAATAACATTCCGACTACCTATTTCATTATGTCTCCAAAATACAAGGAATAGGATTCAGGGTCTCGGAATCCGTACCGAGTAAATCAAAACACATAAATCCATAAATAGGAGTTTGTTAAGAACTCAAGATTAAGATCATTCTATATATGACCATCGGTAGACTCAATTAGAATTTCTATGCTTAACGGAAATTATTAGAAATTCATATTGTGTCTGCGTCCATGTTCCACATAATCTCATTATGCGAAATACACTCATTCAATATCTCGCCATATTAACAGTGCGGATAACACCGTTCCACTCTAAATGCGAATGACATGTATTAATAATGTTTTAATTAAAGATTACGAACATTAATTAAATTCATTATGAACAGTTACTTTTCATTATTATCCTTAAACATTATCCTCTTGTATATAACACTTATATACCATGTTTAAGGTTACATAAATAATCAAGGAATTTTACTTGATATTCATAAAATATTCATAAATATATGCACATAAAATGATGAATAATCTATTTTATTAAATAGATAATAAATATCCTTTTTACATCTCATGCTTTTAGGACACTATTCCCAACAATCTCCCACTTGTCCTAAAGCAGGTGTGTCATGTCTCTAATCCCAAATCCATCTAAGTGCCGATCAAATACATTCAATGGCAATGTCTTGGTGAGCGGGTCGACAAGGTTGTCCTCTCGACGCGATCTTGTAACCACTACATCGCCTCTATCCACAATGTCTCGATCGGGGTGATATTTCCTTTCTATATGTTTCGCACTCTTATGGCTTCTAGGTTCTTTTGAATTAGCCACCGCTCCCTTTGTTGTCACAGTGAGAGCTTAATTGGCTTATCCATATACGGAACAACTTCGGATCGGTTAAGAACTTCCCGAGCCATGTAGCTTCTTTTCTTGGCTTCACAAGCTGCAACATATTCAACTTCCATGGTAGAGTCAAGCAACACACTTTTGCTTTATACTTCTCCATACCACGGCTCCTCCATTAAGAGTGAACACAGATCCGGATGTCGACCGTTGACTATCTATCTCGATTGGAAATCGAGAATCTGTGTATCCGTGAGAGACAGATCTTCTCCGGAATATACTAACATATAGTTTCTCGTTCTCCTAAGATACTTGAGAATACACTTCTTTGCAACCCAATGATCTAATCACGGGTTGGATTTGGGTGACCGACTACTCCCATTGCATAGCGATATCGGTCTTGTACACAACATGGCATACATAAGGCTTCCCGGTACCAAGCATAGGGATACCTTCTCATATCTTCTTCCTGCTGCGGGGTCTTAGGACATTGCTCCTTAGAAAGATGAATACCATGCCTAGAAGGTAAATTCCCTTTCTTGGAGTTTTGCATCGAATACCTAGACAACACTTTGTCTATATAAGATGCTTGTGATAACGCAAAAGCTTTTTCTTGCGATCTCGAATAATCTTGATCCCAAGAACATAGCTTGCCTCTCCCAAATCTTTCATTTGGAATTGGTGGCTAACCACTCCTTTACATCCATCATCATTCCCACATCATTCCCTATGAGTAGGATGTCATCGACGTAAAGAATTAAGAAGACCACTTTCTCTTCTTTCTTGTACTTGTAGACACATGGTTCATCAATGTTTTGATCAAATCCATAAGACTTCTGACCTCATCAAACCTGATGTTCCATGATCTAGAAGTTCGCTTGAGTCCATAAATGGACCTTTGTAGTTTGCCGACTTTTGCTGTTGGCCTTCCACTATGTAACCCTCTGGCTGATCCATATAGATGGTTTCATCAAGATAGCCATTCGAGAAAAGTTTGTCTTGACGTCCATCCGCCATATCTCATAGTCAAAATATTTCGCAATGGCCGGGAGTATCCGGATGGACTTAAGCATGGCTCTTGGCGAGAAAGTTTCCTCATAGTCAACTCCCTCCTTTTGGGTATAACCCTTAGCCACTAGCCTTGCTTTAAAAGTCTCTACTTTTCCATCCGCTCCTCTCTTTCTCTTGAAGATCCACTTGCATCCAATGGGTTTTACCCTTGGGTAGATCTACAAGTTGCGATCGAGTTAGAGTGCATAGACTCCATCTCGAGTTTCATAGTTGCTTGCCATTCTTCCTTATCGTAATCATCCATCGCATCCCCAAAGGTCGATGGATCCTCCTTACCGTCATCAAGAAGTGACGATTTGGGCTTCCCGGTATAACGGTCGGGTAACCCGCTTACCCTCCCACTACGACGAGGTGCCATAGGAGTCCGATCGGGAAGCTGTGGTCTTTTCTCTCGAGTGGTCCGACAACTCTTGTCGAATGTGGTCCGATCTGATCGGCAAGTAACTCTTCTAATACTATCTTACTTACGGGCTTGAAATCTATCATATAGTCATGCTCCGGAAATGTGGCATTTGTCGATACAAACACCTTTTGATCCGCTTGTTGTAAAACAATCCTCCTCTTGTCCCTTGTGGGTATCCCACAAAGATGCATACTTCCGACCTTGGTTCCAACTTCCCGGTCTTTTACCTCAAAGACGTGTCTTTGGACTCCCCATATGCGAATGTGTCTCAAACTAGGTTTTTGACCATTCCACAACTCTAGGGGTGTCTTAGGTATAGATTTAGATGGAACTAGATTCAGAATATACATAGCGGTTTCAGGGCATAACCCCAAAAAGAAGTAGGCAGTGAAGAATAACTCAACATTGATCTTATCATGTCGAGCAAAGTCCGATTTCTCCTTTCGGCCACACCATTCTGCTGTGGTGTACCGGGTGCAGTCAATTGGGATACCACACCTTCTTCAATCAAGAAATCCCAGAACTCTTGGTCCAGGTATTCACCCCCTCGATCTGATCGAAGTGTCTTGATTGGTTTACCTAATTGTTTTTCAACTTCTGCTCGGAATTCTCTAAACTTTCCAAAAGTTTCTGATTTCCATTGCATCAGGTAAACATAACCATATCTCGAATAGTCGTCAATAAAGGTGACGTAATATTCGTAACCTCCTCTAGCTTGGACGTTTAACGGTCCACATACATCTGAATGTATCAGCTATAGGGGTTCTGTAGCTCTTACTCCTTTTGCTGTAAAAGGTCTCTTGGTCATTTTACCTTCCAAACAAGATTCACAGACTAGAAGTTCGCCAACTTTTAGCTCACGCAAAGGACCATCCTTTACCAGTCTTTCAATCCTATTTAGGTTAATGTGACCAAGTCTAAGGTGCCACAGATATGTGTTATTTTCATGAGAAATCTTTTGCTTTTTATTCTTAGGTTCGGCAACTCTGAACATTTCAGTGTTAAGCAGTGAATTAGGGATTGGTTTTATACAATATAAACCATCATCCAGACGTCCAGAACAAATATTTAAACCATTTCGAGAAATATGAACAAATTCATTATCAAAATAAACTTTAAATAATTGTTCAAATAATTTGGCCACGTAAATCAAATTTCTGCGAATGTCCGGAATAAAATAAACATTGTTCAAAACTAAAAATTTATTTTCCTAAAACGAAGTCTAACTTCTCCCTTTGCTTTTTTGCCGAAACTCTTGCGCCATTGCCTACTTTCATCGTGTAGTCCCCATCGGCTAACTCGAATAACAACTAAGACTTTGCAAAGAAAAACAAACATGATTAGTTGCTCCCGAATCAATTATCAGGCTGAGGTATCACCCTCTACTAAACATGTTTCAAGAACTAGTAAATCTGATTTACCTTGTTCTTTTTTTTTTCCTTCGCTTTTCCCCTGGTTACGGTTTTTCCTTTTGTTTTTATCAGAACTTTCCTGCAACTACAACATTTGCTTCTCCTCCCCTTCTTTTGTTAGTGGATTCGAAGTTTTGCAGGTCATTCATGAGTTCAGTGAGATTGCACTTCCTTTTGTTCATAACAAAGTTGTTCACGAACTCATGAAAGTCAGGGGATAGGCTTTCCAGGATGATGCCAACTTGGGTGGCTTCATCGATTCTGGCACCATTGAGCTCCGCATCGTGGAGGTGATCAATCATGTTCAAAACATGTGCCTTGACTGAAGAACCTTTCTTCATCTTATCGTTCATGAAAGCCCTTACGGCATCCAAACGAGCCTTTTTTAGAGGGGGCGCCGAACATGGCTTCTAGAGACTCCATTATCTCATAAGCGGTCTCCATCTCCTCATGCTTCTTGCGGGTTAATATCGCTCATCTTGGCCAAAGCATAAAACACTTTGCTTTATTGTTGGCCTTGATCCAGCGATCAAAAGGCTCCCTTGCGGTTTTGGATGCATTAGCCGCGGGTTCAGGAGGACATTCCTCCGCTAGGACAAACTTATAGTCTTCGCAGACCAATAGTATGTTCATGTTACTTTTCCACTTAGCATAATTATCACAGTCTAATTTTTCAGTCGCTAGTAGTGTGATTATGGGATTCGACATATTTCTGGGAATAAATAGAATATTCATCTAATCAATTTATGTGTATGAATATCAAGGCATGTTAATTTTGGCACAATTAAATATGATGCATGATGCACATGAAAACACATAAATCATGTTTTAATTTTGGGTGCCAACGATAATTCAATTTACCACGAATATAGTGCCGCCGTAGGGTAGGTCAAAATATCGCAAATTGAACCGAGACCTTCTCAATTAATAAATATAATCAAAATATCTCATATTTTCATATTTATCAACTACCGTTAATTTTAGTCAAAAATATAATCAACAATTTGATTATATCTCCATGAGTGTAACCCATCATTTTGATTCTCTGGACTTAACTCCTCGAGTGCCGCCGTAGGGTAGGTCAAACCGGAAATACATCCTTGAATCCTATCACTAGGAAGTCAACCTTGTTATTGATCCGAAAGAACACTTTCCGTAGGGAGTGCGGAATCGGTGCCGCCGCGAAGCCCCTTTCGAATCTCACGGTGTTGAACTAATGATGGAGACCAGTGGGTCGTATTTTCATACAACCCTCTCCCACTCATTATTTTGCAAACATGTATTTTGTTTGAAAAACATCTCATGATTTTCAAATCAAAAAATAAACAATTTATTTTTCGGATATGTGAAATTCAAAAATTTAACTTTTAAATTCAATTTCACATGTAACATTATTTTGCAAATCAATTTTGCAACTTGAATCAATTTAATCATATTAAATTGATTTTCAGCGCATGGTTCTTATTTTATTTTATTTTTCTAAAACACTTTTATAATAAATAAAATAAATAGTAACGAATGCGCGTGTATGCATGGCATGTTATAAAAACATATGAGTAGGCACATTATATCTACATGGCATGTTATATGCATGGACATATATAATAAATAATTATCAACATAAAATATAAATATATGCAATCAACTATTGAGATGGATTTGACCGGGTCCCATGGAAAAATAAATTACAACTCAATCGAATCGAATAAATAAATAATTACAATAATTATATTCTTCCGTTACATCAACGGGTCTTGATTCTTGAATTCTTTATTCTTGGCTTTATTCTTTGTCTCCGGGTTGGATTTCACCTTCCTTGGGATCCGGAACTTTTCCGGGCTCGTCGGCACGCCACGAGGGTTTCGAAACCTTCGGGCCCGTTCGGGATCAAATCCCAAACTTGGGCCGCCAGGCGCGCTGGGCCGCGCCTGCCTGGCCACGCGCGCGCTGGGGCGCGGCCTGGGCGTGCTGGGAC
This sequence comes from Morus alba, assembly GCA_012066045.3. Lineage (NCBI taxonomy): Eukaryota > Viridiplantae > Streptophyta > Magnoliopsida > Rosales > Moraceae > Morus > Morus alba. The sequence goes on from CP050225.2 coordinate 23,424,663, forward strand.
GCGTCGGGGGGCGCGCTGGGCAGCGTCTGGCGCGTCCGGGACGCGACGTCGGGCGCGATTCTGGAAATTTCTGGGCAGTTTTCTGGGCTTCTTTGAAGGCTTCAAACATGATCTTCATGGCCTCCTTCTTGATTCAAAAACCCTAATTCTACCCAAATCCTATAATTACAATAATTCTAATCCCGAATTAAATCACAAATAATTTATTAACGAATGAATATAACCGATCCATGGAACCATATAATTAACGACCAAATCCATCATCCATACATTCATCATCATGAATAAAAATAAACATCCATAAATGCAAGTGCCTACTCATCACATACATACATAATTAAATATCACATATTTAATATCAATTATGATTATCAAATAATCGAAGCATAAATTAATATCGTCTATAGACCGCTCTGATACCAATTGTTGAGTGCCGAATCGAATTCGGCGGCGGAAACGCAGCGGAAAGGCGGATCGTGTATAACAAAAATTTTCATAAAACTTTTGAGATACTCTATAGATTATATTAATTTATGCACCAATAAATTAATCTCATTAATTTATAAGATTCAAGGATCAACCGAAAAAATACCTTGTAGCCGACTCGGATGATAACTTGATTTTCTTTGACCACGAACAGTCCTGGCTCCAAGCTTTTTGTGTTTAGAACACCAAAGTCTTCCACGTCAATTCTTTGATTCCACGTAGATGTGTGTGTGGGCACACGTGAGACAAAACGGTTTCTAAAACACTCGAATTTCCACAAACACCAACGCATGCACGATGTGGAATTTTTGGAGAGAAAAATTTTCACTCTCTTTTTTTGCTATATGAGAATTCCGGCCACACACTTTCTCTAGGGCTGAAAAGTGTTTCAAACAATTGTCCTACAATTTTCCATTTATCTCATATTTAAAGAGAAGAAGTCAAACTTCAAAATAGGATCAAATCCTTATCTCCAATTTTGAATTTTGGAACAAAAATCCCTTCCCTTATCCCTTTGATGGCGGCCACCCCTAGGGTTTTATCCCTTTTGTGTGTGGCACCTAAATAAGATAAGGAAGGAAGATATTTTATCCATTATCCAGTAGTTCAATTTTAATTGATTCAAATTGAATTTAAGTCAAACTTAAATTAATTTGAATTCTAAATTGAACAACTTATCAAATAAGTTTAAATGGATAAATCTAGATATGTTCAAATTCAAATTTAAATAATCTCATTATTTAAATAATAATTAATTCTCAATTAATTATTCTTGAGTATTTAATTTTAGAATTCGTAATTCTAAAATTTCCATTTTGCCCTTTTGTGTCCGGTAGAATTACAAGGACGACGCGGGGACTAATGGACCTATAATTACGAGCTCCAATAAAATTAATAATTAATTAAACACTTTAATTAATTAATTAATTATATTAATTCAATAGTTACTCCACTATAAACTTGGAATTGCACTCTCGGAATTATAGACATTAATTACTTCTAAACCGTGAAGTGTCCATTTGATATAGTCATTGCATATAGATCGATCCTCCATAAATAATTCATAATTAGAGTCGGTGTAGAATCCGTTAACCTCTCTAATTGCATCTTTATCCTTGAGTACCATTGATTCTCTAATGGGTAGTGATTCATAAAACAAATTCATGAACCGAGCGCTCTTACTAATCCAAGTACCGAATCAACACTCAAGAGAATTATTTATCTCGCTTCTTTCTCAAGAAGGAATGGATTCCATCTCGTATAATAACATTCCCAGCTACCTATTTCATTATGTCTCCAAAATACAAGGAATAGGATTCAGGGTCTCGTAATCCGTGCCGAGTAAATCAAAAGACATAAATCCATAAATAGGAGTTTGTTAAGAACTCGGGATTAAGATCATTCTATATATGACCATCGGTAGACTCAATTAGAATTTCTATGCTTAACGGAAATTATTAGAAATTCATATTGTGTTCTGCGTCCATGTTCCACATAATCTCATTATGCTAAATACACTCATTCAATATCTCGCCATATTAACAGTGCGGATAACACCGTTCCATTCTAAATGGGAATGACATGTATTAATAATGTTTTAATTAAAGATTCCGAACTTTAATTAAATTCATTATGAACAATTACTTTTGATTATTATCCTTAAACATTATCCTCTCGTATATAACACTTATATACCATGTTTAAGGTTACATAAATAATCAAGGAATTTTATTTGATATTCATAAAATATTCATAAATATATGCACATAAAATGATGAATAATCTATTTTATTAAATAAATAATAAATATCCTTTTTACATCTCATGCTTTTAGGACACTATTCCCAACAAATATAGTATACTTGCTATTGTGGGACTAAAAATACTTCCAGATTTTATTGTTTTCAATAAATGATCTAATTTATTTTAAAGATTCTACTTATAATATATGGTCTCTCATTAGATTTTTGTCCTTGAATTAAAGACATTGCTCTAGCAATTTTTGGCCATTTAGGATTACATGTAAATGTTAAAAGTATATCAAGGTGTTCATATTGTCTACATATTGCCATTGCATCTTGATAATTTTGAATCATATATCTTGGACTTTCAATATGAGATGATGGTAAAATAATTCTTTTTCCAATTGTTTGTAGATCAGTATCATCTCTGGTCACCGCATCCTGAATACCTTTATAAATTTCAAATCCTAAATTATTCTGCTTCTTTCTAATATAATCTAACCGATCTTCTTTTATAGCAGCATAAGCACCATTAATATATTGTTGGAAAAGTCTTCCACTTTCGAATAATGTATTTCCTTTGTCTAAACATTGCTGCAACTGAAAAGCGTAAAATGACCTCATTGAAATTTAATTTTTACATGTTTTTCTTTTTTTGAAAATTGAATTAATTTCCATATCAATTCTATATCCATCTTCACCATAAGGAAATAACAGTGGATATTGTAATGCCATATAAGATGGATGTAGCTTATTAATACGTTGTAAATCTCCAGTTTGATTACATATTATAATATCTCTGCCTTTTTCATGGTCACCAATATCTCCAACAATTAAACCTCCTATATCTGTTGAAGTTGGCAGATCATATTTTGTGTTATCTCCTTCTCGTCTACCTATTAACCATAATTTCATTAATTGTGTTTTATTATCATTGTAAAAATTTCTAACACTTCTAAATAGTTTAACTAATGTATTTGTCCATTCAACAATGTTATTAATTTTTTTAGAATAATATCATCTAAATTATTAACAGTATTATTCGATGTAAATGTTGATAATCTATTTTGTATCTCATTTTCTGTATCATAAATATATAATTGTACAAATCTTAGAGGATTATTTTCAACTGGAGATAAAGATCCCATTAAATGATATATTTGACCACTAATCTTAAAATTGTATGGGCCTTGTGTTTCATTAATGTTTGTTTCGATATTTGCTCTAAGTGAGGTAAAAGCAAATATAAAATTATACATCCTAATATTTTTCCTAAAGTGTGTACTTACTATTCCACCAAAATAGTTTAATAATTCATCTAAAATCAAAGGTGTTTTTCTTTTTATTGGTAAAATGATTTTTTCATTTTGACAACACAGAGTATTTTTGTGGATATTTTTCAGTACGTTCATTTTTCTAAAATAATGCTCCACAATGTTAACATACAGAGTCACAATCTCTGACGTCAATATACGTAGTTTGTTCACCTAAATTTATATATATATATATATATAATATTAAAAAATACTAATTTTTAGAATTATTTAAAAAAATAAGTTTAGAAATTACTTGGTTAAGTTATGTTGTATTTGAATGTTATAGTATTGATTCTAGAAGAAGTTGATGACTATCAAAATTATCAGGTAGTTCGATATGTTGTGCTATTTTTTCACTCATTTGTTCTAGTTAGTGCTGAAACTTTAGACGGGCCGCCTGTGACCGACTAAAAAAACTGATTTTGAGCATGACATCTGACCCGACTAGCCCAAATTTTTCAGGCTGCCTGCCCAAGCTTGAGAAGGCCCATAGACGGGCCACGGGCCTGTTTTGGCTACCTGAGCCCACCCAAATTGCCTGATTTTCTTTTTATATTTTGTAATTTTCATAATATTGTATATATCTATTTTTTTTTATCTCATATACTATTATTTAGTAATTGTATTATATATAAATAATTATTAAGTTATTTTGTGTTAAAATTATTTAAAAACTAAAATCAACATTCAACACACATTATTAACACAACTTAATAAATTAATTTTTTACATTAATTTTTAAATTCATAATTCATGATTGTTTCGTATAAAACCTTACCAAGAAAAACTCAATTGGGATAAAAACTTGGTAAGGAAAAAAGAGTGCAATCATTTTATGACAAATACAAATTTTACAAACTTACAAATTCTAAATATACAATTACAATGTCGAAAGTAAATAAATATTTACAAATTACAATTTAATTTGAAGTTGAAGGATCATCTTCAAAATTAAATGTTAATCTATTAAAATCATCGATTCTTGACTTGCCAGCGAAATTGTATCATGTAAATGTTGATCGACATGATCTCAATCCTTAATGCAGACCAAGCCTTCAACAATGTCCCTTTGCAATGCGTTTCGGTGTTCCTCAAGTATCCATCCAGTCGTACTGATGGCTTGTTCGGATGGAATAGTGAAGACTGAGATCGAAAAAATATCCATTGCCAATCGAGTTAGGATTGGCCAAGTTAATGCTCGTGCCCTTCACCATTGAAATAAGTCAAACGATTCTCCAGTACTGTCGATTACTAAGCTCTCATTGAGGTACACCATAAGCTCGTTGAAACTGCCATCGCCGCTGCCACCTGTTGATGAAGATCCACTCCCAGCTTCTGTTTGAGTTGTCTTCTTCTTCTTCTTCAACCCGAAAACATTCAAGAATGAATGCGGGATTTTTTCTTGTTATTGCGGTTCCTGTACTCCAGAGTTTGTCTTTCCAAATATATTCTCATATTTACTATAGATAGAAAATATTGTTGCCTTTATTGTTGGAAATTGGTCAGAACAATTGATACCGAAAAATTAACTTAAGTTTTCTAAACCACTTTTTAAACCGTCTAATTTTAATTTAGGATCAAAAATAGTACCGCAACCATACAATAAAGGTAATTTAGACAAATATTTTTTAAATTTCTTTTCCATAGAAGCGATAGGAAGTCCTAATATTGGGTCCGCCTTAAATTCACTAAATAAAATACTAATTCTTAAAAGTTTACCTAAAGCTAAAGGTGTTGTTGGGTAATATTTTCTATTAAGTTTTAAAGTAACTTCATGAAACCAACCTAAAAATTGATGCAAAGTTTCGGCAATTTGCCAATCATATGCATCTATATGCCATGTTCCTAATTTTGCATAAATATAGTTTATTATAACATCCTTATAGGGGATGTATTGTTGCAATATAATATAAGTTGAGTTTCATCTTACAGACATATCTAAGGCTAATGCTCAAGGAGGTAGATTTAATGCTTGTAAGAACATAAACCAATATTGTTCTCTTTGGTTACTACCTTGAATCTATGCAATAGTAGCTCTAATTCTTTTAATATGAGTACCCATTTCTTTTAAACCAAGTTTAACTATTAAATTAATTACATGACATGCACAACGTTGGTGGAAAAAAACACCATCACCGAATAAACTTAAATCATTTTTGAAGTACTCAATTACTTCAGTATTTGCACTAGCATTATCTAATGTTATAGCCATTACTTCATCTCTTAATCTAAATTCATCAATTATATTAAATCGGCGCAATGTGATCCTAAAACACATTTTAAACCTAATATTCTCTTATCTAAATCGAATCCTTTAAAATAATGTCCGGTTGCAGCTAAATAATCTTCATTAGAAACAGCAGATCAAATATCTGTCGTTAACATAACGCATCCGCTAGTCGAGTGTAAAAGGTTTATCAATGCTTCTTTTTCTTTTTTAAATAATTTTAACAAATCTTTCTTAAGAGTAGTTTTTGAAGTGAACAGTGCATTATGATTATTGATAACTCTATAAAATAGAGTTATTTCCCATCTTATTTGTATTTAAAATTGCTCTGTGAAAGTCCTAGAGTGATTAATGTACTTTGAAGGGTGATATGAGTCAAAAATATTGCACACATTACAAGCTTAATGAAGTCCTAATGATCTTTGGTAATTTTCTAGTCTACATTAGTGGAGAGAGACATAAAAAACAAACCTATGGGACTTGTTCATTTGTTTAGATCCTATGCTTAATTGATATTTACATAAACTAATCCGAATTGCATGCCAGGAAAAAGAGAAATTGCAAATCACTTCAATTAGAATGAGACAAACTCTAAGACTACTCACATTGCTTGGACATTGCTTGGACATTATTTGTATTTTTCCTTAAGCTATACTTTTACACAATTTTTCCCTTGTTTTGTTTTTAGTTTCTTTTCTTGTTTTTGTTTGAGGACAAGCAAAAAAAGTAAGTTTGAGGGCGTGATAACTCTATAAATTTCTCTTTTATTTGCATTTAAATTTATTTTGTACTTAAAGAATTTATTTATTTTATTTATTTCTAGTTTAGTTTTCTGTTGTGTTATTTTATTTTACTTTAGTTGATTTTTCTTATTTTTCCCTCTAATAATTTAAGTGATCCTGATTTGTGTAAATTTTATATTAGGTGAAGTCAATTATGATAAATTTGGAGCATATATGGCATTTAGAAAGGAGAGATAAAGTACAAATAAGTTTAGTTACATTCCAAGAGAAGAACTCTTCCACGTGCACAAGCCACCCATGTCAGCCAAGCACTTCCCTAGTACCCAACCAAACGCTGCCACCTGTCCTAGCTTGCGTCAGACCCTAATGGACTTGATCCTTCTCTTTGGGTAACGAGACTTTTCCAAGCCTATATAAAAGCCTTTAAGCCGCAAATCAAAAAATAGGAGAACACCCTGCTATTACTCCACGAAGCAAAGCACCCAAAAACAAGAAAAGCTCCGTGGGAGGAGCTGAGAGAAAAAAAAAATTAGGGGAATTATTTTGGAAAATTTAGGGTCACTCTTTTAGGATTTTTATTTTTAGTTTTTGGTTTTGTAAGGGTGAACATATTTTGAAGATCAAGAATTGAAGATTGAGGATTGATGAATTAAACTTGGAGCCTCTGACACCTCCATATAAATTTTTTCTTTTAATTTATCTATCTCTGTATTTTTGTGAATTGAGATGTTAGAACCTTAATTTATTTTAAATTAATTATGTTTTAGTTTTATTTTGCTAGAGCTTTGATTTAGCCCCACTATGATATTTTAATTTCTTTTATTCGAGTTATTTATTTTTATTTTTCAAAATTGAGTGTTCATGACCGTTCTTAATGCTTCTAATTAATTGGCCACTAATTAGATGATTGGTTAATCATAATAGAAATGGAAGGAGAATTATGTGTTGAGTTCACTGTGTTGAATGCCACAAATTACATGTGAGATAGGAATATACTTGTATAATTTGTGTGGTTGCTACATGAAAAATCCATGAACCGTTCATGACACTTTGATTGTTCTAATTCACATAAGAATATAGTGGGTTAGCAATTGAGGGGACTTGTGTAACTGGGAAGAGAGCACTGAATAAATTAAGGATTTTTGATTGTCCACTTGGATAATAAATATGAATAATGAGAATTGAGGAATTAAAGTGGACTAATTATGGTGAAATCAGTTGCTCTAGTGTTTTAGTTATTTGTTTTGTTTTATTTTTATTTGTTTTAGAATTATTCTCATTTATTCGGTTGTTCAAATAATTTTAGAGTTAATCCATTTCATTACTTAATTAAAATTAAAGCAATTCTCGTGAGAACGATACTTTATTCACTACTTTATTACTTGTATGTGATATTGTGCACTTGTAATTTTCACATCATGTTTTTGGCGCCGTTGCCGGGGGTTGTTATTTAATTTTGATTAATATCAATACTAATTAGCTCTAAGATTAATTTGATTTTTTTTTCTTTTGTTTTTCCTCTAATTTTGTTTTGTGAGTTTTTTTTTTTCTTTTGCAGGTAAGAAAAACAAAAAAATTAGGGAAATAGTAGAAAATATGCCAATATGAAAAGTTTAAGAAAGTAAATAGGCTAATTTTTAGTTATAAAAATTAATAGGCCATAACTTGTCAAGTTATGGTTCATAACCAGATAAGTTATGGACAAACTTGTCAAGTTATGGTTCATAACCGGACAAGTTATAGACAATTATGAATAATAACTTGTCAAGTTATGGTTCATAATCAGACAAGTTATGGACGAAAATAAAAATTTGGCCTATTTATTAACTTATGTAAACTATTGGCCTATTAATTTTAATTCATCTCAAATTTTAGCCTATTTTTCTCTTTCTCCCAAAAAATTATGACTGAGTTGGAAATGGGCCGAGCCTTCATCACTTTCACTCAACCCGACACTGAGCCTCTTTATCAACACTACACCACAATAGGCTTTTCGTAGCTGATGAAAAATGCTATTAATCACTAGCAATAGCGCTTTTTAGAACGCTAAGACAACGGGCGCTATTAAAGGTCTTAAAAAAACACAACATTTCAGGAGAATTATAGAAAGCGCTATAGAATTAAAGTATTATAGCGTTTAAGACAAGCTATTTTCATCATCTTATAGCTCTTTAGCATAGCTACGAAACATATTAATAACTTTTTTTCCTTATTATGTTCATACTCTTGTAACTTTTTAAAATTATTATCGATATCCTTTTCAATTCATGCAAATAAATGATAATTCTGAGATATGTGATATATCTAAATAGGAACATTCAAATTAAAACATAAAAACATTTAACATATCAATTGTTATCTGTATTTACCAAGTAGGCAATAAAATTACGTCTACAACATGATTCATACAATGTCCAAAACCTTAACATTCAAAACAAGTAAAGAAAACAGAGAAATCATCTCCAAAACGTCCAAGTGCAATGGTGAAGTAAATCCTTCCATCTTGACAAAATGCTTCCACAAAAAAGTCATCTCCATTGTTTAACCTGTAAGAAAGTGATCCACTATCAAAACAATAATCAAACTCAACTAAAACTTCCACCATTTAACATATAAATAAAGCAAAGACTAATTACACCATTCACAACTACGTAGCCACATTCACATATGTTTTGCAGTGAGTTAGAGGAAACATGACTTCAATGATGTACTAGACAAAAATTTAATGGCAAACTTGTAAGACAGAGAGTATCTTACATGTATTGATATGTAGATAGTTGGAGAAAACATGAGTCTTCATTACCTACATTTTCAGTCATATTACCAACAGAACTTCAAAACAGTTATACACATTACAAAACCATGTTAATATTAACATTTGTGTAGTCGACAGGACACGATACTAAACCCTGCTATTTATGAACTCGTGAATAAGTACTCCACATGTATTTGCCACTCATTCAAATAAAACCCATTAACAAAACAAGTCAAATCCAACTCCAAGATTACCACTAGATTACCAATAGAAGAGACGAAAATTTCCGATAAAAACAAAGGTAAGAAAAACTCCACTACTGGGTAACCTCAGAAGACTTCAGCCACCTTGATCGCAAGCACACGTTCTCGCCTTTCCACATAGTTAAATGGGAACCAACCAGCTTTTCCCTTACATTCATCTTCAGTCCAACCACTGCTTGAGACCTGCACAAGCACACAAATATCTTTGCCATTAGAGACGATGAAACAATAAATGGATTTGGATTTTAGTATTAAAATGTATAATCAAAGGCGATAAAATAGAAAGAAAATAGCTTGTACAAAATGTAATGGGAAAAATATTGGACATTTAGCAATGGGAACACATTGAAAAGTTCAAAGATTTTCCCTAAAATGAAATATGCAAACATAGAAAAAGATAGGTGGCAGAACCTTCCGGACAACATAATCACCAATAGACAAACTTAACTCCACATCAGTTACAGCTTTGAATGAATTCACAACCTTCAGACATGAAACAAATAGTTGGCAACTCAATAGTTCCAAAACTGGAAAAGATCCGTGGATGGCAAATGAAAAATATAAGTAAATAAGTTACCTCTCCCAATAAATAATCCACATTGTCTGTTAATCCATCATAGATTTCGGAAGCAAAGACACCGCTGACCTCTTCATATGATGGTGGTGGAGGCATGCTGTTCTCTGTTGCTGGAGTAGATGGTGCTTCAATTCGCTGGTGCTCAGATAACATCTATTCACAAGAAATAAATTTCAATCATAATCACGCCAAGGACAAAGTATATACAACCAATTGAATGCCTAGAACACTCCAGGACATTGCCTGTGAACACCTTAATGACTTTCCTAAAAACTTTTATACCTCGCTCTCAAGCTGATCAAGTATCTGGAGGACTCTCTGGTGATAGTTGCGTTCAGCTTCAACCTGAAATGCAAAACAAAATGAAAACTCACTTTGAAACACGTTTCTACAGGAAGTAAAACAGTAGTAGTCTATGTGTCCAAAAAAAAAAGTGGGGAGAAGGATGATTGAATTACCATGGCAAGTAAACGCTGAAGAGTCAACCTCTGCTGTTGACCTTCCACAGCAGCCATAGCTGCAGCGACTTCTTTTCCAATGTTGCCACATTTGACTTTAGCTCCAGAAGTTTGCCTTCAGCAGCTTCTAGCTTTATGATAAATTGAGCACTGCCTGTAGATTCCCGTAACTTCGCTTGCCGTCTAGATACATCAATAGCCTGTCTGGGTGCAAATCATAATGTAACAAACAACTTGAATGAATCATCAATTAAGCTTCGGATATCAAGAAAGCTGTAAATTATGTTAAAGTTTGTGTAACAGACTTTGTTAAACATCCAAAACTCTCTTCTCCGCTTTTTTGGCGTTCAAAACTCATGGCAGAGTAGAATATATGTCTTACCCCTAAATCTTTGATAGGACAGAGTAGCATCGTAAAATCTATTATTACCTGAGCTTCAGCTTCCTATCGCATTCTATCATATCGTTGAGCAAGATGTCGAGCATCTTCCAAGGGAGCTCCTACCTCAAAATTTAAACCGAATAGGAGGAAAAAGTGGAAAACCCTACCTCAAAAATAGAGGCTCCTTCCTCAAAATTTCTTGAGGGCTTAGCATCCCGATGTCGCCCTCAACATTTTGAATCAATTAGTGTCGACCTCCACCGCCGGAGATGGCGGCTCACAGCACGAACGACGGCGGCGCTCCGGTGAGCTTTCGAGAGTGATGGATTCCATAGGCAATATGGGTGTCATCTAGTTCTCCTCTTCGTTGTGAACTCATACAAACAAGAATCACTCAATTCCAATCAAGAACGAGTGAGTTATTAAATTTTGAAATTCAAATATTTTTCTTGGAAGAAAAGAGAGAGAAAGAGTTTGGCAGAGGAAGAGAAAACGAGAAGGAGAGAAAGAGAGTACAATGTAGAATAAGAGAGAGAAATTTCAATTTTCATAACCCGCCACATTTCATGATTTTCTAATATATATATATTGAAAATAACTTTTTTAAAACGTTATAAAATGTAATCAAAATAAATTTTAATAACGGTTTTTCAAAAACGTTATAATTAAACGTTATTAAAAGTCCCTTTTAGTGTAGTGCAAGCTTGGGAGAGATATAATGAGCTATTAGTAGAGATGCAAGAACGGGCCGGCCCAGCCTGGCCCGTCCCGTTCTCTTTAGGCCCACACAGGCCGCGGGCCGGGCTGACCCATCCCACGAATTTTGTGGGTCGGGTCGGCCCGGCCGTATAAGAATGACCTTAGCCCAGCCCACACCACATGCCAATTTTACGTGGGCTAGGCTGGGCCGTGACGCGGGCCTTTATTGGGCCGGCCCACTCAAGGCCCATCTTGGCCCATCATGAGTCTAGATGGACCAGCCCATCTAAACATGTAATTTTAAATTTTTTTATTTTTTATTTTTGAATTTTAAACAAGTTAATAAATATATAAGTTTGAAAAAATGATATTTTATTTACGATTACCTAATTAAATAAAAATATTTCTAAGAAAAACCAGTATAATAAAACCTTGATAAGGAAAAAGAGTATAATAAGGATAATTACACAAAAGATGTTTACAAAATTACTAAAAAAAAAGAAAAAAAATAAAAATATTATGGGCCTAGATGGGTTGGGTTGGGACGGGCCATTATGGGCCTAGACGGGCCAGGTTGGGCCGGCCCAGTCCAGCCCAAGCCTGGCCTGGCCCATGATTTTTCATGGACCATGCCGTGCCGGCCCACGGGCTTATATATGTTGGCCCAGGCCAGTCCACCAATATTTATGGGCTAGGCTATGCCTTGAACAATAACGTGTCATGCCGGCCCGACCCGTCACTATGTCAGGATGGGCCTGGGCCGGCCCATGGGCCCCAGTCCATTGTTGCATCTCTAGCTATTAGCTAGGTTTCCGCAGCATGGTATTCCAAAGTGGCTTTAACTTCAAATTTTCATTAAAGGATTGAGCATAGCGACCAAAAGTTGGGTTGAAGATGGCTATGGTATAACCCCATTCGGTGAAAGACCCGAGGATGAAGCCTACCAAATGATGGAGAATATGGTGAAGTTTTATCAATATTGGTACATTCAAGAGAAGTTGTCAAGGGAATTCAAGCCTCTAATGGAAGATGAGCTTCAAGAAGAAGAACAAGAAGCCTTCGAATCTATTTTTGCTCTAACCTTAGCGCAGTTGGACTTACATGTTGTCGACACTGATTTGCTAAGTAATGAAGTGTTCATCCAAAGCCATGAGTTTTATGAAGATCAAATTACATGCATGGCTATGGATAGCGAAGTTAAGAGAAAAGAGAAATTGGAGGGATTATTTGAGGATTTCCTAGATGAAGAAGAGGTACGAGAGCCGTTGGAGGATGAAGAAGCATACGAGGCCATTGAATTGAGCTCATTAGTGGTTTTATCATACACACCAACAGCAGATCCATACTTCCCTCCGACACCACCGTCACCATATTATGTCCTCTACATGATCGAGCCTAAAGAGAAGTTCTCCACCCAAGCTCATAATCAATCGAAGCGAAGTCGTGTTGGAATAATGAACCAAATACTTCCAAATCATGCCAAGATTGAGGGCGTCCATATATCGTGTTGTATGCCTCTTATTATGGGTAAAAGCTGCACTTTGACAGGCACTTCTCCAAACGTCTGGCTGAAAACATTAAAGCAAGCGCTTTTCTGGGAGGCAACCCAAGTTTCCTAACATTTTTCTTATTATGTTTAAGTTTTTAGGTTTTAGGAACTTTTTATTTTTTTTCTTTATTTTGTAGATACATGCGGTGGAGCCAACGAGAGGCGGTGCAAATTCAAGGAAGCTATCATGCACCAAGCCTAAGCACCAAAAAAAAGGGGAGTTTCTTAAACTTTACTATTGTCTTGATTGTTTACCATTTTAAGAATGATGTGCATATAGAGCTTAGAGGATGAAACGTTTCTTTGTTTCAAAAAAAAAATTCAAAAAGAAAGTGTTTCTTTGTTTTGAATAAATTGAGATGATTTGTGCTTTCTTTGGTGATTTTCCTCGTTCTGATAATGAGACTATGGTTGATAATTTTTATAGCTTTTGGAAAAGTGTGAATTTTGTCTAGGTGTGTGTTTAATTTTTGGAGTGAGTTTTATTTTGATCGTGATTGTTCCATATTTGAGCATTATACCTTGATCTTTGAATTGCATGTTGATTTAGAGAATGTTTATGTGAATATGTGATTTTTCTTAATCTCAAAGTCCTAGAACTTGTTTGATTATCTCTTGAGGCGAAATCCTAGACTTCATATTACCAACAAAATGATTTAGGCCATCTTTGAATAGTTTGAGCATTTTGAGCCTACCATGATATATTTTTCATTGGGAATGGTGTCCTAGAAGCATGAGATGTAATAGGACATTTATTATTTATTTGATAAAAGAGTTTATTTATTATTTTATGTGCATATATTTATGAATATTTTATGAATATCAATGAAAATTCCATGATTATTTATGTAACCTTAAACATTGTATGTAAGTGTTATATACGAGAGGATAATGTTTAAGGATAATAATCAAAAAGCAATGTTCATAATGAATTTAATGAAAGTTCAGAATCTTTAATTAAAACATTATTAATCCATGTCATTCCCATTTAGAATGGAACAGTGTTATCCGCACTGTTAATATGGTGAGATATTGAATGAGTGTATTTCGTATAATGAGATTATGCGGAACAAGGACACAGACACAATATGAATTTCTAATAATTTCCGTTAAGTATAGAAATTCTAATTGAGTCTATCGATGGTCATATATAGAATGATCTTAATCCTGAGTTCTTAACAGACTCCCATTTATAGATTTGTGTCTTTTGATTTACTCGGTACGGATTCTGAGACCCAGAATCCTATTCCTTGTATTTTGGAGACATGATGAAGTAGGTAGCTGGGAATGTTATTATACAAGATGGAATCCATTCCTTCTTGAGAAAGAAGTAGATAAATAATTCTCTTGAGGGTTGATTCGGTACTTGGACCAGTAGGAATTCCGATTCATGAATGTGTTTTATGAATCACTATCCATTAGAGAATCAATGGTACTCAAGGATAAAGATATAATTAGAGAGGTTAACGGATTCTACCTGTCTGTAATTATGAATTATTTATGGAGGATTTAAATATATGTAATGACTATATCAAATGGACACTTCACAGTTTAGAAGTAATTTATATCTATAATTTCGAGAGTGCAATTCCAAGTTTATAGTGGAGTAACTATTGGAATTAATAGAATTAATTAATTAATTAAAGTGTTTAATTGATTATTAATTTTATTGGAGCTCGGGATTATAGGTCCATTACTCCCCGCGTCGTCCTAGTAATTCTGCCAGACACAAAGGGCAAAATGGGAATTTTAGAATTACAAAATTCTAAAATTAAACACTCAAAAATAATTAATTGAGAATTAATTATTATTTAAATAATGTGATTATTTAAATTTGAATTTGAACACATCTAGATTTATCCATTTAAACTTATTTGATAAGTTGTTCAATTTAGAATTCAAATTAATTTAAGTTTGACTTAAATTCGAATTTGAATTTGAAATAAAATTGGACTACAGGATAAAGGATGATTTTCTCTTCCTTCCCTTTCCTGTATTGGTGCCACACAGGGATGAGAGTCCCCATCTTGGCTGGCCACACTAAGGAATAAGGGAATAGGAGATTTTGTTTAAAATTCAAATAGGAGATAATTAACAAGCTTTATCTTAGAGATAGAGATTGGATGCCTTCTAGAAGTTTGACTTCTACTCAATAAATACTATTTTTGAGACAATTTTCGGAATGGTTTTTTGCCCTAAGTTTAGAGGTGGCCGAAATTTCTCTATAGAAATTTTGAAACAATTTTTTCAGCCCTAAATGTTAAGGCTGGCCGAATTTCTCATGTAGAGAGGAAGGAAAAAAATTTTCTCCAAAAATTCCACATCGTGCATGCGTTGGTGTTTGTAGAAATTTGAGTGTTTATTATAACCCGTTTTGTCTCATGTGTGCCCACACATACGTCTTTGTGGATTCTAGGAATTGACGTGGAAGATATTGGTTTTCTAAACACAAAGCTTCAGAGCAAGGATTGTTCGAGGTCAAGGAACTCAAGTTATCAACTGAGTCGGCCTCCAGGTATTTTTCCGAATTGAGATCTTAATAAATGAAGTAATGAGATTAATTTATACGTGCATAAATTAATATAATCTATAGAGTATCTCAAAGGTTTTATGAAAATTTTTGTTATACACGATCCACCTTTCCGTTGCGCTTCCGCATCCGAATTCGATTCGGGAAATCCTAGACTTTATATTACCAAGAAAATGATTTAGGCCATCTTTGAATTGTTTGAGAATTTTGAGCCTACCATGATATATTTGTTGGGAATGGTGTCCTAGAAGCATGAGATGTAATAGGATATTTATTATTTATTTAATAAAGAGTTTATTCATTGTTTTATGTGCATATATTTATGAATATTTTATGAATATCAATGAAAATTCCATGATTATTTATGTAACCTTAAACATTGTATACAAGTGTTATATACGAGAAGATAATGTTTAAGGATAATAATCAAAAAGCAATGTTCATAATGAATTTAATTAAAGTTCAGAATCTTTAATTAAAACATTATTAATACATGTCATTCCCATTTAGAATGGAACAGTGTTATCCGCAGTGTATTTCGCATAATGAGATTATGTTGAACAAGGACACAGACACAATATGAATTTCTAATAATTTCCGTTAAGTATAGAAATTCTAATTGAGTCTATCGATGGTCATATATAGAATGATCTTAATCCTGAGTTCTCAACAAACTCCTATTTATGGATTTGTGTCTTTTGATTTACTCGGTACGGATTCCGATACCCTGAATCCTATTCCTTGTATTTTGGAGACATGATGAAGTAGGTAGCTGGGAATGTTATTATACAAGATGGAATCCGTTCCTTCTTGAGAAAGAAATAGATAAATAATTCTCTTGAGGGTTGATTCGGTACTTGGACCAGTAGGAGCTCTGATTCATGAATGTGTTTTATGAATCTCTATCCATTAGAGAATCAATAGTACTCAAGGATAAAGATATAATTAGAGAGGTTAACGGATTCTACCTGGCTCTAATTATGAATTATTTATGGAGGATTGATCTATATGCAATGACTATATCAAATGGATACTTCACAGTTTAGAAGTAATTTATATCTATAATTTCGAGAGTGCAATTCCAAGTTTATAGTGGAATAACTATTGGAATTAATAGAATTAATTAATTAATTAAAGTGTTTAATTGATTATTAATTTTATTGGAGCTCGGGATTATAGGTCCATTAGTCCCTGCGTTGTCCTAGTAATTCTACCAGACACAGAGGACAAAATGGGAATTTTAGAATTACGGAATTATAAAATTAAACACTCAAAAATAATTAATTGAGAATTAATTATTATTTAAATAATGTGATGATTTAAATTTGAATTTGAACACATCTAGATTTATCCATTTAAACTTATTTGATAAGTTGTTCAATTTAGAATTCAAATTAATTTAAGTTTGACTTAAATTGGAATTTGAATTTGAGTCAAAATTGGACTACAGGATAAAGAATGATTTTTCTCTTCCTTTCCTATCTGATATTGGCACCTACACAGGGATAAAATCCCCTAAGGTGGCCGGCCATAGTGGATAAGGATAAGAGGAGATTTTGTTCCAAATTCAAAATAGGAGATAATTAACAAGCTTTATCTTAGAGATAGAGATTTGATTCCTTTTTTAAGTTTGACTTCTACTCTTTAAATATGAGAATGATAGAAAATTGTGATAACAATTTTTGAAACAACTTTTCTGCCCTAAGAGTTAGGTGGCCGAAATTCTCAAGAGCAAAAGGAAGGAAAAATTTTTCTCCAAAAATTCCACATTGTGCATGTGTTGGTGTTTGTGGAAATTCGAGTGTTTGTTGTAACCCGTTTTGTCTCATGTGTGCCCACACACACGTCTTCGTGGATTCTAGGAATTGACGTGGAAGACAATGGTTTTCTAAACACAAAGCTTTGGAGCAAGGATTGTTCGAGGTCAAAGAACTCAAGTTATCAACTGAGTCGGCCTCTAGGTATTTTTCCGAATTGAGTTCTTAATAAATGAATTAATGAGATTAATTTATTCGCGCATAAATTAATATAATCTATAGAGTATCTCAAAGGTTTTATGAAAATTTTTGTTATACATGATCCGCCTTTCCGCTGCGCTTCCGCATCCGAATTCGATTCGGGAACCAACAATATTTTTATCCCTAGTATACCCCGTTGAGCCTAATGTCACATTTTCTTTGTTACCCACATCTTTAGCCTAGCCTTTTGAGTAACTATCAATTTTCCTTCCATCACCCCATAAGCATGTTGGTCACTCTAAAGAAAAGATTTTGAACGATACAAAATAAGGGAGGAAGGGTGGAGTTTTGAAGTTTCAGCGTGCTCGAAGTGTAAAAAAATAAAAATAAAATAAAAATAAAAAATAAAAAAAATAAAAAAAAATCAGCGCCGCAGTGCCCACATAGAGAGCTGCGGCACCCATTACTTATCAACCAAAAACTAGGGAGCACAGAGCTGCAGTGCCATAATAATCGAGCTACATCGCCCATTTCTTCCATTCAAAAAAAGAAAGAAAGAATAAGCTCAACACTTCGAGGCACTTTTGTTGGTTAGGGATGTTGTTTTCTTACCTTCCATGTTCTTTCTTTTCACAACATTAAGGACAATGTTGATTTTAAGTTTGGGGGTAGTTGGCAATCGGTAAAAAAAAAAAGGGTTGACAAAAAGAATGTTGAAAATAAATTTGGGAATATTACTTGAAAGGGAGAATTGAGCTATGTGAAAGTCCTAGAGTGATTAATGCTCTTTGAAGGGTGATTTGAATAAAAAAATATTGCCATATCCTACCTTTACCTATACCGCACATTAGAAGCTTAATGAAGTCCGAATGATCTTTGGTGATTTACTAGTCTACATTAGTGGAGAGAGACATAAAAAACAAACCTGTGGGACTTGTTCATTTTTTTAGATCCTATGCTTAATTGATATTTACATAAACTAATCCGAATTGCATGCGATGAAAAGGAGAAATTGCAAATCACACACACGGAACAATTCAATTAGAATGAGAGAAACTCTAGGACTACTCACATTGCTTGGACATTATTTGTGTTTTTCCATAAGCTATACTTTCTTTGAGGAAATTTTTTAGGAATCAACTTAATAGCACAATTTTTCTCTTGTTTTGTTGTTAGTTTATTTTCTTGTTTTTGTTTGAGGAGAAGTAAAAAGGTAAGTTTGGGGGTTGATAACTGTTGATGGTAGAATTTCGCCAACAATAAACCGGCTAGGTTACCCTTGGTTTCCCTTTGGATTACCGGCCAGTTATTGTGTTTATAGATAAAGTGTTAGTGTTTTGATGAACTGAATGTAAAAACACAAGAGAAATTTTATAGTGGTTCACTCTTTTTAAGATCAGAGTTACATCCACTGTATGATTTATATTGCTTAGAGAGTTTACACTTTACAAGCTATCTCTTTTTTCTCTCAAGAATTCTCTTCTTTTCAGTTCATCCATCCCCCCTTCATTGGGGGTCTTCCTCCTTATATAGCCGGGCTTCCTTCACTTGGGGGTTTTCCTCCATAGGCCTCTGCACTCAAGTGTTCCTCCTTTTTAGGCCCAGTGATAGCCCAGTAGCCCACTAATCAGCACTGTTCACTCTACTGATTAGTCTTCGATTACGGCTCTGTGAGTCTCCGTAATGCTTTTGTGTCCCCTGTGTCAGCAGTCTCCTGCCTTCGCACGTAACCCGCTACGTCTCGACGGGAACATTCCCTCGTCGTCATCACCGCCTCAGCCTTTTTTGTTCTCTTTGAGTGACCCTTCCTGCAGTCGAGGGATCTTAGCGCCTTAGTTCAAGCAAATTGAATCCGTCGACGCCTCATGGAGTCGTCGCTTCAATTTGGACATTGGCTTTGGGCTCGGCGGCTGATCCTGAGGTGTCGGAGCGTCGAGAGTAATGCGACTGGCAGAGAGAGAATGTCGCCACGTGTTGTGATTTGGGTGGTCCACGTCTTCGTCACATTTTCCCACACAACAGCTACCCTCCAGGTCGAGGGTTCCTCTTTTGGTGGCCTCGACCTCCAGGCTCGGTTCTCTCTTTCTGTGCTTCAGGTGTGGGAAACCGTCCCCGAACCTCCTTTCACAATGAGTGCTTGGCTGGTTCGGGAACGCAACCGTCGCGTCGATTGCTCTGATTTTAATGATGGTATCCATTCCTCGAGAGGTCGACCCTCGACCGTTTGATCTGCACCCTTTCGATTTCCCGCCTAACGTTCCGACCGTTAGATCTGCGCAGAAATCCCTGACCGTAGGATTTTGAACTCTTCATCCAATGGTCGGGGTCGAAGATGGATTCCGCCTATAAATATTCCTTCGAAAATCCGAGAGCCATTTTTAGACCTTTCAAAACTTCAAACTCCCGTTGCTTTCCGACAAGATTCCTGCACCGTACCGGAGCTTTTCTTGCCGGACTCCCGACGTTGCTCTTCCCATTCTCTGAGGTGTACGTCGTTATAGAACCCTCTTCACTTCATTCTCCGGTGAGTTTTCGAAACCTCTCCTTATTTATCTGTTTGGTTTTACTCGCGGGATTTCTTCTCGATATATCTGGAATGTAAGAATACATATATATAAAGAAAAAGTATATGTTTATTTTAGGGAAACTTACTTTTTTGTCACACTGGATAACCTGGTTTTTGGCGCATATAGTTTTTTGCTTGCTTTTTACTTTTAGCGTCTATGTTCTGGGAACCCGTGGTTCCCATGAATTCTCGTCGCTTCCATTGCGATATGAATGGTCGACGTTTTAGAGCAGTCGTCGTTTACTCCTCTCGACGTTAGGGTTTTAACTTAGCTTTTCTGTCCTTTATTTTGTCAGAACAAATGGCTCAAAACTCTAGCAGTCGAGAGGATTCATCTTCCATTGTCCGCTCTGACCCGCCTTCATTGGTGGAGATCTCAGGGAGCTCTTCGTCGTATAGTGTCGGTTCTTATTAGTAACATTGAAAACGTCGAGGACAGCTTCGAACCGGCTGATGACCTTAGGAGCGAGTTTGCCAGATTCGAAGAGCTGGTGGACCAGAGGATTGAGCGGATTCCCTTCACGGGGGCCAGTGTCAGCGGGGTAGAGGCTGCGGCGGTAACGCCCCCACGGGCGCCACCGGTGACCCAAATAGACCCTCCTTCACAGGCGATGTAGCGCGAAGGTTGAACAAGGATATTATCCGGGCTGTGAAGGAAGGAAGCATTGACGGGAGGTGGTTTGTTTGAGTATCTCCTTCGGATAAGCACTTTAGGACAGTATCTTTTGCCCGATTGGATATCTTCCAGTCTATACGAGGGCGGTGGATCGGGGATGACTCTTCCGATTCATCCATTTGTTAAAGAGTACCGCCATTTCTATGGCATCTCTCCCGCCTAGTTGGCGCCGAACTCGTACAATCGTAGCGGGGCCTGGATCCTGTGGAACCGAAGTTTGATATGGAACTCTACCGGACCCAGTTCCGCTTCAGGAGTTATGCCACGTCGCCAAGTGCGACGGTTGGTACTTTTTGAGCGGACATGGGAGGGCCCAGCTGAGGTTTGGGAAGCTCATTCTGGGCATTCCCTCGTCATCGCATGGGTGGAAGCCCATGTTTTTCATGATCCGGGGGCCATTCAATTTTCATCCTAACGACCGCCGGCCTCATCGAAGGTTGACGCAGGCAGCGTTTGGGAATATGAGTAAGTCCGTTGATTGCGTTTCTAACTGACTTACCCCTTCTCCTCCCTTTCTTTTTCTTTCGTTTTGACGACGAGCCCTTTTTCAATGCAGTTAACCACGACCGGCCAAAGTTCTCGGCTAATAGCTTAGAGAGGATCGAGGCAGCTTTCTCCTTTCCGTCGGAGGTTCGTCACATTGATACCCTTCTGACTCAAGAGAACCTCCGCCAGTCCGGTCTAGTCCTCGACCTCCCCAACCCTTCGGACCTTGACGCCGTTCGTGAATACTTTCATTTAAGCGACGAAGGTAACTCTTTCTCTCGACGCCTTTTTTTTTTTTTTTTTGACAATGTCTTCTTCTCGTCGTTAGAAATGTCGTCTTTGAGGATTCAACTCCCCGGGGGCCCGCGGCCGATGCCAAGCCCTCAACAGGCGCCGAGAGAACAGGTGCCGCCTGCCACGCAGCCCCTGTCAAGCCAACAACCGTCGGTTAAGGGGAAGGAGAAGGTCAGCTCGTCCCGCCCTGCCTCAAAGGGAAAGAGGAGTTTAGAAACAAGAGGCAGGTGGCGGATGCTTCTGCATTGACTAGGAAAGGGTGGACGCCGGCGGTACCTATCCCGGATGTTCCCATCACCCCGGTGTTGGAAATGTGTCCATAAAGTGGGATGTAATTTGTTATTTATGAAATGACAAATGTAAGACATTATTATTTTGCTGATTTTATAAAATAAGATAAAGTTATGTTTTGACACATACTCAAGAGTGTTTATGATATTGCTTAGTCCATAAACTGTTACTAACGAAAGAAGAATCGGGGAACCCCGCGGACAAACTCTTCGGATACAAAGTTTAAAATAGATATTCGCAGTCTTAGGATTGATTGGGCAATCGAATCCGATTATGATCATTAGATCGAACCATGTGATCTTTGGTCTCGGGGCATGGGAGTTGGACTCTGTGGTTGATCTAGACATGCTCGCAACATGTTGAATAGACCATGTGACCGATTAGGTTAGAGTAAAACCGTTTACACAACTCTAAACCTAATCATCACAACTTAAGTATATTTGTATAATTATCTTAATCTCAAGTGAATGCGTAGCTCAACTTAGTATCTCATGATCTTTGATTTGCCAATGAGATTAGTTCACTTTATTGAACGACATCTCGGTCATTGGGATCATGACAATATTAAGTTGGAGTTATGTGATTCACAGATATGGAATTCGTAAAAATAATATCACCTCATGCTTTATTGACGGGTGTGTGAATAAATAAACCAGCCCGGTATTCAATGATGATATTCATTGATTAAGACATCGTAACATGTGCGAGACATCTTACTTAACGTTTGTCTTTCTTATTCACGGTCATATAAAGGAGTTGAGGAAATAATGATTAGAATGGTAAACGGTAATATTATATACACCATTCGATCACCGATATTTACGAAGGATAATAATGCATTTACACCGTGGACCGTGTGATAAATTGTATCAACACCAAAAGAAAAATTAGCGCACATGAATCGAGAGATTATTCGGCATCGAACTTTTAGTGGAGTTATGCGATGTCGGAATTAAATATGTCGATAACTTATAGGGATGAGTTAGTCGAATATTGTAATTCCATAGCTTTGTTCATGTGGGTCCATTCGGTCTCAAGGCTAGCTCTAATAAATGGGAAAAAGAATCGATAATTATGTTTAAATTCATTGTGTTATTTTTCATTTATTTGATAATTGAAAAATAAAAAGAATGAGTTTTGAATTTTGAAATTAATGGAGATTAATTTAAAATTCAAAATGAAATTTAAACATGATTTTATTTGGCAACTAAAGAAAAGAGAAAAGTGAGATTTTATTTTGGGAAAATTCGGAAATCCCTTGCCTTAAGGGGATTTGAATTTTGCTCCAAAATAGGGAAGGAAATTCGGAAACCCCTAAGCCATGTAGGGATTTTCGGATTTCAACCCTAGGTTAAGGAGAAATTGAAAATCCCATCTAGGGTTTGAGTTTTTGAATTTTCTCCTATATAAGGATATTATTGAAAACCCTAGGGAGTGAGTCTTTTGGAGAAAAGAAAAGAGATCACACTTTCCTTAGGGTGGCCGGATTTTGTAGAGACAAAATAGAAGGAAAAAGTTTCCTTTAGGTTTTTGAAAAGAGCCCACTCTCTCATCCTAAAAATTGTAGAGACATAGCCTTGAATCAACGAGTGGTTCTTGGTGTGATCGTGACAATAAACAACGATCTTGTTTCACGGCAATTCTCCATCTTGGAACGTGAGATAGTGAGACAAGATCCTTATGGTCAATTAATTCAATCGTCACAAAGGTATGTGAGATTTTTCTAATCCTTTGTCCATAAACATATATCATGCATGAATCTCTCGTTGTGGTTTACGTTTAATTATGAATTAAATGGATATGATAAAATTTTTGAAATTCCGCCTACAATATTGTTGTTGTTCAAATGATTTTTCATATATAAATCACAATAAGATCCTACAATTGGTATCGAGCCTAGGGCTATTGATCATGCATGATTTATGTTTATGCAATTGAATGTATGATATGTGTTGATATTGGCATCTTGCATGAATATATGATGAATTCAAAATTGTTTTGATTGAATTTTGGACGGTCGATTGGCTCTAGTTTTTTAATTTTACTGTCTTATTAAAGGGCATAGGAAATTTTGTAATTTTTCAAGAAAAAGTCGCCTCTGAGGAAAAAACTTCCCAACACCCTAGTATGCAACCTCGAAACTGGGACTCGGCCCTCAGGCCCTGCGCGGATGGCCTTGCAAGGCAGGGGCCCGCGGCCCCTAGGCGGGGAGAGCACCGTTAAACTAAGGAGCAAGGGCCATGGAGTTCCTTGCCCAAGAGCCTGTGCCCGCAGGCCCGGCTAAGCAACAACCACTGGGGCCCAGGCCAGGGCCGCGGCCCAAGCAATGGGAGCAAGGCCGCCGGCCCGGCCTGGCCCATCTTTGCGCTGCATGTGGCCTGGCCCAGCCGAGGAGAAGGTGGGCCCAGGATTGTCCCGGCCCAGCCCAAAAAAAAAAAAAAAATATTTTTTTATTTTCACTTTTCAGGGATCAAGAGAAGAGAAAATTGAGAAGATGCCAAGAAGACAAGATGAAGAAAATTATTGTAATTATTTTCATTTGTTTTTATGGGTTGTAATTAGAAATGAGCCATAGAGAGGTTAAATTGTAAATGTATGATTTATTGTTTAATCTCGCATCATTATAACATGCCATATAGGATATAGAGATGCCAATATCAAATTGCCATGCAAGCATGTTCATGCATCATTGTAGTTTAATATTATAAATTGTTATAATAATAAATGCAATGGGTAAATTTTATAAAGAGTTATAAAATACAACAAATTTATAAGGGTTATAATTTTGTTGAATTATTAATTGACTTAATTTCAAAACAAAATCCATTTTTGAAAAAGCTAAGTGGGAGGGTCGTTATGTTGAAACGTTCCCAAGGTCTCCGACTTTAGCTTTGATCGTGACACGTGGATAGGTTAAGAACCACCTTAGTGGTCCTCACTTCAATGAGAGAAACCCATGAAACATGTCGCTAAGGAGTCATCAGGTTGCTTATAGAAGATAAGACTCGAAAAGGAAGTAGTGAGGCGAGACCATCCCTAGATGGATCGTTAGTTCATAACAACCTCTAGAGTCGATTAGTCGGTTAAACACTTAGACTAAAGATCATTGTAATCTCCCATAGGAGCTAGGCAATGGATCTAAGGTGACCAAAAAGATGGTGATTGGTTGCACTAGATGTAGAGACATCTTGTAAAGTGGACCAAACGAGAGGAGTCTCGATGCGATAGGAGGCTTCACGGACGCCACCCCTAGGTGGGACGTGTTGCCGTTTATGATCGCAACACCATAGATGAAACATTTTTTAAGGATTTTATTTATGTTTAAGTATTTGCATTCATGCATCATACTTCTCTTAAATATAAGCAAATTACCAACACCGCTTTATTTTATTTTTCAAAGAATTATGTCTTTATCCCCAATCGCGCAAATTCTTAGTACAAACAAACTAGTGGGTGAAAATTACGTTGACTGGAAACGTAACCTCGATATCGTATTGACGGTAGACAAGCACAAGCATGTGCTCACTACCCCTGTCCTCTTGAGCCGAATGATGATTCGACTCAAGAAGAGCGAGACGCATACATCGCTTGGATGCGCTCGATGAGATTGCTAGGTGCTATATCTTAGCATCAATTAGCAATGTGTTGCAACAAACAACATCGGAACATACCGACCGCAGATATGATCTACAAGACATCTCCGAAATGTTGGAAGCCGGGGCGGCTGCAGTGCGAAACTTCATGAACCGCCGGATGAAACCGCACTCCTGCTCGGGACCATATGCTATTGATCATAAGTCAACTGAATGAGATGGAGCTCATGGGAGCTGAAATAGATGGAGAGACTCAAGTGGATATGATCCTAGAGACTCTCCCGGAGATGTTTGACAACTTCAAACTCAACCGCTTTCGATGAATAAGTTGAGTTATTCACTCCCCTTAACTCATGATGGAGCTTGAACTACGGAAACTCTACCGCTTAAAGGCAAAAAAGGAGAATGGAAAGGCAAGCCTTTGTGAAGCAAAGCCTTCCACCCGGTGCCAATAAAAGGAGAAAGCCCGCAGAACAAGAAGAAGCCCCGCAAAAAGGCAAGAACGCGTAAAGGTAGACAAGAGTATCGACAAATGTCACCATTGCGGAATGTCCGCCCTTTGAAACGCGAATCGTCCCCACGACCTCAAGGAGGTCAAAGCTAAAGGTACATTGCTTTGTTATCAAGCCTTTTTTGTGGTCGACTCTACTTTTTCTTGGATTGTAGACTCGGAGCCACTAATCATGTTTGTTGTTCTCTCAGGGGTTCAGGGAAAACAAAAGGCTTAGCAAGGACGAGTTCAACTTCCGCTGGGGAATGGAGCATCAAGATTTAACAGAATGTACCGTTGGAAGTATTAAATTAATTTTTGAGAAGTTTTATTGTTTTGAACAATATTTATTATGTCCCGGTTTTTGGGAAAAACCTTATTTCGTGGGCTCGTTTGATTGAGCAAGGATATTCTTTGGATTTTAATAATGATGTTATTCAGATTCTAAAGAATGGCTTCATGATTAAGGGTTTCTACGTTAAACCAAATATTCCAACGATTTGCGATAATTGAATTGAATGATGATTCAATAAGAGAAAGTAAGAGATTGAGGTTAGACTCAATTGATCAAACCTACAAATGGCATCTACGTCTTGGACATATTGGCCTTGACAGGATTAAAAGGTTGGTAAGAGACGGTCCCTTGCAAACCTTAAGTGTAGGCTCACTACCTACATGTGAATCCGCATAGAAGGAAAAATGACCAAGAGACCCTTTTCAAAGAAAGGGTAATAGAGTCGATGAATGCCTAGAACTCGTACATAGTGATGTATGTGGGCCATTCAATATCCAAGCAAGAGGAGGATATGAATATTTCATAACCTTCATCGATGACTATTCTCGTTTTGGTCATATTTATCTAATGCGTCAAAAGTCCGAAACTTTTGAAAAGTTCAAAGAATTCAAGGCCTTGGTTGAAAAGCAATTAGATAAACAGATCAAAACACTACGATCCGATCGTGGTGGTGAATACTTGCCGGGAGAGTTCAAGACTTTCTTAAGGAAGAAGGTATATTGACCGGCGCCAGTACTCCTCGCCAGTAATGGCGTGTCGAGAGAAGGAATCGAACTCTATTAGACATGGTTAGATCAATGATGAGTTACTCATCTCTTCCGATTCCTTTTGGGGATATGCCTTGGAAACAAAGAAAGATACATTACGAACCAAGTTCCATCTAAGGCAGCACTGAACTCCATATGAAAGATGGAGTGGCAAGAAGTCATCTCTTGGCCACACCGTAATATGGGGTTGTCCGCACATGTGCTTAGAAAGAAGACCGGTAAGGACTAGTCGTTCGTAATCGTGCCTATTTGTAGGATATCCCAAAGGAAAAAAAGGCTATATCTTTTATAGTCCTCATCGATTTAAAACATTCGCCAAGACGAATGCTCGTTTTCGGAAGAGGATTTTATAAAGAATATGAAGCCAAGAAGCAAGCTTGTACTTGAGGAATTGATCGGTGAAAATGTTCATGCAACATATCCGCAATCTATTCCCGAACCGGTTGAGATGAACCACAACAAGAACTAACACGGTGGAGCCTCGACGTAGTGGGAGGGTTGTGAGACAACCCGATAGGTACATGTCTTATGGAGACGCATTATATGCGCCTCGATTTAGACATCGACGAACCTGTCTCCTACTTGCAGGCCATGGAAAGTTCTCACAAACCTATGGCATGTTGAAGCCATGGACGCCAAATACAATCGATGTATAAAAATGGCGATGGACTCTAGTAGATCCTCCAAGGGGTAAAACCCGTAGGGTGTAAATGGATCTACAAGAAGAAGAGGGGTCCGGATGGGAATGTAGAGACATTCAAAGCAAGGTTGGTAGCCAAGGGCTTAAAGAAGGCATCGACTATGAGGATACCTTTCTCTCCGTAGCCATGCTTAAATCCATCCAATTCTTCTATCCATTCTTCGCCGCTTTAGATTATGAAATGGCGATGGATGTAAAAGATCTTTTTCGAATGGCAACTGGATGAGCGCATTTACATGGCACAAACCAGATGGATTCATTGAAAAAGGGTCTAGAAGAAAAGGTTTATGAATTGCGTAAGTCCATTTATGGATCAAGGCATCCAATCATGGAATATCAGATTCGATGAGACCGTTAAAACTTATGGTTTTGTTCACCAATGGATGAGCCTTGTGTGTATGTGATACAAGAAGGCAAAGTGGTTTTCTTAGTCTTATATGTAGATGACATACTACTCATTGGGAATGATGTAGGAAGACTAATCGAGGTTAAGCTCGGCTCGCAGCGGTTTGACATGAAGGATCTAGGAGAAGCCGCCTATGTTTTGGGAATTGAGATCTTTCGAGATCGGAAGAACAAACAATTGGCACCGCCTCAAGCATCCTACATCGATAAGGTAATGGACCGATTCGCTATGCAAAACTCCAAAAAGGGTTATCTACCCTTCCGACATGGAGTATCCTCTAAGGAGCAGTCTCCCAAGACTCCTCAAGAAGAGGAAGACATGAGCCGAGTTCCTTACGCTTCAGCCGTGGGAAGCCTCATGTATGCGATGCTTTGCACCGGCACACGATATATGCTACGCAAAGAGGGCGTGGTGAGTAGATTCGGTCAAACCCCGGACCCGAAACCTTTGGGTTGTTGTAAAGCATATCCTCAAGTATCTTAGGAGAACGAGGAACTATATGCTTGTATATTCAGTCTCCGACCGAATATGACGGATATACCGATTCCGATTTCCAATCGGATAAGGGTGAAATCCACTTCAGGATCGGTGTTTGTCCCGAATGGAGGTTCGGTGGTATGGAGGAGCATCAATGCACTTGCATAGCCGACTCCACCATGGAGGCCGAATATGTGGCCTTGTGAAGTGCGAAAGAGGTCAGATGGCTTAAAAAGTTCCTTGTTTCACCGGAAGTTGTTCCGAAGTCGATAGGCCCATGGTAATCAGATTTGATTGTAGTAAACTCTAAGGAGCCTAGAAGCCATAAAAGGTCCAAGCACATAGAGCGGAAATACCACCTCATCCGTGAGATTGTACAAAGAGGCGATGTTGAAGTGACAAAGATATCAACACATGATAACTTGGCCGATCCGCTTACAAAGGCTTTATCTGGTAAAGTCTTCGATACGCATCCGAAGGTTTGGGCATGCGAGATTGTACACACCTACTTTAAGTCCAAGTGGGAGTTTGTTGAAATGTGTCCATAAAGTGGGATGTAATTTGTTATTTATGAAATGACAAATGTAAGACATTATTATTTTGTTGATTTTATAAAATAAGATAAAGTTATGTTTTGACACATACTCAAGAGTGTTTATGATATTGCTTAGTCCATAAACTGTTACTAACGAAAGAAGAATCGGGGAACCCCGCCGGACAAACTCTTTCGGACTGAGTTTAAAATAGATATTCGCAGCCTTAGGATTGATTGGGCAATCGAATCCGATTATGATCATTAGATCGAACCATGTGATCTTGGTCTCGGGGCATGGGAGTTGGACTCTGTGGTTGATCTAGACATGCTCGCAACATGTTGAATAGACCATGTGACCGATTAGGTTAGAGTAAAACCGTTTACACAACTCTAAACCTAATCATCACAACTTAAGTATATTTGTATAATTATCTTAATCCTCAAGTGAATGCGTAGCTCAACTTAGTATCTCATGATCTTTGATTTGCCAATGAGATTAGTTCACGTTATTGAACGACATCTCGGTCATTGGGATCATGACAATATTAAGTTGGAGTTATGTGATTCACAGATATGGAATCGTAAAAATAATATCACCTCATGCTTTATTGACGGGTGTGTGAATAAATAAACTAGGCCTGGTATTCAATGATGATATTCATTGATTAAGACATCGTAACATGTGCGAGACATCTTCTTAACGTTTGTCTTTCTTATTCACGGTCATATAAAGGAGTTGAGGAAATAATGATTAGAATGGTAAAAACGGTAATATTATATACACCATTCCGATCACCGATATTTACGAAGGATAATAATGCATTTACATGTGGACCGTGTGATAAATTGTATCAACACCAAAAGAAAAATTAGCGCACATGAATCGAGAGATTATTCGGCATCGAACTTTTAGTGGAGTTAGATGCGATGTCGGAATTAAATATGTCGATAACTTATAGGGATGAGTTAGTCGAATATTGTAATTCCATAGCTTTGTTCATGTGGGTCCATTCGGTCTCAAGGCTAGCTCTAATAAATGGGAAAAACAGAATCGATAATTATGTTTAAATTCATTGTGTTATTTTTCATTTATTTGATAATTGAAAAATAAAAAGAATGAGTTTTGAATTTTGAAATTAATGGAGATTAATTTAAAATTCAAAATGAAATTTAAACATGATTTTATTTGGCAACTAAAGAAAAGAGAAAAGTGAGATTTTATTTTGGGAAAATTCGGAAATCCCTTGCCTTAGGGGATTTTGAATTTTGTCCAAAATAGGGAAGGAAATTGAAAACCCTAAGCCATGTAGGGATTTTCGGATTTCAACCCTAGGGTTAAGGAGAAATTCGAAAATCCCATCTAGGGTTTGAGTTTTTGAATTTTCTCCTATATAAGGATATTATTGAAAACCCTAGGGAGTGAGTCTTTTGGAGAAAAGAAAAGAGATCACACTTTCCTTAGGGTGGCGGATTTTGTAGAGACAAAATAGAAGGAAAAAAGTTTCCTTAGGTTTTTGAAAAGAGCCCACTCTCTCATCCTAAAAATTGTAGAGACATAGCCTTGAATCAACGAGTGGTTCTTGGTGTGATCGTGACAATAAACAACGATCTTGTTTCACGGCAATTCTCCATCTTGGAACGTGAGATAGTGAGACAAGATCCTTGCGGTCAATTAATTCAATCGTCACAAAGGTATGTGAGATTTTTCTAATCCTTTGTCCATAAACATATATCATGCATGAATCTCTCGTTGTGGTTTACGTTTAATTATGAATTAAATGGATATGATAAAATTTTTGAAATTCCGCCTACAATATTGTTGTTGTTCAAATGATTTTTCATATATAAATCACAATAAGATCCTACACCCGGGCCCAAGAGAACGTATAATGATCCCCGGGGGGAAGGTCCTGGATGGGAACTTCCAGGTCTCGGACCTCTCTGACGCCGAGGTCGAGGCGATGCTAAAACTTCCTCCCTGCTTTTCCCTCATCTTCCAGGCGTTGTACGAGTCCTGCCTGGAGCCACACTAGGTTGTTGCCTCCCGCCTTCTATGGTCGATCGCAGAGAAGCATCTCTTCCAGAGGTATATACATATTTTTTCCGAAAGTAGATTGTTTGGCACTGTCTGTAATCTTTGTGATTTTTCAGAGCCTGGTCCTCTCTCTCTCAACCTTCTTGACCTTATTAAGGTCGAGGAGTGCCAGGAGGCGTTGAACGAGCCGGAGGCCGGGTTGAAGTCCCTTATTGACGAGGCCAACAAGAATAGGGACGAGGGCGATGAGAGAATTTAGCAGCCGCCCGGTTGCTAAGTCCGGAAGGTGAGTTTGCCAAGCTAAAGGCCCGCATAAAAACCTCACCCGCAACCGGACTCGTCTCTGACGCCGAGAACTGCTATACTAAGGGCAAAGCCGAGGGAAACCTTGGGTGAAGTGTTTTTTCAACGCCAGACGGGCGGAGATGCTTGAGGAGTTCAAGGTCTCCCCGGAGTTCTTTGATATCCGTAACAGGGATTTTCAGTCGGCGGGTAATCAAATTGTCGATTTGATTAAGAAAGAGCGTCCTGGGTGGGATTTGAGCTTTCTTTACAACTCTTCAACTCCGGCCGCGGGCGAGGAGATCTTGCTATACCGTGGGCGTAAAATGGATGTTCCTTCGGTGGGTGGTGATGATGAGCCCGCAGCTGGTGGCGCCGAGGCTTAAGGAGCCCTTTTTAGCCCCCTTCTCTTTTAGTAGTTTTTGTAACTAATTTATCTTTTTTCCAGACAATTTTATCATCTGTACTTTTATTTTTATATATAATGGTAATGAGTTTTTGGTTCATACCTTGATTGTTTTTAGTGAATCCCTTAAGGATTTGTTGAGAGTTATCTTTTCTTTTTGGGAAAATCTGACGTTGAAGTCACCCCTTGGGGTCGTCGTCTTAGGAAATTCCTTGGAATTTCACTAAGTGTTACGTCTCTCCTCCTTGGAGGATTTCTGACGTCGAAGTCACCCCTTGGGGTCGTTGTCTTAGGAAATTCCTTGGAATTTCACTAAGTGTTACGTCTCTCCTCCTTGGAGGATTTCTGACGTCGAAGTCACCCCTTGGGGTCGTCGTCTTAGGAAATTCCTTGGAATTTCACTAAGTGTTACGTCTTCATTTTCCCCTGTGTTGGTTAAATACACCCTTGGGTTTTCTTTTAAGCAAACACATTATTAGGGGATCAATCTATCTCATACTGCAAAACACATCAATTTATTTCATTTGTAAAGAATGTACAAATATAAAATGTGTAAACAACTTCATATGCTACTGGTAGTATATCTTTAGCTGCTTGGCATTCCATGGGTGCTGAACCTTCTGGCCGTCCAGGCTTTCTAGGATGTAGGTGCCCGGTCGCAGCATTTCTCTTATGCGGTAGGGTCCTTCCCAAGTCGGGCCCAGGGGATCAGTATTCTTAGGTTTCGTGCTTTGTGTTACCCTTTTTAATACTAGGTCTCCCGGGATGAACCTTCTCTGCCGAACCTTTTTATTGTAGTACCGCGCCTTTCGTTGCTGATATGCGGCGAGACGTAGTTGGGAGTCGAGTCGTTTTTCTTCTAATAAGTCGAGTCCTCCGCTTAAGCCCTCTGTGTTATCCTCGTCATTGTGAACAACGGTTCTTAGGGTCGACGTCTCGATTTCTATAGGAAGCACAGCCTCGACGCCATAAGTCATGGAGAAAGGGGTTTCTCCTGTTGTAGTTCGGCTAGTTGTTCTATATGCCCACAAGACTTTGGGAAGCTCCTCGGCCCCTCTTCCTTTCAGGTCGTCGAGCCTTTTCTTTAGAGTATACTTGAGTATTTTGTTCCGACTTGACCATCCATTTATTTGTGGATGGATCCCCGAGAAGTCCTTTTCGAATGCCCAAGCCTTTCACGTAATCTGCGTGTTGCATTATCGAACTGTTTTCCGTTGTCGGAGACTATCGAGTGGGGCACCCCAAACCTGCACACAATGTGATCCAATAGGAATTTAGTGCAGGCCGCTTCGGTTGTCGTAGTCAAGGCCTTGGCTTTTGCCTACTTTGTGTAATAGTCCACCGCTATAATTGCGAACCTTAACCCCCCAGGTGCAGGGTGCAATGGTCCGATTAAGTCGATTCCCCATTTGGCGAAGGGCCATGGACTAAGAATGGAGGTCAGCTTTTCCGAGGGTGCTCGGGGAATTGTAATCGGCATTTATTGCATCGCCGGGCATCTTGAAATGCGTCCTTTTTAGCGTAGGCCAGTAGTACCCTTGCCTCAAGACCTTTAGTGCTAGAGATTGAAGGAATGATTACCATGAGACCCTTCATGTATCTCTTGGAGGACTTTTTTGAGCTTCGCATCATCCAAGCATCGTTGTAGGGGCGTTGAATAGCCTCGACGGTAGAGAGCGGTCGTCAGATAACCCGATTGCGGGCCTTAACTTTGTCGCTTCGGAATGTGATGTTCATTAGGTATTGGATGAGAGGAGTCACCCGTTTTCTCTTTCTTGGACGCCGAGTGTCTTTACAAGTTCCTCGACGGTTGGACGCTTTCTAGCTCTTCAATGGGCACGACGCCCAGTGCGTCAACATCCCTCGACGTCGCTAGTTTTGCTAGTGCGTCGGCGTTTCATTCTCGGCCCGGGGATCCGGAATATCTCGTATTTCTTATATTTGACGAGTTTCTCCTTGGCCTTCCTTAAGTAGGCCCCCATCTTTCGCCCGCGTGCTTGGTATTCTTCCTTGACTTGGGCGGACCACCGGTGGGAGTCACTATAGATCTTTGATTCTCTCGATTTTCAAGTGTTTGGCTAAGCATAATCTAGCAATCGGGCCTCATATTCTGCCTCATTGTTTGAAGCCTTGAATTTGAATCATACATGGAGGAGATTTTGTGAAAGGGCTGATTAATAGAATCTTTGGCTCTGATCCGATGCCCCATCTACGTAAAGCTTCCATGTTGTATCATTGGCTTCTTCCGATGAAGCCTGTGAGAGAACTTCGGCTAGGAAGTCGGTGAGAGCTTGTCCTTTGATCGCGGTCCTCGGCATGTACTTTATGTCGATTGGCTCGAGTTCTACCAACCACTTGAGAAAGTCCGGAGGTTTCCGGGTCTTTGTAAGGCTTGTCTCGTGGTGGTTGGTAAGGACCTTTTTAATGCGAGCTTCCTCGAGGCAATCATTTTAAAAGCCAGACGGGACTCGGCGTCGAGGAGCCTTTTTGCTCCATAGTAAATCGGCAACCGCACTTTCCTTTTTCCCTTATTGGGATGGACTCACGGCGTGTTAGGACACGGAGTCCACAATTTGAGTTCTTCATCGACGTTTGGTTTTGACAAGATCGGGGCTTACCCAAATGTTCTTTTAGCCTTTGAAAAGCTTCCTCACCTTTTGGTGTTTCGAAAGCGCTTATTTCCTTTCGGTAGCGTCGAAGAAAGGGACACATTTGTCGAGCCTTGATATGAATCTGTTTTGGGCGACCAACCCGTCAACCTTTGTACATCTTTTGGGTTTAGTTGGCTTAACACGTGACATCCCGCAAGGCTTTGATTTTTTCCGGGTTGGCCTCGATCCCTCGGCTGCTGACCATGAAACTGAGAAATTTACCCGATCCAACTCCGAAGGCACATTTCTGGGGATTGAGCTTCATGTGGTATTTTCTCAATATTCCGAACATCTCTCCCAGATGGTCGATGTGATGGCCGGCCTTGGTGCTTTTTACGAGCATGTCGTCGACGTAGACCTCCATTGTTTTGCCAATTTGTCGAGCGAACATCTTGTTTACTAGCCTTTGGTAGGTTGCCCCTGCATTTTTCAGGCCAAATGGCATTACTTTGTAGCAGTAGAGGCCCCTATCGGTTATAAAAGATGTGTGCTCCTCGTCGACTGGATTCATGGGGATTTGATTGTACCCGGAGTAAGCATCCATAAAGCTTAGCATTTCATGCCCTGCTGTGGCGTCGACCATTTGATCCACCCGTGGAAGTGGGAAGCCATCCTTTGGGCATGCTTTGTTGAGGTCGCTAAAGTCGACGCAGGTTCTCCAGCTTCCGTTAGGTTTGATTACCAGGACCGGATTGGATATCCAACATGGATAACAATTGTAGAACCTAGCTGCAACTCGACCTGTAGTCAAAATAACTCTCTTTGCTCGGTGTGCAGCCTCAGCCGCCACGGGCTCTAGAGCCCTCAACTCCCTATCCACTGGTGGATGGCTACATCTAGCAGGAGTGCGTACCGACCTTTCTGTTTGTCGGAACCGTGACATTAGAAACATTCTTACCCGTCCCCACAACATATTCTCTTGTGGTGTGGGCACTAATTGGGATGATGGATATGATCGATCCATTAGTACCTGTTCTGTCTTGCCAAAAGAAATAAGCAATTCTCAGTTTTAGTTCGTAAACTAATTTACCTGGACTGCGCAGAAGCATAGGTGCGGGACTTGTCATGGCAGGAGTAGGAACGCCGCTCTGATACCAACTGTGGCGACCCGCGCCCTCGTGGCGCGGTCGCCGTTCCTTATACTACTCTACTAATGGGCTAAGCTATAGTCTAATCCATTATTCGTTGTTAGACTATTGTCTCTTTAATTTACGTTCATATGCGGGTAAATTTTTTTTTCTTTACTTTAACCCTCGGGTTCTTAACATGTTATGTTGTTACACTAATAACATATCTTGCTATTACTTAAAGATTCGAATACCAAACTAGTTCCCGAAAACTTGTCTTAACTTATTACAGTCCGTTGTTCTTTACTAAGACAATGGTTGTAATATCTTCTTCTTAGAACTGAACATACATACTAGTCTTCTATATTACATTACTTTGCAGCGGAATTTAATTTCTAAGCGAGCGTAGTAGAGACCACTCCCATGCACCCATGACATTTCCGCCACCCTTGCCTCTGCATGTCCATCAAGCAAACCACTATATGACTGGTTGCTTACCTTTGTTACTTGCACACGAGTAAACTGATGAGCTAATGCTCAGCAAGTATAAACATGCATACATCATAAACTAATAGAAATTACATTAAGAGTTATGATGCAAATATGCTCGTGTGAAACATGCTATAAACTGCTTTCTATCTTTCTCTTCTTACTTCTGTGGGACTGAACCCCTGCTTACTGTATGGTCTAGTCGGGATTTCTAATCTTTGAGATCTTTCCTCTCTTGCGGAGGCCGACGACCCGTCGGTCTTTTACTTTACTGGTCATTTCTTATTGGCTGGTCTAGTCAGAATCTCTACTCTGTGAGATTTCCCTCCCTTGCGGAGGCCGACGACCCATCAGTCTTTTTACTTTACTAGTCATTTCTTACTGTCTGGTCTAGTCAGAATCTCTACTCTTTGAGATTTTTCCTCCCTTGCGGAGGCCGACGACCCGTCAGTCTTCTACTTTACTGGTCATTTCTTACTGGCTGGTCTAGTTGGAATCTCTACTCTTTGAGATTTTCCTCCCTTGCGGAGGCTGACGACACGTCAGTCTTTTAACTGTGCATAAGGGTAACCATATGTTGCCGTTTTTCAATCTAGAGCACTAAGCCCTCCAAACACGTATAATCACATGTAATCACATAGACTTAGGAACATAAGTAAATTCATAGTTCCAAGTCTAACTATAGCTTGCTCGAGTCCAGACAAACATATACGTCTATACTTACCGGTAATCCGCTGGGATTCCCGCTCGTTGGAAGTTCTTTCTTGTTGCTTCGGCTCTTGTGCCAAAACCTGTTCCATGGAAATAGGTATTAACCACCTATTTCAAGCATCAAAATTTCTCATACTTGGATTCCTAAATCCAATTTCAACTCATTTTCGAACTTAACCCCTCTAGGCCGAATACTAGCTCAAGAGGTAATTTACACATATTTGTGTATCTCGGTTTCTGAATCTTAATCTATTCATTTCCGAGCTTTAAAACTGTTATCCATTCTCTAGAATCGGATTACTAATTCATTGCTTACTAACTAGATTTTAGGAAATTTCGGCACAGTTTCGCCTTAATTTTTCTCGTTTCCCGAGTTTTCAATAACTCGTTTTACTTTCGATTTCGGTACCTGTAGTCCAGATTCACATTCCTGAACACAAATCGCTACATAAATTGAACAAAAATACATTTCCTCCATTTCTAGGGATTTTTGGATTTTTAGTGCAAATCCAAAAAAAATTGTTCAATCCTTTCAATACTTGCACATTAAACTCCTATCACAGTCCCCGACAAAACCTCGGTTTCGTTTTTTAGTTTTACGGATTTTTCCCGAGATGAGTTACTATTCATCAACACGAAAAAGCATGCAATTTCTCATGAAAAATCCAAAATCTTACCTTGAAAAGTTGGAATTCTCCGCTAGAATGCCTCGGGTTATGTTTCTACTAGACTGAACGGAAGAAATTTCGGCAAAAACGGGTGATTCCTTGATTTTCCCTTGATTTTCTCTCTTTTCTCTCTCTCTTTCTTCTTGGTCGGCCACTCTTTAGAAAATAGAACACTTTGTGTTCTAATGTGCTTCCATAGGCCACTTTTAATGTAATATGTATATTATATTAATATTTCTAAAAATATCTCACATTACTTTCTAAAATTAAATTAGAGAAATAACTTTAATTCCCATAATTTAATTCTACTAATTCTAATTAAGTTTAACACTTAATTTAAGTGGTTCTGTGTTCCCCACATTTTTCTTGTCGAGACCAAACTTTCCGTTTTTCAAAACGAGTCTCTTTCCAAGCACCGATAATTTCACACAGTGCACGGGTTCTATCTTCGCTTTTCCGATTTGCCGAGCACCCTGGGTCAAATTTCTCATATTCAACCCACTTCTCTTGGGTATCTCAATAGTCAATTTCTTTTTCGATATTCTCATTTTAACCGATCCAAAATTGCCCAAACGCGCACCCTCTCGCGGTGATTTTTTTTTTGCGATTTTTCGCTTTTAACCGACTCGGGAAAAATTCATTGCGGGAACTTTTTCTATTTCCCTTACTTCTAATATTTCTACTCTTTTTCTAACTGGTCATTTGGTCACTTACTAAATATTTTAGTTTTTCATAACTAAACTATACCCGTTAGAATTTCTAACTTTTAACCGATATTTTACTATTCACAACTAATATTTACGAATTTTCTCTGTAAAAATATTCGTATTATAACTTTACAATTTTCGGGTGATTTTACCCCGTATATAAAGTTTCTACATAACACTTTCCTGATTACATCAATATTTCTACTACTTTCTGTTCCGGGAATAATTACGGTCAAATACCGGATTGTCCGAATTTGACTTAATATTTTCCCGGTCATTACAGCCTATACTTTTGTGGTGGACGCGGTTGTGCTGGTCTCAACGCTTGAGGCTGAAACTGTGTATATTGAGGTGGATGATATGTTGGCACAGGAGGGTATGACATTTGTTGTGGCTGATATGGTGGCATATACAGTGGTGGCCCTTCCTGACTGTATGAAGCGTCACTTTGGGCTTGTTGAGCCAGCGGCCGATTAGGACAATTCCTCCTAATATGGCCCACCTGCCCACAATGGTTGTAGTGACCAATCAAATCCTAGAATTTTAATAATGTAATTCATGTATTTAAGTCAAGGATTTTCCTAGAAAATCATTATACTATGTACATTTTGTGATTAAAGGATTTATTGAATTAACATCCGCATTCCTAAATTCTGTAGTAGATTTCATGTTAAGTTCATGTTTTTTCTGATCAAGTAAATTCGATCGATAAATTCTCACCGTACTTTAAAACGGAAGAATTCCAGTACAGATACAGTTTGAGAATCTTAATTTTAAGAATCTCTAAGCACAGTACAAATTAGCGTCCAGTAGCCGTATACAGGAGAAAATAGCTGTCAGTATAATTTTGGACAGTTTTAATGAGTAAATTTAGAAATTAGACAAAGGTACAAGGGTTATGTTTCATTTTTCTCTCTCCTTCCCTCACTTAGCCAGCCAAACTTAAGGGATTATAGGCAAAAATTTGGCTAGTGAAGTGTGCTACTTGGACTTCATGATGGGATTGAGTCAAATCAACTATTGGACATGAAATGCTTACACCATTCCCTCTTAAAGCACTCCACCGGCCAGCCACAATAATGGGGGGGATTAATCCAAAAATCTAGCTAATTAAGCTAGTTTGATAGGCTTAAATGAGAACTAAAAGGAGATCAAGTAATGTCTATAAAGGTGAGACCATTAGTGCAAGCATTAGGTTAGCCATTTTTGCACATCTCTTCTCATTTTCCCCACACCCAAACCGGCCACACATCTCCATTTTTCTCTCAAATATTTTCTCCTCCTCTCCCAATCTTGAGCCACTAGCAAATCATAGAAGAAGAAGAAGGAGATCAAAGGGTCTAGGAGGAGTCTAGACAAACATTTCCCAAGGGTATAACTCTAAATCCTTGTTTTTCTTTTTTTCATGTTTTAGTAAAGTTTGAAATGTAGAAATATTCCTCTTAAATTTCCTTATACTTTCTAGTTCCAAGCCAATAACAAATCTTAGAGGAGTTCAAGGTTTTCAAGGGAGAGAGAAAGAGTTCTTCAAGGGTAAGTTCTCAAACTCTTCTCCATTAATTTCTAGCCAACTTTAAGCTTGGATTTGTGGATGTAAACTTGTGGTTTTTGAGGAGATGAGTTGTAATAAGGGTGTGTGAGTTTTATGTTGGTTTTGTGAGTTTGGAGGTTAGTTTGATGTGGTATGTTTATGCTTGATCGAAGTTGCTTATTTTCAGATTAGAGGAAAAATTTTCCGGTGACTTTGACCACGAAAATGAGGACCATAGAGCAAGATTTTTCAATGGTTTAAAGCTTGAACTTATAGCCTTAGATGTTTTGAACATTTTGTTGGTTGCCGAATTGAATTTGGCGGCGGAAACGCAGCGGACTAGCGGATCGTGTATAACAAAAATTTTCATAAAACTTTTGAGATACTCTATAGATTATATTAATTTATGCACCAATAAATTAATCTCATTAATTTATAAGATTCAAGGATTAACCGAAAAATACCTTGTAGCCGACTCGGATGATATCTTGATTTTCTTTGACCACGAACAGTCCTAGATCCAAGCTCTTGTGTTTAGAACACCAAAGTCTTCCACGTCAATTCCTTGATTCCACGTAGACGTGTGTGTGGGCACACGTGAGACAAAACGGTTTCTAAAACACTCGAATTTCCACAAACACCAACGCATGCACGATGTGGAATTTTTTTTGGAGAAAAATATTTCACTCTCTTTTTGCTATATGAGAATTTCGGCCACACACTTTCTCTAGGGCTGAAAAGTGTTTTAAAAATTGTCTCACAATTTTCCATTTATCTCATATTTAAAGAGAAGAAGTCAAACTTCAAAATATGATCAAATCCTTATCTCCAATTTTGAATTTGGAACAAAAAATCCCTTCCCCTTATCTCTTAGGTGGCCGGCCACACACTAGGGTTTTATCCATATGTGTGGCGCCTAAACAGGATAGGGAAGGAGAAGATATTTTATCCTTTATCCAGTAGTCCAATTTTAATTCAGATTCAAATTCGAATTTAAGTCAAACTTAAATTAATTTGAATTCTAAATTGAACAACTTATCAAATAAGTTTAAACGGATAAATCTAGATATGTTCAAATTCAAATTTAAATAATCTCATTATTTAAATAATAATTAATTCTCAATTAATTATTCTTCGAGCATTTAATTTTAGAATTCCGTAATTCTAAAATTCCCATTTTGCCCTTTTTGTGTCCGGTAGAATTACAAGGACGACGACGCGGGGACTAATGGACCTATAATTACGAGCTCAATAAAATTAATAATTAATTAAACACTTTAATTAATTAATTAATTCTATTAATTCCAATAGTTACTCCACTATAAACTTGGAATTGCACTCTCGGAATTATAGACATTAATTACTTCTAAACAGTGAAGTGTCCATTTGATATAGTCATTGCATATAGATCGATCCTCCATAAATAATTCATAATTAGACTCAGGTGGAATCTGTTAACCTCTCTAATTACATCTTTATCCTTGAATACGATTGATTCTCTAATGAATAGTGATTCATAAAACACATTCATGAACCAGAGCGCTCTTACTAATCCAAGTACCGAATCAACACTCAAGAGAATTATTTATCTACTTCTCTCTCAAGAAGGAATGGATTCCATCTCGTATAATAACATTCCTGGCTACCTATTTCATTATGTCTCCAAAATACAAGGAATAGGATTCAGGATTTCAGAATCCGTACCGAGTAAATCAAAAGACATAAATCCATAAATAGGAGTTTGTTAAGAACTCAGGATTAAGATCATTCTATATATGACCATCAGTAGACACAATTAGAATTTCTATGCTTAACGGAAATTATTAGAAATTCATATTGTGTCTGCGTCCACGTTCCACATAATCTCGTTATGCGAA
This sequence comes from Morus alba, assembly GCA_012066045.3. Taxonomy (NCBI): domain Eukaryota; kingdom Viridiplantae; phylum Streptophyta; class Magnoliopsida; order Rosales; family Moraceae; genus Morus; species Morus alba. The sequence goes on from CP050225.2 coordinate 23,466,348, forward strand.
ATACACTCACTCAATATCTCGCCATATTAACAGTGCGGATAACACCGTTCCATTCTAAATGGGAATGACATGTATTTATAATGTTTTAATTAAAGATTCCGAACTTTAATTAAATTCATTATGAAACGATTATTTTTGATTATTATCCTTAAACATTATCCTCTTGTATATAATACTTATATACAATGTTTAAGGTTACATAAATAATCAAGGAATTTTATTTGATATTCATAAAATATTCATAAATATATGCACATAAAATGATGAATAAACTATTTTATTAAATAAATAATAAATATCATTTTTCATCTCATGCTTTCAGGACACTATTCCCGACAATCTCCCACTTGTCCTAAAGCAGGTGTGTCATGTCTCTAATCCCAAATCCATCTAAGTGCCGATCAAAAACATTCAATGGCAATGTCTTGGTGAACGGGTCAGCAAGGTTGTCCTCGACGCGATCTTGTAACCACTACATCGCCTCTATCCGCAATGTCTCCGATCGGGTGATATTTCCTTTCTATATGTTTCGCACTCTTATGGCTTCTAGGTTCTTTTGAATTAGCCTTTGCTCCCTTTGTTGTCACAAAGAGAGCTTAATTGGCTTATCCATATGGAACAACTTCCGGATCGGTTAAGAACTTCCCGAGCCATGTAGCTTCTTTTGCGGCTTCAAGCTGCAACATATTAAACTTCCGTGGTAGATTCAAGCAACACGGTTTTGCTTTATACTTCTCCATACCACGACTCCTCCATTAGAGTGAACACCGATCCGGATGTCGACCGTCGACTATCTCTATCGATTGGAAATCGAATACGTGTATCGGTGAGAGACGGATCTTCTCCGGAATATACTAACATATAGTTTCTTGTTCTCCTAAGATACTTGAGAATACACTTCACCGCAACCCAATGATCCAATCACAGGTTGACTGGTATGACCCGACTACTCCCCTTTGCATAGCGAGATATTTGGTCTTGTACACAACATGGCATACATAAGGCTTCCCACAGCCAAGCGTAGGGATACCTTCTCATATCTTCTTCTGCTTTGCGGGGTCTTAGGACATTGCTCCTTAGAAAGATGAATACCATGCCTAGAAGGCAAATTCCCTTTCTTGGAGTTTTGCATCGAATACCTAGACAACACTTTGTCTATATAAGATGCTTGTGATAACGCCAAAAGCTTTTTCTTGCGATCTCGAATAATCTTGATCCCAAGAACATAGCTTGCCTCTCCCAAATCTTTCATTTGGAATTGGCTAGCTAACCACTCCTTTACATCTGTCATCATTCCCACATCATTCCCAATGAGTAGGATGTCATCGACATAAAGAATTAAGAAGACCACTTTCTCTTCTTTCTTATACTTGTAGACGCATGGTTCATCAATGTTTTGATCAAATCCATAAGACTTTCTGACCTCATCAAACCCGATGTTCCATGATCTAGAAGTTCGCTTGGTCCATAAATGGACCTTTGTAGTTTTGAGGACTTTCTTTGTTGGCCTTCCTCTATGTAACCCTCCTGGGTGATCCATATAGATGGTTTCATCAAGATAGCCATTCGAGAAAAGTTGTCTTGACGTCCATCCGCCATATCTCATAGTCAAAATATCTTTGTAATGGCCGGGAGTATTCGGATGGACTTAAGCATGGCTCTCTTGGCGAAGAAAGTTTCCTCATAGTCAACTCCCTTCGTTTGGGTATAACCCTTAGCCACTAGCCTTGCTTTAAAAGTCTCTACTTTTCCATCTCGCTCCTCTCTTTCTCTTGAAGATCCACTTGCATCCAATGGGTTTTATCCCTTCGGGTAGATCTACAAGTTGCCGAATCGAGTTAGAGTGCATAGACTCCATCTCGAGTTTCATAGTTGCTTGCCATTCTTCCTTATCGTAATCATCCATCGCATCCCTAAAGGTCGATGGATCCTCCTTACAAATCATCAAGCAATGACGATTTGGGCTTTCCCCGGTATAGCGGTCGGTAACTGCTTACCCTCCCACTACGACGAGGTGCCGTAGGAGTCCGATCGGGAGGCGTGGTCTTTTCTCCGAGTGGTCCGACAACTCTTGTCGAATGTGGTCCGATCTCATCGGAAAGTAACTCTTCTAATACTATCTTACTTCGGGCTTGGAAATCTATCATATAGTCATCTTTGCAAAAATGTGGCATTTGTCAATACAAACACCTTTTGATCCGCTTGACTATAAAAGCGATCCTCCTCTTGTCCCTTGTGGGTATCCCATAAAGATGCATACCGACCTTGGTTCCAACTTCTCGGTCTTTTGCCTCAAAGACGTGTCTTTGGACTCCCCTATATATGCGAATGTGTCTCAAACTAGGTTTTTGACCATTCCACAACTCTAGGGGTGTCTTAGGTATAGATTTAGATGGAACTAGATTCAGAATATACATAGCGGTTTTAGGGCATAACCCCCAAAAAAGAAGTAGGCGGTGAAGAATAACTCAACATTGATCTTATCATGTCGAGCAAAGTCGATTTCTCCTTTCGGCCACACCATTCTCTTTGTGGTGTACCGGGTGCAGTCAATTGGGATACCACACCTTCTTCAATCAAGAAATCCCGGAACTCTTGGTCCATGTATTCACCCCCTCGATCTGATCGAAGTTGCTTGATTGGTTTACCTAATTGTTTTTCAACTTATGCTCGAAATTCTCTAAACTTTCTAAAAGTTTCAGATTTCCGTTGCATCAGGTAAACATAACCATATCTCGAATAGTTGTCAATAAAGGTGACGTAATATTCGTAACCTCCTCTAGCTTGGACGTTTAACGGTCCACATACATCTGAATGTATCAGCTGTAGGGGTTCTGTAGCTCTTACTCCTTTTGCTGTAAATGGTCTCTTGGTCATTTTACCTTCCAAACAAGATTCACAGATTGGAAGCTCTCCAACTTTTAGCTCACGCAAAGGACCATCCTTTACCAATCTTTCAATCCTATTTAGGTTAATGTGACCATGTCTAAGGTGCCACAGATATGTGTTATTTTCGTGAGAAATCTTTTACTTTTTTATTCTTAGGTTCGCCAACTCTGAACATTTCAGTGTTAAGCAATGAGTTAGGTATTGGTTTTATACAATATAAACCATCATCCAGACGTCCAGAACAAATATTTAAACCATTTCGAGAAATATGAACAAATTCATTATCAAAATAAACTTTAAATAATTGTTCAAATAATTTGGCCACATAAATCAAATTTCTGCGAATGTCTGGAATCAAATAAACATAGTTCAAAACTAAAAATTTATTTTCCCTAAAACGAAGTCTAACTTCTCCCACTGCTTTTGCCGAAACTCTTGCGCCATTGCCTACTTTCATCGTGTAGTCCCCATCGGCTAGCTCGGTGTATGAACTAAGACTCTGCAAAGAGAAACAAACATGATTAGTCGCTCCTGAAACAATTATCTAGGCTGAGGTATCACCCTCTGCTAAACATGTTTCAAGGACTAGTAAATCTGATTTACCTTGTTCCTTTTTCTTTTTCAGCTCCTCGAGATACTTGTTACAGTTTCTCTTCCAGTGCCCTTCGCCATTGCAGTGGAAACATTTTCCTTTGGGTTTCTGGATGGGACCCTTTGCTTTCTTGGGTCTCTTGTTCTTTCCCTTCTTTCCTCTTCCTTGGTTCTGGTTTTTCCTTTTGTTTTTACTAGAACTTCCTGCAACTACAACATTTGCTTCTCCTCCCCTTCTTTTGTTGGTGGATTTGAAGTTTTGCAGGTCATTCATGAGTTTAGTGAGATTGCACTTTTTCTTGTTCATAACAAAGTTGTTTACGAACTCATGAAAGTCAGAGGACAGGCTTTCCAAGATGATGCCAACTTGGGTGGCTTCATCGATTTTGGCACCGTTGAGCTCCGCATCGTGGAGGTGATCAATCATGTTCAGAACATGTGCCTTGACTGAAGAACCTTTCTTCATCTTGTCATTCATGAAAGCCCTTACTGCATCCAAATGAGCCTTTTCAGAAGGAGCGCTGAACATGGCTTCTAGAGACTCCATTATCTCATAAGCGGTCTCCATCTCCTCATGCTTTATGGGTTAATATCGCTTATCTTGGCCAGCATAAAGCACTTTTTTTATTGTTGGCCTTGATCCAGCGATCAAAAGGCTCCCTCGCGGTTTTGGATGTAGTTGTCGCGGGTTCAGGAGGACATTCCTCCGCTAGGACAAACTTATAGTCTTCGCAGACCAACAGTATGTTCATGTTACTTTTCCACTTAGCATAATTATCACCGTCTAATTTTTCAGTCGCTAGTAGTGTGATAATGGGATTCGACATATTGCTCGGAATAAATAGAATATTCATCTAATCAATTTATGTGCATGAATATCAAGGCATGTTAATTTTGGCACAATTAAATATGATGCATGATGCACATGAAAAATACATAAATCATGTTTTAATTCTGGGTGCCAACGATAATTCAATTTACCACGATTATAGTGCCGCCGTAGGGTAGGTCAAAATATCGTAAATTGAACCGAGACCTTCTCAATTAATAAATATAATCAAAATATCTCATATTTTCATATTTATTAACTACCGCTAATTTTGGTCAAAAATATAATCAACAATTTGATTATATCTCCATGAGTGTAACCCATCATTTTGATTCTCTCTGAGACTTAACTCCGAGTGCCACGATGCGGTAGGTCAAACCGGAAATACATCCTTGAATCCTATCGCTAGGAAGTCAACCTTGTTATTGATCCGATAGAACACTTTCCGTAGGGAGTGCGGAATCGGTGCCGCCCTTGAAGCCCTTTCGAATCTCACGGTGTTGAACTAATGATGGAGACCAGTGGGTCGTATTGTCATACAACCCTCTCCCACTCATTATTTTGCAAATATGTATTTTGTTTGAAAAACATCTCATGATTTCCAATTCGAAAAATAAACAATTTATTTTTCGGATATGTGAAATTCCAAAATTTAACTCTTAAATTCAATTTCACATGTAACATTATTTTGCAAATCAATTTTGCAACTTAAATCAATTTAATCATATTAAATGATTTTCAGCGCATGGTTCTTATTTTATTTTATTTTTCTAAAACACTTTTATAATAAATAAAATAAACAATAACGAATCTTGGCGTGTATGCATGGCATGTTATAAAAACATATGAGTAGGCACATTATATCTATATGGCATGTTATATGCATGGACATATATAATATATAATTATCAACGTAAAATATAAATATATGCAATCAACTATTGAGATGGATTGACTGGGTCCCATGGAAAAATAAATTACAACTCAATCGAATCGAATAAATAAATAATTACAATAATTATATTCTTCCGTTACATCAACGAGTCTTGATTCTTGAATTCTTTATTCTTGGCATTCTTTGTCTCGGGTTGGATTTCACCTTCCTTGGGATTCGAACTTTTCCGGCTCTCATCGGCACGCTTTTACGAGGGTTTGAGAAACCTTGGGCCCGATCAAATCCGAACTTAGGCCGCCAGGCCCCTTTTGGGCGGCCTGGGGGCGTCGGGGGGGACGCTACTGGGCCGCGTTCTTCGGAACTTTCCGGGCACTTTTTCTGGGCTTCTTTGAAGGCTTCAAACATGATCTTCAAGGCCTCCTTCTTGATTCAAAATCAAAAACCCTAATTCTACCCAAATCCTAGAATTACAATAATTCTAATCCCGAATTAAATTACAAATAATTTATTAACGAATGAATATAACTGATCCATGGAACCATATAATTAACGACCAAATCCATCATCCATACATTCATCATCATGAATAAAAATAAACATCCATAAATGCAATTGCCTACTCATCACATACATACATATTTAAATATCACATATTTAATATTGATTATGATTATCAAATAATCGAAGCATAAATTAATATAAATCTATAAACCGCTCGATACCAATTGTTGGTTGCGAATTGAATTCGGTAGGCGGAAAAAAACGCAGCGGAATAGCGGATCGTGTATAACAAAAATTTTTATAAAACTTTTGAGATACTCTATAGATTATATTATTTAGATTATATTAATTTATGCATTAGAAAAAAAATAAATTAATCTCATTAATTTTTTGGAGAAAAATTTCACGCGTGTGTGTAAAACACGTGAGACAAAAGCGGTTTTTGCTATATGAGAATTTTTTTGGAGAAAAATATTTCCTCTCCACACACTTTCTCTAGGGCTGAAAAGTGTTTTAAAAATTGTCTCACAATTTTCCATTTATCTCATATTTAAAGAGAAGAAGTCAAACTTCAAAATAGGATCAAATCCTTATCTCCAATTTTGAATTTGGAACAAAAAAATCCCTTCCCCTTATCTCTTGGGTGGCCGGCCACACACTAGGGTTTTATCCTGTGTGTGGTGCCTAAACGAGATAGGGAAGGAGAAGATATTTTATCCTTTATCCATGAGTCAATTTTAAATTGATTCAAATTCTAATTTAAGTCAAACTTAAATTAATTTGAATTCTAAATTGAACAACTTATCAAATAAGTTTAAATGGATAAATCTAGATATGTTCAAATTCAAATTTAAATAATCTCATTATTTAAATAATAATTAATTCTCAATTAATTATTCTTGAGCATTTAATTTTAGAATTTAGTAATTCTAAAATTCCCATTTTGCCCTTTGTGTGCGGTAGAATTACAAGGACGACACGGGGACTAATGGACCTATAATTACGAGCTCCAATAAAATTAATAATTAATTAAACACTTTAATTAATTAATTAATTTTATTAATTCCAATAGTTACTCCACTATAAACTTGGAATTGCACTCTCGGAATTATAGACATTAATTACTTCTAAACTGTGAAGTGTCCATTTGATATAGTCATTGCATATAGATCGATCCTCCATAAATAATTCATAATTAGAGTCAGGTGGAATCCGTTAACCTCTCTAATTATATCTTTATCCTTGAATACCATTGATTCTCTAATGGATAGTGATTCATAAAACACATTCATGAACCAGAGCGCTCTTACTAATCCAAGTACCGAATCAACACTCAAGAGAATTATTTATCTGCTTCTCTCTCAAAAAGGAATGGATTCCATCTCGTATAATAACATTCCCAGCTACCTATTTCATTATGTCTCCAAAATACAAGGAATAGGATTCAGGGGTTTCGGAATCCGTGCAAGAGTAAATCAAAAGACATAAATCCATAAATAAGAGTTTGTTAAGAACTCAGGATTAAGATCATTCTATATATGACCATCAGTAGACTCAATTAGAATTTCTATGCTTAACGGAAATTATTAGAAATTCATATTGTGTCTGCGTCCATGTTCCACATAATCTCATTATACGAAATACACTCATTCAATATCTGGCCATATTAACAGTGCGGATAATACCGTTCCATTCTAAATGGGAATGACATGTATTTATAATGTTTTAATTAAAGATTAAAGATTCCGAACTTTAATTAAATTCATTATGAACAGTTACTTTTGATTATTATCCTTAAACATTATCCTCTTGTATATAACACTTATATACAATGTTTAAGGTTACATAAATAATCAAGGAATTTTATTCGATATTCATAAAATATTCATAAATATATGCACATAAAATGACGAATAAACTATTTTATTAAATAAATAATAAATATCCTTTTACATCTCATGCTTTTAGGACACTATTCCCAACACATTTTCAGTTACTATGACAAAACCTAATTTTAACTCTAAAACCAAGTTTGAAGCCATTTTGTAAAAACGGACAAGCTGTCCAACACAGTTTTGAAAAAAAAACTGGCAGCCACTGGTTCAGCCAAACGGGACCCTTAGATGCTGAATCTCGATCTTTCACAAAAGTGACAATTTTATATCTCGATGAGGCGAAGAAATTTCATGAAGAAAATATTTTCAAAATCCAACCCTATGAGGTACTAAAACATAGATTCCCGAAGTGGCACCGTTTTTGACTAAAACAGTTTCAAGAAAAACAGCATCTACGGTTTTCAGCCAAACAAGGCCTTTAGATCCGAATTTAAACTTTCACCAAAAACAAAAATTTTAGATCTTGACGAGATGAGAAATTTTCATGAAGAACAAAATTTTGAAATCCAACTGTAAGATACAGTAAAACGCATATTTCAGAAACTACACAATTTTTAACGAGACAAAACTAAAACAGTGTTGGTTTCAAAAAAAAGTTATAAAAGAACCCGAGATAGATTTCAGTAAAATACAATGACATAAAACCTCATTTTAATAAAAGTATTTATAAAGGAAGTTTTCAAGAAAAAATGTTTTCTTTAAAGAACATTGTGGTTTACCGAGCGAATTATCCCGACGGGCACCTACGAGCCCAATACGATAAGACCGTAGAAGTTTAAAGATTTAATGTGGGTCTAACACCCACATTAGTTTAAGAAACTTCGTTAGAGTATAAATTTCAGCGGTGTAAAAGTTAAAATGCCATGTATAAGTCCTAGGCCGAATTTGGCCTTAATATCATACCAAGAGAAATTAAGGAAAATAAGATTATGAGGATTTAATAAATTAATCTTTATTATCCTTTAGTAAAGGAAAGGAATATATACCTTATGGAAAAGGTTAGATTTTCCTTCATAAGTTGCTAAAATAGAATAGCAAATAACAGTTAATCTCACACTCTTAATGGGTGTTCATTTTCAGAAGAAAGTAAGAGACTAGGCTGATAGGCGAAAAGGGGATCCCAGCTTTGAAAATCAAGTAAGTAGGTATCTTGCCTACAGTATAAATAGATTTTAAAGTAAACAGTACACATGAACTATATATGTTTGAGTACATTTAATGTTATGAATGCAATGCTATGTTATACTACATACACTTAAGCAGTACACCCGTATTATATGTGTTCGAGTACATGATATTGTATGCTATGCTAGGTCATATTGCATACACCTTAATAAGTCAAGAGGAACTTATAAGAGTAATATCAGTTGAGTGTCGTACCAGCCTCCACAAGGGAGGTAACTCAAGCTCCGCAAGGGAGAAAAAAAATAATGTCCTCCGACTTAAGGGAGGCATTCAAGTTATAATCACAGTGTCATGGGGGACCTTGCAAACCCTCACATCCTGATGATTGCGCGCAAGTGGTACGAGCACTCAGGCCCAAAAGAAAAGAAAAATAAGATAAGATAAGATAATAAGATTCTGATAAGACATCATAATTAAGCATAATTGATTGGCTCATATTTATTCATGGGAGATAGCTCCTACTTGCTGAACGAAAGGTCATTATAGAATGTTTATACTGTAGGTAAGCAACTAGCATAAAATGCCTGATGGACTGCCGGTGAGTGGACGAACGATGTGGGGCTCGAGATATGGATACTGCTCGCAAATATTTTCGCAATCAGCTTTAGGTTATAAATAGTTTTGTTAATTATGATTCTGAAACAGATATGTTAAGATTTGAATATTTTTATTAAGAAAGCAATTTCGTATCTTATGTTTATTATAAGACCTTTTAAAAAAAATGTTCCGTAAATTTTAAGAAATATCAGTAAGTACAAGTTAAAAGTTAATTACAGTGGCGACCTTAAAGGAGGTTCATCACAATGGTGACACCTGGGCCCGTATGGAGCATTCATGTCACTCCCAGACAAGCCACTGCCACCGCTTGCCATTTCCCCAACAGTCTGTCCCTAGTTGCAGTTTCTTCTGCCACTCCACTTTGGCACACCTAAAACAGAAGGTCTACCAGAGACAGAGACACGACCCATCGTTTCTTTGCTTTGGTGATAGGCCAAGTTATCATGTTCCACCCTTGTAGCCGCAGCTACCAAATCCCGGAAGTTCCAAAGTCTCAGAGCCACCAAGGATCTCCTCACAAAGTTCTTGAGGCCTTTCTCAAACTTAAGACATCTCATGTGTTCAGACTCCTCCAGAGATGGCGCAAACTGGGATAGGTCATTAAACTTATTCTCATATTCCCTCACAGACATGTCTCCTTACAATAAAGACATAAATTCTAGTGCTTTTTCGTCCCTGTAACTCTGAGGGAAGTACTGATCATTGAACAGTGTCTCAAACTACTCCCAAGTCAGTCTTGCAATATCTATTCTTCTCTTAACCTGTATCCACTAAGTGTCTGCTAAACTTTCCATCTTGTATACAACAAATTCCACCCAGTATTTATCTGGGACTCCCATAGTACTTAAGTGCTTGACTATGGAGTCAATCCAGAACTCTGCTTCCTGGGTTCCTCCCTCACTGTTAAACAAGGGGATAGGCGCTCGTCTAAATTCCCAGAAATACCCTTGTTTCCTATCCTCAACCGGCCGCTCATTCTGAGCTCTCGTGGCCATGCCCTGAAAGGCAGCATACATGGCATCCAATAACCCTTGGTTTGTTTGTGCCGGTTGGGTGCCTGGTCTACGGCGAGGCACCATTTCCTTCAACAGAAATAAAACTAGACTGTTCAGTGGATAACAAATGTCACACATGTATGTACAATCCTGGGGTTTCTTAACCTAGGGCTCTGATACCACTCCTGTCACGCCCCCAAATGGGGTGGGTGACGTGGAGCTCGATTAGGGATTAATAAAGCAGATTCCCAGCCGGGCCCCACACTTGACTGCATTAAAATATAAATAAATTATAGAATTCTGGAGCCTCTGACACACAGGGCTCCACCCCACAGGACATACAGTATCGTACATACATGCTCATGTAAATAATCACTACAACAAACATCAACCATAGTCTAGTAAATCCCAAATATTACATAAGTTTATAGAATTCCCAAATTCCTTACATTTGTTCAAGAGGATGAACTCAATCCTCACTTGATCCAACAATAGCAATCTTCTGCTACCCCACACCACTCCTAGAGTCCCCTAGGAGGGGTTCAATACATTTAAAACATAAAACGTGAGCGAAAGGCCCAGTAGGATATAATTTGAAATACTTAAAATAAATGAATAGATAAATGAGCGTGTGAATAAATAAATGAATAAATAAATAAAATAAGACATTCAGTCCTAATAGAACAACCAGAACCTCATACCCTTTTTCTCAAAGGAATTATAACTGAAAATAACCGTATTACAGGCTTCAGCAAGTAATTAGTACAAATTACTTACCTAACCAAGTGTCTTGCCTACTCGGACTAAGTTTCGGGTTCTGCCCCCGATGATGCACTCTCCGCATCCTATCTAGGCTTACAACAATAAACTCTCTTACCAGTTCACAAGATCTCTTATCTTAAGAAATTATTCATTTAACATAATGAAGTCGTCAATATGACCCCACGAACTACTCAAGCCGCGGGCCCCATGACTGGGCAAGCCATGACGTTCCATGACTAGACAAGCTATGGATTCCATGGATAGGACAAGCCATGGATTTCCATAAAGTAAACAAGCCATGGTTTTCAAAACGTTTTTCCTTCGCAAACCAATCCCTTTCTTTAAAACAACTTCAAGGCCCAAATCCTTTTTGAAAATAGGCTCACAAGGAAAATGATAGAAATCCTACCTTACACGATCAAACCTGGGACTAGTGTTGCCTTTTTCGGCTTCCACTTCCTCAAACCCCTTTAGTATGAATCCGCAGCGATCATTGATGCAAGACAACACTTTAGGATCAATTCTCATTCCTAAAGAAATCCAAATTTCACTTATGTACCAAGATTTCCAATTAGTGTGCCCTAATTCATTTTCATGTTTCAAATTCCATTCCAAGGGTTTTAAATCTCAAATCAGGGATTAAAGATGCTAATCCTTTCATGCTAAGTCTCTAAATGAAGCTAATTTGTGTTCTCCCCAAAAAACGGGGGTCAAAACAACATTTTTCAGGCCAAACATGTCAAACCCGTGTGCACCGATGGACCGGTGACAAAGCAGTGCAACACTACCAGTCGACCGGTCAGCCTACAATCTGGTCGCCGGACAGGTCGACCAATGGAATCGACTGCACGAGAAAAGTTTGCAAAAACCAATCTAAAAACCTACAAATCCAGTCCCAAATCCAAATATTTCAAAGTAAAACCACTAGATCCAGGTTCTAGGTCTTGAAACAAGTCCAAGGAACCCAAGATCTCCAATTTCTACCCTAGTTTTACTCAAAAACCATCAAAATCCGGTTTGAACCAAAAATAAGTTTTGAAATTCAAAAACTTGAGATTCAAGAGAGGTTCTCTTAGTAATCTTACCTTGAATCCTTCTCTTGACATTGAAAATGCTTTGAAACTCTTCTTTGGTTCAAGATCCATTTGATTTGGGACAAAAACGAGTGAGAGAGAAAGAGAGAGGGAGCACGAGAGTGAAGAGAGAGAGAGAGAGAGTGAATGCACAAGAAGGAAAGAAAAGAAAGAAAAGAGAAGACAAGGAAAGAAAAGAAAAGGAAAAGAAAATAAAGGACATGTGTACAATATGTTAAAATAATAGTCTAGAAATGCACCCATACGCACTTCTGGGTTAAAATAAATTACTGAGAATAATTTAAATACCTTGGAATTCTTTATCCCTTTAAATACCCTTCAAACTGAGGCCATTTTTCTAAACACTTTTAAAACTGTCGTTACTCTGCCAGAATTCTTCCCTGTAAACTCCAACATGTATTCCTTGCTTTGTTCAGTATATTGCAAAGCCATCTCAGTTCCAGACTTCGCCTAGAACCTCACCATCACCCATTTTGTATTGTTTTTACGGGGTTTCTCGTCGTGTTAAATGTGATGGATAAAGACTCTCTACCTTATTTACTTGCATAGGATAGTTCTTTTTCTAATTTTTAGTTGTATGTATGCTTCTGGTCGCTGGGTTCTGATGAACTTTGGTTATCATGAATACTCACTGTTACCATTTTTACATGAATGGTCAACGTCATGTCGAGGCATTTGAGCAGTCGTCATTTAAAATGGTCGTCACTGAGAACGGTCATCTTTTTCTTCTTCCTCTCGACTTTAGGATTTTGACTTAGTTCCTTGTCTTTTTAATTATCATAACAAACCCCCCCCCCCCCTCCCCGCGTCGAGAGGATCCTCTGCCCGTCGACCATACTCCCCTTCTATGGAGGAGATCTCATGGTCTTCTTCTTCTTCAGTGTCGACTCTTTCTTTGAGGGAAGTAGAAGACGTTGAGGCCACGTATGGACAACATCGTCCTCCTCGTAGGTCTTAGACAACATCGACTTTGCCGATCAACAATCGTCTGGTTTGTCCATTGTAGACCATTATAGAAGATACGGATTTGATCCTGGTATCCATCTTTGCGGGCATTTTCGATCAACTCCTTAAAAGCGCTGGCCTCATAGAGGCTCAAAGTCCATTGGGGTGCAATCTCGCTCCTCGGATGGCGGTCTTTGATGGAGGGAAGACCTTGGTAAGAAAACATGCGCCAAATCTTTCCGTGTCTATACTACACCCTTGGCCGATTGGAGCCAACCCCTCGCCTTGTCCCTAAGTGAAAAGGAAGCAGGCACCGATAATGTCTGGTCCACACCATTCATCTTGATGGTGTCACGGATCTCTAGGAACATTGCTAGATGCATTGGGGTCTTCACAAGGCAACCCCCATAAGTTGAACCATATTTATCATGAGCTTGAGTTCAAAATTATTCGCATTAATGTACGCACTTTGATGCCGAATAATTATCATTAACCCAGGCCTGAAGTAATCTCTCAAAGCTCTTGGTTGGTTGTTGTTATTACCCTCGCCATTTCTCGGTTTTCTTTCAAATGTTTCCTTCTTTCTTGAAATAGTTCTCTATCAGGGTCCAAAGGGACAATCTCCAAGCTACGGACTCGGCGCATAAACCGCAACCAACGGGATAGATGAAAGAAATTTAATTAACAAAAATTAAATCAATAAAATACAGAAAAAGGTCTAAATTAAAATTTTATTTGCAATATTAACTTTTAAGTTGCCAATCCTCGCAACGGCAGCGCCAAAAAGAATAAATTTTTATTGTAAACTTTGCTTAGAATAGCGTATGTGCTCGAATATGAATCGAAGTAATAATGATCCGAAGATTGAGTATCGTCCTCTGGGATTGTTAACTAGGAAAGAGCTAAGTATTGCTATTAATCTAAATCAATTTTATCTAGACAATATAGAATAAGGGAATTAGAACCAAATTTAACAACGTAACTAATTAAAATATGCAATCAACGGATGCCAAAATGAATTGGATTGAAGGGATCTCTGTGATAAAATGAGCTAGGGGGAATTTGACTTCACCTAATTATGCTATATTTATCTAAATCTGTCACTTAGTGATGTGTTACTTCCAATCTTAAATCATGGGTACAAAAATAATCTCACTCCCTCTCCCGAGTGCTAAGTGAAATAATATGCTAAATTAATTAAACTAATATCCCTATTAATTTAACCAATTATGCATTCATTAAGTTTTGCCCATATTCGATCTCCTAAGGTTATACTAGCCTCCCGACTCAATATCTCCTTAGGTTGCGTCTCTTAATTCTCAACGTATGTAATTAACTCTCCCGAGCCTAATTTCATACATCTAAGGTCTCTAATCTAATGGGTAATTAAATTAGAAATTAAGCACAAGAGATACAAAAGATTTGAGTATAACACATTCAATAAGCAAGCAGATTCTTAAAATTAAGCTTTCATTAAATTAGATCAAAACCCCCTAGCATGAGGAGTTTAGCTATCCATGCTCAACATCAAATACACAATTACAAAATACCAAAAATCCATAGTTAAAAGCAGAAAATTAAATGATAATTCAAGAAATACAAAAGGGAGAAAGTAATGAAAAACTCTCGATGGATAATCTCCTCTCAAGCCTTCAAACTCCTTAAATCCCTTGAAAATCTCGAGAAAAGTCCTTTGATTCGGTGCTTTTTCTTTGGTTCTAGGGTTCTTAGTATACCTTTCAATCCTCTTTCTCTCCATCCCCTTTAATTTCTGTTCCCTTTTTCCTTTTATATGATGCACAACTCTCCAAATTCGAGAAAGGCGCGCTACCCATGGGTGTCTTGTTGCTGCAGCAGCGTCATGTTAGGAGGTAGGGCTTCGGTGCGCGCCTAAAGCGCGCGGCGGACGTCTTGCTTCGGTGCGGCGCCTCATGATTTGGAATGCGGCGCCTGGCGTGCATTGACTTGCGCAAGCGGCGCGTCTCGTGGCTCTTGGATGCGGCGGCAAGCGCGCGGGCGGCTGTGGCGGCGGCGGCTGCGGCTGCGTTGGTTGCTGCGACTGTAGCTCACTTGCTCCCTGGATTGCTCTCTACGGAGGACGCGGGCTGTAGCTTGCTTCTCGTCTTGTTTGCAGCGCACAAATTGGAGATTTTCACGGACTTTTTATCTTTTTCACTTGATTTTCTCCGCTTTGCAAATCCTACAAAATAGATTAACACAAACGTAAAACTAGTGACAAATTAACTGAAATATGCTCAAAAACTACAATAAATGATGGGGATAAATTGATGAAAAATCAACTTATCAAATACCCCCACACTTAAGCTTTTGCTAGTCCCGAGCAAAACAATGTAAATAGAAGAACAAGAATAACTAAAAAAAAACAAAAGGCTATGCTAATAAATCTTAACCTAACAGAAAATAAAATAAACAAAACACAAATAAAAAGTGAGTGTTCTACATATCCCGATGATCATTCTTTGGTCCTCAACATCCCCTAAAATCTCTGAGTTTTTATGCAAGGCAATCCCTTGTGATGTTCTAGAATTTCAACATGTTTGATGAGCACAAAGACATTCAAGCCTCCGCCTCACACTTAACCATTCGGAACCCGGATTCACTTATTCAACTACATGATTAAGTAACTCACATCTTAGGATTCCATAGGCCCAACTCAGTTCCGCTCTCCACTAATGTAGGCTAAACGAGTCTTGGAAATCAAAAGGACTTTGCAAGCTTGCAATGTTCGGCTAGGGCTAAAGGTGGTTGAGAGATGGACTTTTCGGCTCAAAAACCCTAGGCATATAGCTTTTCGACCTCAAGCTCACAATTGGAGTTCCCAACACCCCCACACTTGAATTATTCTCACAATAACCACTTTTGTACAAGCACCAAAAGCGGAGAGCTTAATAAAAAAAAAATAACATTCTTTTTTTTTTTTTTTTTTCGTTATTTTTATTATTTTTTTTTTTTTTTCTTTTTCTTAAGAAAAAAAAAAAAAAATGAATACTTTTATCTGACTTTGCCCTAAGCAAAATCACCCCTCGGGGTTTGTAGCACATGAGGAAGCTCCGTGCTCCTTGGCTCAAATGTAGACCAAAACTCACTAAATATGCCTAGAGTCAAAGGGGAAAGAAAAATGGTATTTTATTGTAATAGGTGAGTGTTGTATAAATGTGGGTAAAGCAAAAATCAGGCTAAGGCTCAAAGGGGACATTCAAGGGATAGAATCCAAAAGGTAGGCATAAAAAGGCTCAATCGATCCAAAAGAATGCCTAAATCATTTCTCCGCTGACTAGCTAGCCTAGGATTTCGCCTCGAGTTTCCCTAAGTTGAGTTCTAGAATCCTTAATGTACCATGAACTTAATTAATTGAATAATTTTCCTCTAGGTCCCTAAATGGTTAGCGATAAGGTTTTTTTTTTTTCTTACGAGAACTAGAGTGTTTCATGCTCACCAATTGTCAAGCACACAGAATTCACAAACAACACATTGCACAAAAACTCAGAAAAATCAAGAGATAATGTCATCATTGGTTCATTGATCACCAGGAAAAGAAAAACAACTCACTAAAAAAAAAAATAAATAAATAAATAAACAAAAACTAACAACACAAACTAAATAACAAGTGTTGATATAATACAATAATTCCCCCACACTTACATATTACATTGTCCTCAATGTTAATGAAATAAAGCAGACAATGAAAATGCAATTGAAGAATACGGGAGGCGAGATATGACTCTCGCCTCCTAAGGGTGGTCGTCATCCATGTCATGTGGAGGTGGCGGTGGTGAAAAAGCGGCCTGCTGCTTTGCGGATTCTTGGGCTGCGGTTCTGCTTTGGAAGTCCGGCCAATAAGTACTCGGATGTGCGCAGGGAAAGGAGGGACATGGGGGTAGTTGCCGACTGGCGAGACCCGCATCAATGCGAAGTCTGGGGCGGTGCTTGCTCAATGATGCCAAGCAAGCGGTGTGGTGCTCCGCCAACTCAATGATCGACTTTTACGGTCAAGGCGGATGACTACGGAGATCGACAATCTCCTCCTCATGCCGATCAACCGGGCTAGGTAAGACCTCGCGCGACGCAGGGCTGCTATCCCGCTTCGCTTTGGCTGTGGAGGCTGTGATGGTCCCGCACCTCCCTCGTGCTCCCGAGCACGCCCGGCCGAGAGCTAGCCGCATGATCTTTGTTGAGATCAAAAGCCCGAATGGGCTTCTCAAGGTGAGCATCCGGCAAGGGCACTCCAGCGCTCGAAAAAGCTCACAAGAACGACGGAATGGGAGGCTAATCTTTGTTTTCTGCACAGGCATTGTGAATACCGCTGTTGATGATAGCCCCACATTCAAGGGCTCTCCCTCTCGATTGCCAGTAAAATCAAAGCCCTATCTTTTGTAACCTCCGATATGTGGGTCGAAGGAATAAGCCTTGAGCATACAAAATGGAACCACACCTTGGTGTAGTTCGCCAAATATCGAGCCTCAAAGGCGGATTCAAGTGTTTTGCTTTATTGTCCACCCGCAGGCCCGCCGCATAAAAGGGCTTCCAAGATTTCCTGCGGATCTCGGTCCGCAAGTCTTGTTCTTGATCAGAATTGAGGGTGGGGATGCCAAAGTGATTGTTAATCGTCTCGGCATCAAATTTGATCACACGGCCCCTCACCTTGGTCTTGTTCTGGTACACTTTTCGCGTTCGCGAAAAATTCATGCGAACGAGTAGTGGACCTGTAGGCTCGAACAAAATTTTTCCCAGCCCCCTGCCCCTAATAACATTCATGATGCCCGCGGTAATTCGCCATTTCTTATGTCGAAACCCCTTTCTCGAATGCAGGCTCGGGTCTCATTGTGTAGTTCATATTGTTCATCTTGGCGTCCTTTGACACAAAACGAACAACATCATAGTCGGGAGGAGGCACTACTGGGTTAGGGGATTCTAAAGTGGCAGGGGCGGGTGGGCGGTTGCTAGAGCTTGCCCCAAACTTCATCCGGTTGGCAGTTGTCTTCCGCGGCATTTTTTTTTTTTTTTTTTTTTTTTTTTTTTTTTTTTTTTAACCGGCAGCCCAAAGTCCCATAAACAAATGCCCCTCAAGTTTCACTCGAAAATCCGATTCTTCCCTCTCTTTTTTTGTTTTGTTTTGTTTTGTTTTGTTTTTTTTTTTTTTTTTTTTTTTTTTTTTTTTTTTTTTAAGAACGCCCAAACTCCAAAAATAAATTCGCAGAGTTTCCCCTAAAATCTAGTGTTTTCCAAGCTCAAAATTGTAAGTTCACAAGTGCTCGAATTCCCTAGAGAATTCGAGGCCCGCATAAATCCAAATTTGAGGAAAACGGAGAAGAAACACTTACTTGATGCCGTGAAGAAGTGAGAGAAATTGATTTAAAAGCATCAAGATCTCCACTAGATTTCTTTGCCAAAGTGAGAGTATTAGGTGATTGAAGATGAAGAGTGAAATTTTGGGAGAATTTCAGAGTGTTTTTGGCTGAGAAAAAGGTCGGGTTTGTTGCAATTTTTCGGAAGAGGCGGAAATGGGGGCTAGGGTTTCACCGAAAATTTCCTAAATCATTTAACATGGGACGGACCTGTGACTGCAGTATTATTCTCGCGCTCGGTAGCGCAAAAGTTTCTCTTACGGCGGAATGCGGCGGCAAGCGCCACTCTTCCTTGTTGCGGTGCGTCTTGAAAATGCGAGATCGTGCTATGACTGTGAATCTGTGTGTTGCAACCCGTTTTTCTGTCTCGGTTTTTTTTTTTTTTTCTGTCTGGCTTAAAAGCGCGCTTTTTTCCATATTTGCGGTCACGTCGTCTTGAGAAATTGAAGGATGAATCTTGTACCGCTGACCCTGCATCTTTTTCATTCTCGGGTTCTTCTCTTTTTTTTTTTTTTTTTTTATGATATGGCGCTTAGGGCGGCTGTTTTTCATATTTGTTGACTGCGCCCTTTTCTTCCTCGGGTTTACATCTTAACACAGTGCGATTCAACACTTTCACGGAAATTTGCCTCTCGAAATTTTCTAACCTCAATGACCTGCAATCAACCACATATTTTTTTTTTAATAACACTTGCTATCAAATTGTACTAGAGAAAAAAAAAACTAATAACACCAAAACATTTACAAAATAACTCAATGTTAAACAAGTCAAATAAAATTAAACTAAAAAAAGTAAAGGGATAGAAACTTGGGTTGCCTCCCAAGAAGCGCTTGATTTAACGTCCCTAGCTGGACATGAACACGACTTCATCCTCCTGGTTCTAGCTCGATAGTACCGAATGAGGTCACACGCTTGATTTTAAATGGTCCAGACCATCTTGACTCCACTTTTTGGGGGGAGAGCTTCAATTGAGGGTTGAAAAGCAGGACGCGTTGACCCGGAGTGAGATCTTGCCATGAGGTTCGCTGGTCGTCCTTCTTCTTGACTTTCTTTTTGGCCACCAATTTTTCATTGTTCAACTTTTTCAGGGTTAGGGAATTGGTAGGACCATTCCCAAAAGAATCTTTCGGCGCAACTTCTTGAGTGAACTCCTTGATACAAGATTTCACTTCCTCCACTCGGTTGCAAGTTGGATTTTCATGTGGAGACCGCTTGGGATTTAAGATGTTGAAGATGGCTTTCTCCTCATTGACCCTTAGAGTCAAGTTCCCCTTTGTGTACATCTATTAAAGCCCTTCGGTAGCGAGGAAAGGCCTTCCAAGGATAATGGGAATTTCTTGATCTTCTTCCATGTCCAAAACAACAAAATCCACCGGGAAGATGAACTTATCCACCTTTACCAAGACATCTTCTATGATTCCCCATGGGTAAGTAATGGACCTATCCGCCATTTGCAGCGATATGGTTGTAGGGGTGACCTCTCCAAGCCCAAGCTTTTTGAACACCGACAAAGGCATGAGATTTATGCTTGCCCCTAGGTCGCAAAGAGCTCTCTCAAAAGTTGACCCTCAATTGTACATGGAATGGTGAAACTACGGGGTCTTTGAGCTTTTGCGGTAGCTTCCGTTGGAGGATTGCACTACACTCCTCCGTGAGTTTGACGGTCTCATAATCCTCCAATTTCCGCTTCCTTGCCATTATATCTTTCATGAATTTCACGTAGTTCGGCATTTGCTCAAGGGCGTACGCAAATGGAATATTAATTTGGATCTTTTTGAAGATATCTAAAAACTTTGAAAATTGATCATCCATCTTCTTCTTTTGAAATCTTTGGGGAATGGGAGCTTTGGTTGAAAGGTAGGAGGATTGTCAGGAAAAAAACCGACCCCTGGATTCACTTTAGGTGCTTCCTCCTTTTCTCCTCATCATTATTCTTCTTCACAAGCTCTTCCACCGGTGTGGTGTTCTCTTCAACAACTTTCTTATTTTGAGGAATGGGACTTTCAACTTCCCTTCCACTTCTCAAGGTGATTTGCGTTACATTGCTCCTTGGGGTTTTTCACGGTGTCACTAGGAAAGTTCCCGGATGATAAACTCTTCATTGAATCGGCAAGTTGGCCAATCTGTGTCTCCATAGTCTTCATAGTAGCGCTCATGTTTGTGCAATGAGTCTCGATACTATCAAGTCTAGCCTCATCTTTGTTGAACCCCTGGTTGGTTTCTACAATGAGCGTGCTCAATAAGTCTTCTATCGACGGCTTGCTTTGAGATAACGGTGGCTAAACCACGGAGGAGGTTGCAACACATTCTTGTTGTTGCCATAAGAAAAGTTTTCATGGTTCCAAGCCACGGGTGGTAGTGAGTTGGCAGGTTGCTCGACATGTTATTGCTTGATGTAGTTGAAATTTTTGTTGTTCACATATTGCACCTGTTAGGTATCTTTGCTTTCATCCCCATTGGACGTACACTGTGACCCACGGTGCTTTGCCTTACTAGATGATGCTTCCCTCGTGGTCCTTTCGGATATCTTGTTGGTTAGAGGCGATACTTGTCTTTGAAAAAAGGGCTACCAACGGGTCAACCTCATGCATACTGCAGACTCTCTTCACACTTGACCGCTCACTCGGCCATTGGGCATTGTTGGAGGCCATCTCCTCCGGTAATAATTCGGCCTCCTCGTAGGTCTTAGACAACATCGTCCCACTGTTTGCCGCATCAACAATCGTCTGGTTTGTCCATTCGGACCATTATAGAAGATCCGGATTTGGAACCGATCCCGGTATCCATCTTTGCGGGCATTTTACGATCAACTCCTTAAAAGCGCTCCCCAGGCCCTCATAGAGGCTCAAAGTCCATTGTCTAAATCAGTGCAATCTCGCTCCTCGGATGAGCGGTCTTTGATGGAGGAAGACCTTGGTAAGAAACTTGCGCCAAATCTTCCCACGTGTCTATACTACACCGCTTGAACTGATTGGAGCCAACCCCTCGCCTTGTCCCTAAGTGAAAAGGAAAGCAGGCACATTCGATAATGTCTGGTCCACACCATTCATCTTGATGGTGTCACGGATCTCTAGGAACATTGCTAGATGCACATTGGGGTCTTCACAAGGCAACCCCCATATTGGTTCTCTTTGAACCATATTTATTAACGCAGTTTTGGTTCAAAATTATTCGCATTAATAAATGCGCTTTGATGCCCGAATAATTATCATTAACCACAGCCTGAAGTAATCTCTCAAAGCTCTTGGTTGGTTGTTGTTATTACCCTCTGCCATTTCTCGGTTTTTGTTCAAATGTTCCTTCTTAATCTTGAAATAGTTCTCTCAATTTCAGGGTCCAAAGGGACAATCTCAAGCTACGGACTCGCGCATAAAGCGCAACCAACAGGATAGATGAAAGAAATTTAATTAACAAAAATTAAATCAATAAAATACAGAAAAAGGTCTAAATTAAAATCGATCTATTTCACAGCAATATTAACTTAAATCCTAAGTTGCCAATCCCTGGCAACGGCGCCAAAAACTTGGTACGCGATGAATTTTTTTGTAAACTTTGCTTAGAATAGCGTATGTGCTCGCAAGTGTACGAATCGCGAAGTAATAATGATCCGAAGATCGAGTATCGTCCTCTGGGATTGTTAACTAGGAAAGAGCTAAGTATTGCTATTAATCTAAATCAATTTTATCTAGACAATATAGAATAAGGGAATTAAAACCAAATTTAACAACGTAACTAATTAAAATATGCAATCAATGGATGCCAAAATGAATTGGATTGAAGGGATCTCTCTGTGATAAAATGAGCTAGGGGAATTTGACTTCACCTAATTATGCTATATTTATCTAAATCATCACTTAGTGATGTGTTACTTCCAATCTTAAATCATGGGTACAAAAATAATCTCACTCCCTCTCCCGAGTGCTAAGTGAAATAATATGCTAAATTAATTAAACTAATATCCCTATTAATTTAACCAATTATGCATTCATTAAGTTTTGCCCATATTCGATCTCCTAAGGTTATACTAGCCTCCCGACTCAATATCTCCTTAGGTTGCGTCTCTTAATTCTCAACGTATGTAATTAACTCTCCCGAGCCTAATTTCATACATCTAAGGTCTCTAATCTAATGGGTAATTAAATTAGAAATTAAGCACAAGAGATACAAAAGATTTGAGTATAACACATTCAATAAGCAAAGCAGATTCTTAAAATTAAGCTTTCATTAAATTAGATCAAAACCCCCTAGCATGAGGAGTTTAGCTATCCATGCTCAACATCAAATACACAATTACAAAATACCAAAAATCCATAGTTAAAGCAGAAAATTAAATGATAATTCAAGAAATACAAAAGGAGAAAGTAATGAAAAACTCGATGGATAATCTCCTGAAACCTTCAAACTCCTTAAATCCCTTGAAAATCTCCAGAAAAAAGTCCTTTGATTCCGGTGCTTTTCTTTGGTTCTAGGGTTCTTCCGTATACGCTTTCAATCCTCTTTCTCTCCGTCCCCTTTAATTTATGTTTCCTTTTTCCTTTTATATGATGCACAACTCTCCAAATTCGAGAAAGGCGCTCTACAGCCCATGGGTGTCTTGTTGCGGTAGCGTCATGTTAGGAGGTAGGGCTTCCGGTGCGGCGCCTAAGCGCCGCGGACGGCGCTTCGGTAGCGGCGCCTCAGATTTGGAATGCGCGCCTGGCGTGCATTGACTTTGCGCTTAAGCGCGGCGTCTCATTGGCTCTTGGATGCGGCGCTTAAGCGCGCATTGAATTGCGCCCGGCGGCGGCTGTGGCTGTGGCGGCTGCGACGCAAGACGTTGGTCTTATTTGCGGACTGTAGCTCACTTGCTCCTGGATTGCTCTACGGAGGACGCAGGCTGTAGCTTGCTTCTCGTCTTGTTGCGGCCGCGCACAAATTGGAGATTTTCACGGACTTTTTATCTTTTTCACTTGATTTTCTCCGCTTTGCAAATCCTACAAAATAGATTAACACAAACGTAAAACTAGTGACAAATTAACTGAAATATGCTCAAAAACTACAATAAATGATGGGGATAAATTGATGAAAAATCAACTTATCAACCGGATACCTCTTTATTTATACCGGAGCCGTCACGGCGAGGATGACCCTTCTGGTTCATCCCTTTGTAAAAAGATTATTGCCACTTCTATGGCATCTCCCCTGCTCAGTTGGCGCCAAATTTTTGGTACTACTTTGCCGGCACCTTGATTTTGTGGAGCCAGTGGTTTGATATTGATCTTCTGCTGGATGAGTTTAGATTCATGTACAGACTGTGCCACGTCGCAAGGTGCGAGGGGTGGTACTTTTTGAGTGGGCATGGGAGATCTCAGCGCAGATTCGGCAAGCTAATATTGGGTATGCCATTGTCATCATACGGGTGGAAACCCATGTTTTTTATGATATGTGGGCCCTTTAATTTTCATCTCGATGACCGCTTGCCCCGCCGAAGGAAGGTGCAAGCGTCTTTTGGGAATATGGGTGAGATTTTGATTTTCCTTCTTTTCACCCCCATTTCTTCTTCCCCCTTCTTTTTTATATGTTGACAGTCCTTTTACCCTACAGCCAGCCAGGACTGGCCGAAACTTGCTGGAAACAAATTGGCGAGGGTTGAGCAGGCTTTTTTGTTCTCGTCCAAAGCTCGTCATATTGACACCTTCCTGACCAAGTCCAATCTTCGAGACACTGGGTTGATTCTCGATCTCCCAAACCCCACCGATCTTGATGCCGTTTGTGAATATTTCCATTTAAGCGACGAAGGTAAACTCTTGATCATGATGCCTTCTTATTCTGGCATTGTCTACCTAAACGTCGACTATATTTTCATCTCAACATGTGCAAAGAAATGACATCTTTGAGGATTCAGCTTCCCGATAATCAACTGCCTCAACCAAGTCAGTAGCCCCTACCAAGCCAATAGCCCCCATCCAAGGGAAAGGAGAAAGCTAGCTCTTCTTCCCAGGTGCCGAGAAAAAAGAAAACCACAAAGGCCCCTTCGATGTCGGAGGTGGAAGTTCCTGCGCCGAAAAGGAGGCGCAAAGAGAAGGCACCGGTGACCAAAACTTGGACACTGATGGTCCCAATTCCTGATGCTGCTATTCCTCTGGCACCAAGGGAACGCGTGCTTATCCTGGGGGTAAAAATCATAGATTCTAACTTCCAAGTCTCAGATATTTCTGACGCCGAGATTGGGGTGATGCTGAAACTTCCCCCTCGCTTCTCCCTCATCTTCCAGTCTCTATATGAGTCTTTTCTCGAGCCACACTGGATCGCCACCACCTAATCTTCTCTAGTTGATTGTTAGCACAAGCAGATCTCCTTCCAGATTCACGTAAGCCTCGATCGAGCTGCCTTTTCTTTTTATTGATTTTGTCCTCTGTATCTTTATTTTCTGACCTCCAATTTTTTAGGGCCTAATTCTTGCCATTCTCAACCTTATTGATCTAGTCAAGGTTGAAGAACGTGATAAGGAGATGGATAGCATGGAAGCCAAACTTAACTTTCTTATTGATGATGTCAAGAATAAGTGCTCGACTGCTGTCGAGGAAAGAGATGTGGTCGGGGCCCAACTAAAGAGTTTGGAAGGTGAATTAGCCAAGATGTCCAACCTTCAAAAGGAGTTGGCCAATTTAACTCCTAAGATCACGAATTTTACAAAGCAGGCAGAAATTTCTGAGAAGAAGTCGATCGAAGCAACTGAGGTGGTGAAGAGGTGTTTTTCTGAAGGAAAAGCTGAGTGGAAGAAAGAAGCCGAAGCTGAGGCCACAACAATGTTTGACACCAAGTGTACATAGTTCATTGAGGAGTTCAAGGCTTCTCTGGAGCTCATCAACATTCGTACCAAGGATTGTCATTCCGCTGGTCAACAAATCGTCGATATGATAAAACAAGAGCATCCTGAGTGGGAGTTGAGCTTCCTTTACGTTCATCCTCCTCTTACTGATGATGACAACTCTTCCCCACCTGGCGATGGTGATAACTCGGCAGCTGGCAGCGAGGCCTAAAGCTTCCCTAAAAAACATTTTTTTTTGAACTGCTGCCTGTAATTTATATAATATTGGACTTCTTTGCATTTCATTCATTTTTTGTGAAGATAGTATATTTCTTATTTGCTCATTGTTTCTCTTTAGAGGAGTAATCATTTTCACCCCTTGGGGTTGTCACCTTAGTAAATTTCTTGAAATTTACTAAGTGTTTGCCTCTTCTCCTTGGAGGAGTTGATGCTAATTTACCCCTTAGGGTCGTCGTCTTAGAAAATCCCTTAGAATTTCGCTAAGTGTTCACCTCCCCTCCTTGGAGGAGTCGACACTAATTTTTTCCCTTAGGGTCATCGTCTTAGAAAATCCCTTAGAATTTTGCTAAGTGTTCGCCTCTCCTCCTTGGAGGAGTCGGTGCTAATTTTGCCCCTTAGGGTCGTCGCCTTAGTAATTTCCTTAAAATTTACTCAGTGTTAGCCTCGTCGCCTCTCCTCCTTGGAGGAGTCAACTTTAAATTTTCCCCTTAGGGTCATTGTGTCATTTTTTAGTGATCCATAGACTCTGCCCCCCATGTCTATTTAATATACCTTGGTTTTTTAAGCAGACACATTATTAAGGGGTGGATTCCTTTCTTTCTATAAACACATCAATTTATTCTTGGGCTTCGTACTTTGCATTACCCTCTTTAACACTAGGTCTCCTGGGACGAACCTTCTTTGTCAAACTTTCTTGTTCTAATATCGTGTTGCTCTTTACTAATAGGCGGTGAGATGTAGTTGGGAGTCGAGCCTCTTTTCTTCCAATAAGTCGAGTTCTTTATTCATGCCTTCTGTATTATCATCGTCATTGTAGATAACAGTTCTCAGAGTCAGCATTTCAATTTCTATAGGGAGTACTGCCTAGACGCCATACGCCATGGAGAAGGGTGTTTCACCTGTAGTAGTTTAGCTCGTCATTCTGTATGCCCATAAAACCTTAGGGAGTTCTTCTTTAGGGTGTACTTCAATATTTTATTGACTGCCTCGACTTGCCCACTAGATTGTGGATTTATCGGCACCGAGAAGTCCTTTTGAATGCCTAGGATATCGCAGAATCTGCTTGTTGAGTCATTATCGGATTGTTTCCCATTATCAAATACTATTGAGTGGGGGACTGCAAATCTGCACACAATGTTGTTCCATATGAAGTTGGTGCAGGCTGCTTCCATGGTTGTAGTCAAAACCTTTGCCTCTACCTACTTTATATAGTAGTATACTGCGACGATGGCAAACTTAAAGCCTCCGGGTGCAAGGCATAATGGCCCGATTAGGTCCACCCCCGATTTGGCGAAGGGCCATGGACTGACAATTGAGGTCAGGTTTTCTAGGGGTGCTCTAGGAATTGTGGCATATCTTTGGTACTTATCGCAACATTGAGCATATTGGAATGCGTCCTTCTTAAGCGTGGGCCAGTAGTACCATTGCCTCAAAATCTTAAGGGCTAAAGATTGCCCCCTTTTATGATTACTGCAGACTCCTTCATGGATTTCTTGGAGGACCTTCTGGGCTTCCTCATTGTCCAAGCACAGCTATAAAGTGTTGAATAGCCTCGTGGGTAAAGCAAACCGTCGTACAATAAGTATCTGGCAACTCTATACCTGATCCGTCTAGCCTCGTCTTTATTGTTTGGCAGTTTTGTATTCATCAGGTATTGGATGAGCGACGCCATCCAACTTTCACCTGTTTGGATGATTAATGCCTCAATTATTTCCTCAATGTTCGGCCGCTCCAGTTCTTCAGTAGGAATGACCCCTAGTGCATTGGAGTCTTTTGAGGATGCTAGTTTCGCCAGAGCGTCGGCGTCGGTGTTTTCAGCTCGTGGTATCTGAAGTATCTCGTAGTTTTAAACTTGATGAGTTATTCCTTTACTTTTCTCAAGTACACACCCATCTTATGCCGCATGCTTGGTATTCTTCTTTCACTTGCCCAACGATCAATTGAGAGTCGCGGAAGATGTTGAGCCTTTCAATCTTCAAGTGACTGGCCTATCGCAGCCCCACAATTAGTGCTTCATATTCTACCTCATTGTTCGACGCCTTGAATTTAAATCGAACCACCGAGGTCATCTTGTGGCCTTTTGGGCTGATCAATAAGATGCTAGCTCCTGACCCGTTGTCGTTCAATACTCCATCTACGTAGAGCTTCCATTTTGTACTCTCGACTTCTTCTGGTGTGGCGGAGGCAGTCTATGGGAGAATTCAGCCAGAAAATTGGCCAGCGCTTGGCCCTTGATCACTGCTCTTGGTACATACTTAATGTTGAACTGGCTTAATTCCACCAACCATTTGAGGAGTCGACCAGAAGTTTCGGGCTTTTGTAGCTCCTGTCTTAACGTGTGATCGTGAGAACCTGTATTGTGTGAGATTGAAAATAGTGTCGAAGCTTCCTCGAGGCTACCATCAAGGCGAGGGCCAAGCATTCCATTTCGAGATATCTTGACTCAGCGTCGAGGAGTCTTTTGCTCACATAGTAGATTGACAGGATTAGGGGCTTGCCCAAGTGCTCCTTCAATTTCTGGAAGGCCTCTTCACATTATGGTATCTACTCAAAATGCCTACTCCCTTTCAAAGCATTGAAGAAGGTGATGCACTTGTCCGTTGCTTTTGATATAAATCTATTTAGAGCAGCGATGCACCCTGTCAACCTTTGCATCTTTTTTGGTTTAGTTGGCGACCACATATCCTACAGGGCTTTAATCTTCTCAGGGTTAGCATCTATCCCCTGGTTACTGACCATGAAATCAAAGAATTTCCCTTATCCAACTCCAAAGGTGCATTTTTGGGGGTTCAGCTTCATGTGGTATTTTCTCAGGACACCAAACATTTCACCCAAATGGTTGACGTGTTAGATGGCCCTAGCACTCTTCACAAGCATATCGTCGACGTAGACCTCTATTGCTAATCAAGATTCCTAGTTTTATTTTAGTGACTTGATAACTCACAGAAATAGAGTTATTTAGCATACTTCTAGGCTTAATATTTCTTTATATTCTTAAGGTAAAATGCCTTTTTGTTAGTATTTTGAATAGCATTTATTAATCTTTGTCCGTGTGGCAGAAAGTTGTTATTTATGGGAAATCTTGCTATATTTTGAAGTTATTCCTCAATTCAAATAATTGCGTTGACCCTGGGAACTTAGTGCAGGTTGTCCAAAGGAAGTGCTGACATAGGTTTTTGGTGAGAAAAGCGCAGTGGAAAACACAAATGCTGAAATGCCCCCAATGCCATAGCATTGCAGCAGCAAAGTCGAGGCGAAAGCAAGAGCAGCCAAAATTAGCAAGCTGGGCGCAGTTTGTCTTTTAGCGCTGGTAGTGGTCCAAGCACTGACGCTATCAAGTCTGGAAAACTGTAAGAGCACCAGGAGGGGGGACCATCAATCATGACTCTCATGCAGACACTTGTCACTAGGGCGCCTCAACCTACCCTAGTATATAAAGGAAAAAAAGAGTATAGAACAGGCAGCCAGAGAAGACGAAAGAAATCAATGGAGGCGCACAGACTTCCTGTACGAGCTGAAAATAGAGACAGAAGAGAGTACAGGGGATTTTGGACGCTGGAGCTGGAAGAAGAGAGTGCAGCACGGATACACAGTGGTTTTTGACCTCAGATTTTAGCTTAGTTGTTTTCTCCTTCTCTCTGTATTTACTTTCCGAGACCTTATGGAGCTGTTATTTGTTATTAATTATGATTTTGTTGAACTAAACATTAGCTAAATTTCTTAGCCAGGATTATTGATCGAACCAAAGTGGCAATGAAGATCTATTTGCTATTTTGATTGATTGTGTAATGTTCATCTGGTTTATTCAAGTGTATTTATTGTTTACTTTCTATTAAGTGACAGGCCATCATTTAGTAAGAAAATACAAACTTAAGCTAATTCTGGAAAGGTTGGTTTAGTTAGATCTAGCTTCGATAATATAAGAGATAGTATAGGAATATATTATTATCTTATACAACCCATTAAAATTGATGTTAACATCAGGTTTGTAAACTAAAACACATAGGAATATGTTGGTTTGGTTTAAGAAACTACAAGCATATATCTGTCAGAAGATGATTATGTAGAATTTTAGGTTGACTAGATGAACCTTGCTATAGCAATCATATAGCAAAACGTGGTCAAAGTTGCAACCGAGGGGAAATCAGTAATCCTAGCCTTCATCCATCATTAAATCACAGCTTTGAGCTTTGATCCTGTTGACTTTTACCTTTTGTCTGCATTTAAATTAGAGTCTTTGATCTTATACATTCTTTTCACTTAATCAACATCAATTTTGCATTCAAACTATTCCCAATCACATTGACAAAACTGGTTTTTGTAATAGAATTCCTCATTAGCTCAGTCCCTGTGGAGACGATACTTTACTCATTACTATATTACTTGTTCAATTGCGTGCGCTTACGTGGAGTCATTTTATACATAGGTTTTTGGTGAACAAGTTTTTAGCGCCGTTGCCGGGGACTAGCGTTAATAGAAAATTATTATAGAAATCAGTTTTTATCCAGTTAAAATACAATTTGTTTCTGTTGGTCTGAGCTGATCTTGTTGTTCTAAAGCAGGTGAAATCTTCTTGCATGAATAGACCGAGGGATACAGATTTAATTCCCTTGGACCCGGAGAATGAAAGAACCTTTAGAGCAAGACGCAGGGAACAACTGGGATTTGCTAGAGTTGAAGAAATGGCTGACGGAGTAGCTGGGAACAATCAAGCTAATCAGGGTAATGAAGTGTTAGCAATAGTAGAGGATAGGGATAAGGCAATCAGGGATTATGCCATCCCCATGCTTGACAGGTTGCATCCAGGCATTGTGTGGCCAAAAATCCAGGTAACCAAGTTCGAGTTGAAGCCGGTCATGCTCGAAATGCTCCAAACTGTGGGACAGTTTAGCGGGATGCTAACCGATGACCAACACATGCACCTTCAGCTTTTCATTGAAGTATGTGAATCATTTAAGGCCCCAGGTGTAACAGAAGAGGCTCTTCGTCTCAAGTTATTCCCTTACTCTCTGAGGGATCGAGCTAGAGTATGGCTGAATTCTCTGCCACCAGATTCGGTAGCCAATTGGAATGATTTGGCTGAGAAATTTTTGATGAAATATTTTCCTCTGACCAAAAATGCAAAACTCAGGAATGATATCACATCATTTTAGCAGATGGAGGGGGAAGCTCTATGTGAATCATGGGAACGCTTTAAGGAATTACTGAGGAAGTGTCCATACCACGGACTCCCCTATTGGATTCAAATGGAAACCTTCTACAATGGGCTCAATGCTTCGATTAGAGCCATGGTGGACGCATCAGCAAATGGAGCCTTACTTGTGAAGTCATACAACGAGGCTTATGAAATTTTGGAAAGGATGTCTAACAACAATTACCAGTGGCCCACCGAAAGTGTTTCTACAGGGAAGCGAGTGGCAGGAATTCATGAAGTAGATGCTGTGACGGCGTTGACTACTCAAGTTTCTTCTCTTTCC
This sequence comes from Morus alba, assembly GCA_012066045.3. Taxonomy (NCBI): domain Eukaryota; kingdom Viridiplantae; phylum Streptophyta; class Magnoliopsida; order Rosales; family Moraceae; genus Morus; species Morus alba. The sequence goes on from CP050225.2 coordinate 23,497,361, forward strand.
AATATTTTGAAGTCTATGAATGTGGCTGCACCAGCTAATGCAGCAACCCCAGTTGCATTAACTTGTGTCTACTATGAAGCTGACCACTCATTTGAAAATTGCCCGTCCAACCCCGAGTCGGTTTGCTATGTGAACAACTTTAGCAGGAATAACAACCCTTATTCCAACTCATATAACCAAGGGTGGAAGCAACATCCAAATTTTTCTTGGTCAAATCAGGAAACAAGTTCTATGCCAGGGCCTAGCAAACCAGCATATCCACCAGGGTTTCATCAACATCAACACCAAAGACAGCCACCTCAAGAGCAATCAAATCAGAGGCAGCCACCTCAAGCAGCATCAACCCCTATGGAGGCATCACTTAAAGAATACATGGCAAGGAATGACTCACTCATTCAGAGTCAAGCTGCATCGTTGAGGACTTTGGAAAATCAAGTGGGGCAGTTGGCTAATGTTCTTAGTAATAGAGCCCAAGGATCGCTTCCAAGCGATACAGAAAACCCAAGAAGGGATGGTAAGGAATAGTGTATGGAGCATTGCAAAGCTATCACACTTCGGAATGACAGAGAAATTGAACAACCAACTCGACAGTCTGCAACAACAGAGCATTCTTTGATCCAAACCCAGAAAGTCCAGCAACGAGGGGCTGAAGCAGAACAGGATGTTGTCGACCAAGATGCTACAGCAAAGCTGAAGCAAAACAAACCAGAAAGACATCCACCCTCATTTCCACAGAGATTTCATAATCAAAAACAAGATAAGCAATTCAGGAGATTCCTTGACGTGCTGAAACAACTCCATATCAACATTCCACTCGTGGAGGCATTGGAGCAAATGTCAAGTTATGTTAAGTTTATGAAGGATATCTTCTTGAAGAAACAAAGGCTAGGTGAATTTGAGACGGTGGCACTGACTGAAGAATGCAGCGCAATCTTGAAGAATAGGCTGCCACCCAAGTTGAAGGATCCTGGTAGCTTCACCATACCGTGCTCTATTGGAGATCAATACATCGGAAAAGCTTTGTACGACTTGGGGCCGAGCATTAATCTAATGCCAATGTCTATTTTCAGAAAGCTGGGAATAGGTGAATCAAGACCCACCACTGTTACGCTGCAGCTAGCCGACAGGTCTTATGCTCACCCAGAGGGAAAAATAGAAGACATCCTAGTATGGGTGGACAAATTTATATTTCCAGCCGACTTCATCGTGTTGGACTATGAAGCGGATAAGGAGGTACCGATTATCTTGGGGAGACCCTTCTTAGCTACAGGCAGGACGTTGATAGATGTTCAAAAAGGAGAATTGACAATGAGGGTCCACGATCAGCAAGTCACTTTCAATGTGTTCAAAGTGATGCGTTTCGCTGACGAGGTGGAGGAATGTTCAGCAATGAATGTTTTGGATTCACTAGTGGCGGCAGAGTTTGAAAGACATGTGCTGACAAATTGATGACAAATGAGGACCTGATTGATTCAGAGATTGATGAGGATGTTGGAAATGTGTCCATAAAGTGGGATGTAATTTGTTATTTATGAAATGACAAATGTAAGACATTATTATTTTGCTGATTTTATAAAATAAGATAAAGTTATGTTTTGACACATACTCAAGAGTGTTAGTAATATTGCTTAGTCCATAAACTGTTACTAACGAAAGAAGAGTCGGGGGAAACCCGGACAAACTCTTCGATCTGAGTTTAAAATAGATATTCGCAGTCTTAAGGTTGATTGGGCATTGAATCCGATTATGGTCATTAGATCGAACCATGCGATCTTTGCCGGGTCGGGGCATGGGAGTTGGACTCTGTGGTTGATCTAGACATGCTCGCAACATGTTGAATAGACCATGTGGTGATTAGGTTAGAGTAAAAACCGTTTACACAACTCTAAACCTAATCATCACAACTTAAGTATATTTGTATAATTATCTTAATCACAAGTGAATGCATAGCTCAACTTAGTATCTCATGATCTTTGATTTGCCAATGAGATTAGTTCACAGTTATTGAACGACATCTCGATCATTGGGATCATGACAATATTAAGTTGGAGTTATGTGATTCACAGATATGGAATTCGTAAAAATAATATCACCTAATGCTTTATTGACGGGTGTGTGAATAAATAAACCAGGCCTGGTATTCAATGATGATATTCATTGATTAAGACATCGTAACATGTGCGAGACATCTTACGAACGTTTGTCTTTCTTATTCACAGTCATATAAAGGAGTTGAGGAAATAATGGTTAAAACGGTAATATTATATACCATTCTGATCACTGATATTTACGAAGGATAATAATGCATTTACACTGTGGACCATGTGATAAATTGTATCAACACCAAAAGAAAAATTAGCACACATGAATCGAGAGATTATTCGGCATCGAACTTTTAGTGGAGTTGTACGATGTCGGAATTAAATATGTCGATAACTTATAGAGATGAGTTAGTCGAATATTGTAATTCCATAGCTTTGTTCATGTGGGTCCATTTGGTCTCAAGGCTAGCTCTAATAAATGGGAAAGACAGAAACTGATAATTATGTTTAAATTCCTTGTGTTATTTTTCATTTATTTGATAATTGAAAAATAAAAGGAATGAGTTTTGAATTTTGAAATTAATAGAGATTAATTTAAATTCAAAATAAAATTTAAACATGATTTTATTTGGCAACTAAAGGAAAGAGAAAAGTGATAATTTTTTGGGAAAATTCGGAAATCCCCTGCCATAAGGGGATTTTGAATTTTGCTCCAAAAAGGGGAAGGAAATTCGGAAATCCCTAAGCCATGTAGGGATTTTCGGATTTCAATCCTAGGGTTAAGGAGAAATTCGAAAATCCCATCTAAGGTTTGAGTTTTTGAATTTCCTCCTATATAAGGATATTATTGAAAACCCTAGGGAGAGTTTTTTTTGAGAAAAGAAAAAGAAATCACACTTTTCTTAGGGTGGCCGGATTTTGTAGAGACAAAATAGAAGGAAATAGTTTCCTTAGGTTTTTGAAAAGAGCCCACTCTCTCATCCTAAAAATTGTAGAGTCATAGCCTTGAATCAACGAGTGGTTTTGGTGTGATCGTGGCAATAAACAACGATCTTGTCTCACGGCAATTCTCCATCTTGGAACGTGAGATAGTGAGACAAGATCCTTGCGGTCAATTAATTCAATCGTCACAAAGGTATGTGAGATATTCTAATCCTTTGATTATAAACATATATCATGCATGCATCTCTCGTTGTGGTTTACGTTTAATTTTGAATTAAATGGATATGATAAAATTTTTGAAATTCCGCCTACAATATTGTTGTTGTTCAAATGATTTTTTCATATATAAATCACAATAAGATCCTACAATTGGTATCAGAGCCTAGGGCTTTTGATCATGCATGATTTATGTTTATGCGATTGAATGTATGATATGTGTTGATATTGGCATCTTGCATGAATATATGATGAATTCAAAATTGTTTTGATTGTATATGTGATTGGATCCCGATCGATTGGCTCTAGGTTTTTAATTACACCATGTTGGTGGTTTATGTTTTTTCTCTAGAAAATAATGTAAGCCATTAAAGGGCATAGGAAATTTTGTAATTTAAATTTCAGGAAAATATTTTTTTGTGCCGCCGCCGCCGCCGCCACCGTCGCACGCTCCCAGCCTCCGCCACAAGCCCCGCCACAAGAACCTTCCCTGGGTTTTGGCCGTGCGGCAGACTAGGGTTTCAGAAACCCTAGTATGCGCTAGGGTTTCCTGAAACCCTAGCGGGCTTGCAGCCCCGCCACCTGGCCTTGCCCGAGGCAAGGGCATGGCCCCCAGCAAGCCGCGCAGGTTTTTCTCAAACCCCGGCGGGCCATGGGCAAGGGGCCGCAGGCCCTGCCGGCGCGAGCCCCTGTGCCTTAGGCAAGGGGGCCATAGCCCGGCCGCAGCCTTGCCTGTGCAAGAGCCACAGGGCCTTGCCGGCCTTGAGCAGCAAGGCCCACTGTGTGCAAGGGCCTTGCCTGCAAGGGCCGCGGCCCATGCAATGGGAGCAAGGCCTGCCTGGCCGGCAGCCCATCTTGCGCCAACAGCAGTGGCTTGGCCCAGCCGAGGAGAATGTGGGCCCAGGATTGTCCCGGCCCAGCCCAAACAAAAAAAAAAATATTTTTTTTTTATTTTCACTTTTCAGGGATCAAGAGAAGAGAAAATTGAGAAGATGCCAAGAAGACAAGATGAAGAAAATTATTGTAATTATTTTCATTTGTTTTTATGGGTTGTAATTAGAAATGAGCCATAGAGAGGTTAAATTGTAAATGTATGATTTATTATTTAATCTCGCATCATTATAACATGCCATATAGGATATAGAGATGCCAATATCAAATTGCCATGCAAGCATGTTCATGCATCATTGTAGTTTAATATTATAAATTGTTATAATAATAAATGCAATGGGGTAAATTTTATAAAGAGTTATAAAATGCAACAAATTTATAAGGGTTATAATTTTGTTGAATTATTTATTGGACTTAATTTTAAAACAAAATCCATTTTTCAAAAAGCTAAGTGGGAGGGTCGTTTGCGTTGAAACGTTCCCAAGGTCTCCGACTTTAGCCTGATTGTGACATGTGGATAGGTTAAGAACCACCCTAGTGGTCCTCACTTCAATGGGAGAAACCCATGAAACATGTCGCTAAGGAGTCATCAGGTTGCTTATAGAAGATAAGACTCAAAAAGGAAGTAGTTAGGCGAGACCATCCCTAGATGGATCGTTAGTTCATAACAACCTCTAGAGTCGATTAGTCGGTTAAACACTTAGACTAAAGATCATTGTAATCTCCCATAGGAGCTAGGTAATGAATCTGAGGTGACAAAAAAAAATGGTGATTGGTTGCACTAGATGTAGAGACATCTTGTAAAGTGGACCAAACGAGAGGAGTCTAGATGCGATAGGAGGCTTCACGGACGCCACCCCTAGGTGGGACGTGTTGCCGTTTATGATCGTAACACCATAGATGAAACATTTTTTAAGGATTTTATTTATGTTTAAGTATTTGCATTTATGCATCATACTTCTCTTAAATATAAGCAAATTACCAACACCGCTTTATTTTATTTTTCAAGAATTATGTCTTTATCCCCAATCTCGCAAATTCTTAGTACAAACAAACTAGTGGGTGAAAATTACGTTGATTGGAAACGTAACCTCGATATCGTGTTGACGGTAGACAAGCACAAGCATGTGCCCACCACCCCTGTCCTCTTGAGCCGAATGATGATTCGACTCAAGAAGAGCGAGACGATACATCGCTTGGATGCGTTCCGATGAGATTGCTAGGTGCTATATTTTAGCATCAATTAGCAATGTGTTGCAACAAAGAACATCGGAACATGCCGACGGGCCGCAGATATGATCTACAACATTTCGAAATGTTCGGAAGCCAGGGACGTCAAGCCAAGCAAGCCAATGCGCAACTTCATGAACCGCCGGATGAAACCGCACTCTCTGCTCGGGACCATATGCTATTGATCATAAGTCACCTGAATGAGATGGAGCTCATGGGAGCTGAAATAGATGGAGAGACTCAAGTGGATATGATCCTAGAGACTCTCCCGGAGATGTTTGACAACTTCAAACTCAACTACTCGATGAATAAGTTGAGCTATTCACTCCCGGAACTCATGAAGGAGCTTCAAATCATGCTGGAAACTCTCTCCGCTTAAAGGCAAAAAGAGGAACGGAGAGGCAAACCTTCATCAAGCGAAGCCTTCCACCTCTGGTGCCAAGAAACAAAAAAAGCCCCCAAAGAATAAGAAGAAGAAGTTTGCGAAAGGCAAGAACACTACAAAGGTGGACAAGAGTACTTGACAAATGTCACCATTGCGGAGTTGTCTGCCACCGAAACGAATGTTGTCCTACATACCTCAAGGAGGTCAAAGCTAAAGGTACATTGTTTGTTACCAAGCCTATTTTGTGGTGACTCTACTTTTTCTTGGATTGTAGACTCGAGCCACTAATCATGTTTGTTGTTCTCTGCAGGGTTCGGGGAAAACAAAAGGCTTAGCAAGGACGAGTTCAACTTCATTTGGAGGAATGGAGCATCGAGACGCAGACAGTACCGTTGGAAGTATTAAATTAATTTTTGAGAACAGTTTTATTGTTTTGAACAATGTTTATTATGTCCCGGTTTTTGGGAAAAACCTTATTTTTCGTGGCTCATTTGATTGAGCAAGGATATTCTTTGGATTTTAATAATGATGTTATTCGGATTCTAAAGAATGGCTTCATGATTACTTCTCTGGTCATGATAAACAACATTCTACATTAAACCAAATATTCCAACGATTTGCGATAATTGAATTGAATAATGATTCAATGAGAGAAAGTAAGAGATTGAGGTTAGACTCAATTGATCAAACCTACAAATGGCATCTACGTCTTGGACATATTGGCCTTGACAGGATTAAAAGGTTGGTATGAGACGGTCCCCCACAAACCTTAAGTGTAGGCTCACTACCTACATGTGAATCCCGCATAGAAGGAAAAATGACCAAGAGACCCTTTTCAAACAAAAGGGTAATAGAGCCGATGAATGCCTAGAACTCATACATAGTGATGTATGTGGGCCATTCAATATCCAAGCAAGAGGAGGATATGAATATTTCATAACCTTCATCGATGACTATTCTCATTTTGGTCATATTTATCTAATGCGTCAAAAGTCCGAAACCTTTGAAAAGTTCAAAGAATTCAAGGCCTTGGTTGAAAAGCAATTAGATAAACAGATCAAAACACTACGATCCGATCGTGGTGGTGAATACTTCTTTGGGAGAGTTCTAAGACTTTCTTAAGGAAGAAGGTATATTTTCTCAACCCGACGCGCCAAGTACTCCTCGCCAGAATGGCGTGTCCGAGAGAAGGAATCGAACTCTATTAGACATGGTTAGATCAATGATGAGTTACTCATCTCTTCCAGATTCCTTTTGGGGATATGCCTTGGAAACAGCAAGATGCATTCTGAACCAAGTTCCATCTAAGCAAAGCACACGGAACTCCATATGAAAGATGGAGTGGCAAGAAGTCATCTCTTGGCCACATCGAATATGGGGTTGTCCGCACATGTGCTTAGAAAGAAGACCGGTAAGTGACTAGTCATTCGTAACTATGCCTGTTTGTAGGATATCCCAAAGGAACAAAAGGCTATATCTTTTATAGTCTCATCGATCAGAAAACATTCGCCAAAGACGAATGCTCATTTTCCGGAAGAGGATTTTATAAAGAATATGAAGCCAAGAAGCAAGACTTGTACTTGAGGAATTAATTGGTGAAAATGTTCATGCAACATATCCGCAATCTATTCCTGAACCGACAATAGATGAACCACAACGAGAACTAACACCAGTAGAGCCTCGACGTAGTGGGAGGGTTGTGAGACAACCTGATAGGTACATGTCTTATGGAGATGCATTGACTACAGTCTCAGATTTAGACATCGATGAACCTATTTCCTACTCGCAGGCCATGGAAAGTTCTGAAGCAAACCTATGGCATGAAGCCATGGACACCGAAATACAATCGATGTATAAAAATGGCGTATGGACTCTAGTAGATCCTCCTGAAGGGGTAAAACCCGTAGGGTGTAAATGGATCTACAAGAAGAAGAGGGGTCCGGATGGGAATGTAGAGACATTCAAAGCAAGGTTGGTAGCCAAGGGCTACACCCGGAAAAGAAGGCATCGACTATGAGGATACCTTCTCTCCGGTAGCCATGCTTAAATCCATCCGAATTCTTCTATCCATTCCGCTTTTAGATTATGAAATATGGCAGATGGATGTAAAGACAGACTTTTTCGAATGGTAACCGGATGAGCGCATTATATGGCACAACCAGATGGATTCATTGAAAAGGGTCAAGAAGAAAAGGTTTCATGAAGTGCGTAAGTCCATTTATGGAAGCGATCATCCAGATCATGGAATATCGATTCGATGAGACTGTTAAAACTTATGGTTTTGTTCGGTCAATGGATGAGCCTTGTGTGTATAAGTCGATACAAGAAGGCAAAGTGGTTTTCTTAGTCTTATATGTAGATGACATACTACTCATTGGGAATGATGTAGGAAGACTAATCGAGGTTAAGCTCCGGCTCGCAAAGCAGTTTGACATGAAGGATCTAGGAGAAGCGCCTATGTTTTGGGAATTCAGATCTTTCGAGATCGGAAGAACAAACAATTGGCACTCGCCTCAAGCATCCTACATCGATAAGGGTAATGGACCAATTCGCTATGCAAAACTCCAAAAAGGGTTATCTACCCTTCCGACATGGAGTATCCTCTCAAAGGAGCAGTCTCCCAAGACTCCTCAAGAAGAGGAAGACATGAGCCGAGTTCCTTACGCTTCACCGTGGGAAGCCTCATGTATGCAATGCTTTGCACCGACACTGGATATATGCTACGCGAAGAGGGCGTGGTGAGTAGATTCCAGTCAAACCCCGGACCCGAGCACCTTTGGTTGTTGTAAAGCATATCCTCAAGTATCTTAGGAGAACGAGGAACTATATGCTTGTATATTCAGGTAATCGACCTGAATATGACGGATATACCGATTCCGATTTCCAATCGGATAAGGATTCCAGGAAATCCACTTCGGGATCGGTGTTTGTCCCGAATGGAGGTTCGTGGTATGGAGGAGCATCAAGCAGACTTGCATAGTCGACTCCACCATGGAGGTCGAATATGTGGCGCCTGTGAAGTCGCGAAAGAGGCAGTATGGCTTAAAAAGTTCCTTGTTTCACTGGAAGTTGTTCGAAGCCGATAGGCCCATGGTAATCAGATTGCGATAACATGGGGCTGAGAGCAAACTCTAAGGAGCCTAGAAGCCATAAAAGGTCCAAGCACATAGAGCGGAAATACCACCTCATCCGTGAGATTGTACAAAGAGGCGATGTTGAAGTGACAAAGATATCAACACATGACAACTTGGCCGATCCATTACAAAGGCTTTATCCGGTAAAGTCTTCGATAGGCATCTGGAAGGTTTGGGCATGCGAGATTGTACACACCTACTTTAAGTCCAAGTGGGAGTTTGTTGGAAATGTGTCCATAAAGTGGGATGTAATTTGTTATTTATGAAATGACAAATGTAAGACATTATTATTTTCTTGATTTTATAAAATAAGATAAAGTTATGTTTTGACACATACTCAAGAGTGTTTATGATATTGCTTAGTCCATAAATCGTTACTAACGAAAGAAGAGTCGGGGAACCCCGCCGGACAAACTCTTCGGATACAGTTTAAAATAGATATTCGCGATCTTAGGGTTGATTGGGCAATCGAATCCGATTATGATCAAGTTAGATCGAACCATGTGATCTTTGGTCTTGGGGCATGGGAGTTGGACTCGTGGTTGATCTAGACATACACGCAACATGTTGAATAGACCATGTGACTGATTAGGTTAGAGTAAAACCGTTTACACAACTCTAAACCTAATCATCACAACTTAAGTATATTTATATAATTATCTTAATCCTCGAAGTGAATGCATAGCTCAACTTAGTATCTCATGATCTTTGATTTGCCAATGAGATTAGTTCACGATTATTGAGCGACATCTCGGTCATTGGGATCATGACAATATTAAGTTGGAGTTATGTGATTCACAGATATGGAATTAGAATGGTAAAAATAATATCACCTCATGCTTTATTGACGGGTGTGTGAATAAATAAACCAGGAACGGTATTCAATGATGATATTCATTGATTAAGACATCGTAACATGTGCGAGACATCTTACTAACATTTGTCTTTCTTATTCATTTATCATATAAAGGAGTTGAGGAAATAATGATTAGAATGGTAAAACGGTAATATTATATACACCATTCGATCAACCGATATTTCTGAAGGATAATAATGCATTTACAACGTGGGACCGTGTGATAAATTGTATCAACACCAAAAGAAAAATTAGCGCACATGAATCGAGAGATTATTCGGCATCGAACTTTTAGTGGAGTTATGCGATGTCGGAATTAAATATGTCGATAACTTATAGGGATGAGTTAGTCGAATATTGTAATTCCATAGCTTTGTTCATGTGGGTCCATTTTGGTCTCAAGGCTAGCTCTAATAAATATATAAAAAAAAACAGAATCGATAATGATGTTTAAATTCATTGTGTTATTTTTCATTTATTTGATAATTGAAAAATAAAAAGAATGAGTTTTGAATTTTGAAATTAATGGAGATTAATTTAAAATTCAAAATGAAATTTAAACATGATTTTATTTGGCAACTAAAGGAAAGAGAAAAGTGAGATTTTATTTTGGGAAAAAATTGATCGGGGAAATCCCTTGCCTTAAGGGGATTTCGAATTTTGCTCAAAATAGGAAGGAAATTCGGAAACCCTAAGCCATGTAGGGATTTTCGGATTTCAACCCTAGGGTTAAGGAGAAATTCATAAGCAATGCTGGAAGAGCCTCCCATTTTTAGAAAATCCCATCTAGGGTTTGAGTTTTTGAATTTTCTCCTATATAAGGATATTATTGAAAACCCTAGGGAGAGAGTCTTTTGGAGAAAAGAAAAGAGATCACACTTTCCTTAGGGTGGCCGGATTTTGTAGAGACAAAATAGAAGGAAAAAGTTTCCTTAGGTTTTTGAAAAGAGCCCACGAGTAGATCTCTCATCCTATGCAAAAAAATTGTAGAGACATAGCCTTGAATCAACGAGTGGTTCTTGGTGTGATCGTGACAATAAACAACGATCTTGTTTCAAGGGCAATTCTCCATCTTGGAACGTGAGATAGTGAGACAAAATCCTTGCAGTCAATTAATTCAATAATCACAAAGGTATGTGAGATTTTTCTAATCCTTTGTCCATAAACATATATCATGCATGAATCTCTCGTTGTGGTTTACGTTTAATTATGAATTAAATGGATATGATAAAATTTTGAAATTCCGCCTACAATATTGTTGTTGTTCAAATGATTTTTCATATATAAATCACAATAAGATCCTACAGGGCTATCATCGGGACATTCAAATCAGGGTACCCACTTGATGCATGAGGTCCTCCAATCTAGCATTGGCCTTCAATCTTTAAAGTATGATCAAGTGAAAAGCGGTTTGAGCACCTCTTGAGTAGATATGGAGTAAAGCATAAGATTGCCGAGAATACACATGGGTTGGTTGCTTAATCATCTTGGTGGCGGTAGGAAATGCAATGGGTGGAGGAATAGCGGATCGTGTGGTAGTGTATAACAAAAATTTTCATAAAACTTTTGAGATACTCTATAGATTATATTAGTTTATGCACCAACAAATTAATCTCATTAATTTATAAGATTCAAGGATCAACCGAAAAAATACCTTGTAGCCGACTCGGATGATATCTTGATTTTCTTTGACCACGAACAGTCCTTGCTCCAACCTTTGTGTTTAGAACACCAAAGTCTTCCACATCAATTCCTTGATTCCACGTAGACATGTGTGTGGGCACACGTAAGACAAAACGGTTTCTTAAATACTCGAATTTCCACAAACACCAACGCATGCACGATGTGGAATTTTTGGAGAAAAAATGTTTTTCACTCTTTTTCCCTATATGAGAATTTTGGCCACACCTTCTTTAGGGCTGAAAATATGTCAAAAATTGTTGTTACAATTTTCTATCTATCTCATATTTAAAGAGTAGAAGTCAAACTTCAAAATAGGATCATATCCTTACCTCCAATTTTGAATTTGGAACAAAAAATCCCTTCCCCTTATCTCTTTGATGGCCGGCCACCCTAGGGTTTTATCCCTTTGTGTGTGGCACATAAATAAGATAAGGAAGGAAGATATTTTATCCATTATCCAGTAGTTCAATTTTAATTCAGATTCAAATTCGAATTTAAGTCAAACTTAAATTAATTTGAATTCTAAATTAAACAACTTATCAAATAAGTTTAAATGGATATATCTAGATATGTTCAAATTCAAATTTAAATAATCTCATTATTTAAATAATAATTAATTCTCAATTAATTATTCTTGAGTATTTAATTTTAGAATTCGTAATTCTAAAATTCCCATTTTGCCCTTTGTGTCCGGTAGAATTACAAGGACGACGGGGACTAATGGACCTATAATTCTAAGCTCCAATAAAATTAAAAATTAATTAAACACTTTAATTAATTAATTAATTCTATTAATTCCAATAGTTACTCCACTATAAACTTGGAATTGCACTCTCGGAATTATAGACATTAATTACTTCTAAACTGTGAAGTGTCCATTGGATATAGTCATTGCATATAGATCGATCATCCATAAATAATTCATAATTAGAGTCAGGTAGAATCCGTTAACCTCTCTAATTACATCTTTATCCTTGAGTACCATTGATTCTCTAATGGATAGTGATTCATAAAACACATTCATGAACCGTAGCGCTCTTACTAATCCAAGTACCGAATCAACACTCAAGAGAATTATTTATCTCGCTTCTCTCTCAAGAAGGAATGGATTCCATCTCGTATAATAACATTCCCAGCTACCTATTTCATTATGTCTCCAAAATACAAGGAATAGGATTCAGGGTCTCGGAATCAGACGAGTAAATCGAAAGACATAAATCCATAAATAGGAGTTTGTTAAGAACTCGGGATTAAGATCATTCTATATATGACCATCAAGAGACTCAATTAGAATTTCTATGCTTAACGGAAATTATTAGAAATTCATATTGTGTTCAAGGTCCATGTTCCACATAATCTCATTATGCGAAATACACTCATTCAATATCTCACCATATTATTAAAGGCGGATAACACCGTTCCATTCTAAATGGGAATGACATGTATTAATAATGTTTTAATTAAAGATTCCAAACTTTAATTAAATTCATTATGAAAACGATTTATTTTTGATTATTATCCTTAAACATTATCCTCTTGTATATAACACTTATATACAATGTTTAAGGTTACATAAATAATCAAGGAATTTTATTTGATATTCATTAAATATTCATAAATATATGCACATAAAATGATAAATAAACTATTTATTAAATAAATAATAAATATCCTTTTACATCTCATGCTTTCAGGACACTATTCCCAACACATACCACCCATAAACCAGTAGGCAAGCTGAAGTCTGCAAGAGGGAAATAAAGAGCATCTTGGAAAAGGTGGTTAACCCAAATCAAAAAGATTAGTCGCTGAGATTGGAGGATGCTCTATAGGCATACAAAACAGCATTCAAGACACCGCTAGGAATGTCCCCATTCTGCCTAGTCTTTGGGAAGGCATGCCACTTACCAGTGGAGTTGGAACACAGAGCGTACTAGGTAGTAAAACAGCTGAACATGGACCTCAAATTAGTAGGAGAAAAGCGCTTGTTGCAGCTGAATGAAATGGAGGAGTTTCGACTGCTAGCATATGAAAGTGACAAAGTATATAAGGAGAAAACCAAGAAATGGCATGACAGAAAAATTATTCCACGACAGTTTGAAATTGGGCAGTAGGTCCTACTTTTCAATTCCAGGTTGAAACTGTTTCTAGGGAAACTGAAGTCCAGGTGGTCACGTCCCTTTGTTGTACATCAAGTCTATCCACATGGAGCAATAGAGATAGCAGCTGAAGACTTAGGGAGAACTTTTAAAGTGAATGGCCAGCGACTAAAGCACTACTGGGGTGATGAGATTAATCGCCAGAAAACTTCCATTTCACTTCAAGATGTATAAAAGCACGACCGAGTCAGGTTGAAGATGTTAAAACAAGCGCTTGAGGGAGGCAACCCTACAATTTTAATTCCTATATGTCTTTTGATTTTTAGTTTTTGTAATGACTCGTTGTTTCTGTTGTGAAGAGTATGATTTTGATTCAGGAAAGCGTTGTGCAGAAGTAATGTTAGCAGGAGAAAGGAAGGTTTTAACTCAAAGGAAAGGGAGGGCTGAGTCCAGAATTTTGCTGCAGCAAAATTTTTCTCAATAAAAAAATTTTGCTGTAGCAATTTCCAAAAAAAAAAACACGGGGGATAAAAAGGGGCAACATGCCCTATCGCTTTCAGTCAAAATTTCCACTTTCCCTTTCAACTTTCAGTCAAAACCCTACCAGCCCCACCAAGTGCTTCCGTGGCGTCCCTTTCCCCCACGCCATCGACCCCACCGATCAGCCGTTACCAAAGCCTATTTAGATTTGTCAAGAGAAGTTTTGGCGCGGAATTTCAATCTCAACTTTGGGGCCGAAAATTTGTTTTTTCTGATTCAAGCCGCTCTTCCCGTCGCCAATCCTGAAATGGTGCGCATGAAGAGGCCAGCCAACAAAAGAGTGGGTCGTGTGCCAAGGAACCCACAGCTTAGTTACCGAACATTCTCCTCAATAGCGGTGGAAGTCTGGTACGAACAGTGCATCTGCCGATGTTCTTTCAACCCCAAAAAGGGTTCTTACTAACCAACGCCCCTAATATGGGGTATGCTGAGAGCATAGCTTCGGTCATCAACGCCTTAAATTGGAGAACTTTTTGCTCTTACCCGTCGGCCGTAGTAGTCCCTCTCGTCCGTGAGTCCTACGCCCACTTCACCCAAGAAGGGCAGCAGTAGGTGTACGCACGGGGTGTTAAGGTTCCAGTTGATCCAGAGACAATAAATCGTTTCTATGGGCTAGAGGCCTCCGTCAATCTGCACTCTGAGTTTGTAGCAGCGGTTGATGCAACTCAGCTGAACAACATGCTGGAGCATCTTTGTGTCCCAAGCACCAAATGGAGCGTCTCAAAGTAGGGTGCTTTGACGGTGCCGAGAAGCAGCCTTGCCTCGCAGAGTAGAATTTAGTACCATTTCCTAAAGACCCGCTTGCTACCCTCCAAGACAATGCACACAATGTCCAAGAATCGAATGCTATTGCTGGATTCTGTCCTGGCAGGCCGCCCGATCAATGTCGGGAAAATAATCAACAGGGAACTCCAGACGTGTACTTAAAAGGTGAAAGGTAGCTTGTGGTTTCCCGCACTTATTTCAGGATTGTGTCAAAACAGTGGCGCGCCGGTATTTCCTCATAAGGAGAGGTTGTCCTCGCGTGGAGAAATCACCACCCTGGCCATAGCACAATTGGCACAAAATCAGCCAGAAGGAGAACATCCAGCTAACCAGTCCTCCGATGAGGATGAGGAGCAAGACCCGGCGATGTAGGCCACGACCAGCGGGCATGCAGCTGAGTCGAGTAGTAGAGGTTAGGATGAGGGAATGATCAGCTCACTCCGCATGATGGAACAACGAATCACTCTCCAGGAAATTCAAGCAGGCCGAGATGATGGAAATGCTGCAGCGGATGCATAAGCAGCAGCAACAATATTGGGCCTACGCTGAGCAACGGGATATTGCTTTGAAGAAATCTCTTCAGAAAACTTCACAAAGCCGGTATTCCCATTCCCTGATGGTACGCGATAAATTTTTTATTGTAAACTTTGCTTAGAATAGCGTATGTGCTCGCAAGTGTACAAATCGCGAAGTAATAATGATCCGAAGATCGAGTATCGTCCTCTGGGATTGTTAACTAGGAAAGAGCTAAGTATTGCTATTAATCTAAATCAATTTTATCTAGACAATATAGAATGAGGGAATTAAAACTAAATTGAACAACGTAACGAATTAAAATATGCAATCAACGGATGCCAAAATGAATTGGATTGAAGGGATCTCGTGATAAAATGGGCTAGGGGAATTTGACTTCACCTAATTATGCTATATTTATCTAAATCTGTCACTTATTGATGTGTTACTTCCAATCTTAAATCATGGGTACTAAAATAATCTCACCCCCTCCCGAAAGTGCTAAGTGAAATAATATGCTAAATTAATTAAACTAATATCCCTATTGATTTAACCAATTATGCATTCATTAAGTTTTGCCCATATTCGATCTCCTAAGGTTATACTAGCCTCCTAACTCAATATCTCCTTAGGTTGCATCTCTTAATTCTCAACGTATGTAATTAACTCTCCCGAGCCTAATTTCATACATCTAAGGTCTCTAATCTAATGGGTAATTAAATTAGAAATTAAGCACAAGAGATACAAAAGATTTGAGTATAACACATTCAATAAGCAAACAGATTCTTAAAATAAAGCTTTCATTAAATTAGATCAAAACCCCCCTAGCGTGAGGAGTTTAGCTATCCATGCTCAAAATCAAATACACAATTACAAAATACCAAAAATCCATAGTTAAAGCAGAAAATTAAATGATAATTCAAGAAATACAAAAGGGAGAAAGTAATGAAAAACTCCTGATGGATAATCTTCTCTAAAGCCTTCAAACTCCTTGAATCCCCTTGAAAATCTCCAGAAAAGTCATTGATTCCAGCTGCTTTTTCTTTGGTTCTAGGGTTCTTGCCATGTCTTCTTTCAATCCTCTCTCTCCGTCTTTTCAATTTATGTTCCCTCTTTCCTTTTATATGATCCACAACTCTCCAAATTTGAGAAAGGTGCGCTGCAGCCCATGGGTGTGCGTTGCAGCGTGCATTGACTTGCGCCTAAGCACGCATCTCATTGGCTCTTGGATGCGCGCTTAAGCGCGCATTGAATTGCGCCTAAGCGCGTGCGGCTGTGGCAGGCGCGCTGCAGCGCACGATGGTGCGCTGCAGCCTGTAGCTCACTTGCTCCCTAGATTGTTCTCTGGAGGACGCATGCTATAGCTTGCTTCTCGTGCGCTGCAGCGCGCACAAATTGGAGATTTTCACGGACTTTTTATCTTTTTCACTTGATTTTCTCCACTTTGCAAATCCTACAAAATAGATTAACACAAACGTAAAACTAGTGACAAATTAACTGAAATATGCTCAAAAACTACAATAAATGATGGGGATAAATTGATGATAAATCAACTTATCACCTGAATTTCCCGAAGAGGTGCTGGAGCCCGTTGTTTCTGAGGACAGTGCCTTGGTCAACCCAGAGGAAGAAGATGAGGAGTAATAGGGTAGGCGCCCTGCTTGCCCTGCCCAGGGAGTATCAATTTTCTGCCCCATATTTGCTTTGTTTTATTTTAATTGTTTTTAGTATTTGTTTGTTCTTGGTAGTTTGTCAGCATTTCCCCCAAGCAGTGAGGACATGAGCCCCATGTGTGCTTTTGCGTCGAACAACAGTTCGGGATATGAGTGTGCTAAAAGCAAATCTGGTTTGTGACGTTGTTGAGTAACTGGGTGCCTTCATCACCAATGTTGGCATTCGCGTAAAAAGGCAGCAGTGACATGAGGAAATGCGGAAAAAAATAAAGTTAAAAATGGGTAATATGTATGCACCCACCTAGTGCCCTTAGAGATAGACTACGGGTTGAATAAAGCCTTAGGCATTTGGTTTTCTAGAGGACCAGGAGAAGGGCCAAGCAATCAGCTTATTAGACCAAAAGCTATTCTCAAGGATCGTGATTAAAGCAACCTAGGTGAAACAAGGATGGTTAGCTATGGTCTCACACACTCACTATTAGAGGAATGTTATTTGTGGAGTGTGCAGAATGTCAGATTGATATGAGATTGGATGAAGAGTCGGTTGGAAATGAGCTGGGACTCTAGAGGCATTGCTGGAGAATAGAGAGTCAACTTGCTTAGCAGCCAAAGCAGAAGTTTGTGTTATTTTGTGTTTAGATGTCGTGTTTTGTTGTTTTATTTTATGTTATTAGGCATTACTCGAGGTCGAGCAATGACTTAAGTTTAGGGGTGTGATAACTCACAGAAATAGAGTTATTTAGCATACTTCTAGGCTTAATATTTGTTTATATTCTCAGGGTAAAATGCCTTTTTGTTAGTATTTTGAATAGCATTTATTAATCTTTGTCCGTGTGGCAGAAAGTTGTTATTTATTGGAAATCTTGCTATATTTCGAAGTTATTCCTCAATTCAAATCATTGCGTTGACCCTGGGAACTTAGTGTAGGTTGTCCAAAGGAAGTGTTGACATAGGTTTTTGGTGAGAAAAGCGCGATGGAAAACACAAATACTGAAATGCCCCCAATGCCATAGCACTGCTGCAGCAAAGTCGCAGCAAAAGCAGGAGCAGCCAAAATTAGCAAGCTGACGCAGTTTGTCTATTAGCGCTGGTAGTAGTCCAAGCACTGACGCTATCAAGTCTGGACAGCTGTAAGAGCACCAGGAGGGGGGACCATCAATGATGACTCTCATGCAGACACTTGTCACTAGGGCACCTCAACCTGCCCTAGTTTATAAAGGAAAAAATGAGTATAGTACAGGCAGCCAGAGAAGACGAAAGAAATCAATGGAGGCGCACAAAATTCCTATACGAGCTGAAAACAGAGACAGAAGAGAGTATAGGGGATTTTGGACGCTGGAGCTGGAAGAAGAGAGTATAGCACGGATACATAGTGGTTTTTTACCTCATATTTTAGCTTAGCTGTTTTCTCCTTCTCTCTGTATTTACTTTCTGAGCCCTTATGGAGCTGTTATTTGTTATTAATTCTAATTTTGTTGAACTAAACATGAGCTAAATTTCTTAGCTAGGATTATTGATGGAACCAAAGTTGCAATGAAGATCTATTTGCTATTTTGATTGATTGTGTAATGTTCATCTGGTTTATTCAAGTGTATTTATTGTTTACTTTCTATTAAGTGACAGGCCATCATTTAGTAAGAAAATACAAACTTAAGCTAATTCTGGAAAGGTTGGTTTAGTTAGATCTAGCTTGGATAATATAAGAGATAGTATAGGAATATATTATTATCTTATACAACCCATTAAAATTGATGTTAACATCAGGTTTGTAAACTAAAACACATAGGAATATGTTGGTTTGGTTTAAGAAACTACAAGCATAAATCTGTCGGAAGATGATTATGTAGAATTTAGGTTGACTAGATGAACCTGGCTACAACAATCGTATAGCAAAATGTGGTCAGAGTTGCAGCCGAGGGGAAATCAGTAATCCTAGCCTTCATCATCATTAAATCACAACTTTGAGCTTAGATCCTATTGACTTTTACCTTTTGTCTGCATTTAAATTACAGTCTTTGATCTTATACATTCTTTTCACTTAATCAACATCAATTTGGCATTCAAACTATTTCCAATCACATTGACAAAACTGGTTTTTGTAATAGAATTCCTCATTAGCTCAGTCCATGTGGAGACGATACTTTACTCATTACTATATTACTTGTTCGATTGCGTGCGTTTGCGTGGAGTCATTTTATACATAGGTTTTTGGCGAACATGACTCTTTCGACATCCCATAAACATACCTATTTCAATTAATTGACTATATTTCTATGAGAATTAACTCAAAATAGATTCAATAAACACAAATCCCAAATTGATTGCATATGGCATGGAAGTATATTTCTATCTCATACACAAATCTGAACAATTTTGATAAATTGATAAAAGATCATATGCTATTCTATCTAGGGCTAAACGCAAAATCAACCTTTTCCAGCAAATTGAGGTTTTCCAGAATCAATCTAACCATTGGCCGAATAATTAGAAGTAATAAAGGCAAGATAGAATAAATAACTGAATTTCATTAATCATGAATGAGAAAAAATGTGAAAATAACTAAAACTATATGTTGAGTTCCATTGCAATTCCAGGCAAAAGAAATTAGCCCATAACCAAATTAATAAAGATCATTAGAAAAATAGAAAGATTCATCTGCAAACATTTTTAAGGAAGATGAAAGAATAAATTAATTCTAGAAATACTGATGATGTGCTCCAATTCTTCTCTGCCCCCTATCAGTGCAAAATCTCCTTTTTCTTCTTGGTCTGTTAGCAAACTTCCTTCTGTTTCTCTTCTCTTCCGTAATCTCCTCTGCCTACCTTAATTGCTTTTTGTAACACCCTGAAGAATTAATTGAGATTAATTAAGGTAATTGAGATTATTAGTGTGCCTAATCTAATTTAATTAATTAAGTTTTAATTAATAAATGTTTTTGAAATGAGAGTTTAAATAATTTCAAGGTATTTAAATTATTCACAGTAATTTATTTTAACCCCAGAAGTGTGTATGGGCGCATTTCTGAACTGTTGTTTTAAAATATTGTACACATGTCATTTTCATTTTTCTTTTTCCTTTCCTTTTCCTTTTCCTTTTTCTTTTCTTTCTTTTCTTTCTTTTCTTCCTTCCCGTGCGTTCTCTCTCTCTCTCTCTCTCTCTCTCTCTCTCTCTCTCTCTCTCTCTCCATTCCCGTGCTCTCTCTCTCCCATTTTTGTCCCAAATCAAACGGATTTTGAGCCAAAGACGAGTTTCAAAGTGTTTTCAACGTCAAGAGAAGGATTCGAGGTAAAATTACTAAAAGAACCTCTCTTGAATCTCAAGTTTTTGAATTTCAAAACTTATTTTTGTTCAAACCGGATTTTTGATGATTTTGAGTAAAACTAGAGTAGAAATTGGAGATCTTGGGTTCTTTTGACTTGTTTTAGGACCTAGAACCCGGATCTAGTGGTTTCCCTTTGAAATATTTGGATTTGGGACTGGATTTACAGGTTTTTGGACTGATTTTCGTGAGCTTCTCTCGCGCAGTCGATTCCACCAGTCGACCGGTAGCATTGCACTGCTATGTCACCGGTCGACCGGTGCACACGGATTTGACCCTGTTTGGCCTGAAAAGTGTCGTTTTGACCCCTATTTTCGGGGAGAACCCAAATTAGCTTTATTTGGGGACTTGGGATGAAAGGATTAGCATCTTTAATCCCTGATTTGATATTTAAAACCCTTTGAATGGAATTTGAAACATGAAATGGATTAGGGCACACTAATTGAAAATCTTGGTACATATGTGAGACCGGATTGCTTTAGGAATGAGAATTGATCCTAAAGTGTTGTCTTGTATCACTGATCACTGAGGATTCAGACTGAAGAGGGCTTGAGAAAGCGGAAGCCGGAAAAGGCAACGCTAGTCCCAGGTTTGATTGTACGAGGTAGGATTTCTATCCCTTTTCCTTGTGAGCCTGTTTTCAAAAAGGATTTTGGCATTGACAAAGTTTTAAAGAAAGGGATTGGTTTTCAAAAAAAAAAAAAAAAAAAAGGTTTAAAACCATAGCTTGTTAGTTTATGAAAATCCTTGGCTTGTCCTGTCCATGGAATCCATAGCTTGTCTAGTCATAGAACCTCACGGCTTGCCCAGTCATGGGGCCCGCGGCTTGAGAAGTTCGTGGGGTCATATGAACGATTTCATAATGTTAAATGGATGATTTCTTAAGATAAGAGGTCTTGTGAACTGGTAATAGAGTCTATCGCTGTAAGCCTAGATAGGATGCGGAGAGTGCATCCTCGGGGGCAGATCCCGAAACTCGGTCCGGGTAGGTGAGGCACTTGGTGAGGTGAGTAATTTGTACTAATTACTTGTTGAAGCCTGTAATATGGTTATTTTTAGTTATATTTCATTTGAGAAAAAGGATGTGAGGTTCCGACTGTTCTATCGGGACTGAATTTCTTGTTTACTTGCTTATTCATTTATTTATTCGTTTATTTTAAATATTTCAAATTATATCCTACTGGGCCTTTCGCTCACGTTTTATGTTTTAAATTTTAAACCCCTCCCAGGAGACTCAAGGAGCGGTGCATCATAGCTGAGTCGTGCTACGGATCGATCAAGTGAGGATTGTGTTCATCCTCTGATATAAAGTGTAAGAAATTTGATGAAGATTATGTAAACTTATTTAATACTTGGATTTACTAGACTGTGGTTGATGTCTGTTGTAATGATTATTTACATAAACATGTATGTACGATACTGTACGTCCTGTGGGGTGGAGCCCTGTGTGTCAGAGGCTTCTGGATTATGTAATTTATTTGTATTTTAATGCAGTTAGTGTGGGGCCCAGTTGGGGAATCAGCTTCATTAATCTCTAATCGAACTCCACATCACCCATCCCGTTTGGAGGGCGTGACACTTTTTTTTTTTTTTCTCTTTCCGTGATCTCCTTTTTCAAATCGTCCGGCCACCCTGTTATTCCATAAAACCAAAGGATAGAGCCTCGTCAGCCATAAATCTCGCTCCTCCATGATCTTGTGTTAATCTCTTTTATTTTTTTGTTTCTTTTGAAATTCAAATCCGCCTCTTCTATCCTACACAACTGTGAGGATAAACTTTCATAAAAATAAAGTAAAATGACAATATCACTAAGTTAAGTTAACTTGATTAAAAATAATATAAAATAAATAAAAAATTCACAAGAACATAGCTAATTTAGGTGTACAAAAGAATGGTAAAATAACTCTATTTTATAGAGTTATCACATCCCCAAACTTATGATTTTATTAGTCCTCGAGCAAAAGAAAGGATATGATGCTAAAGAAAAATAAGCACTTTGTACTAAAGTTGATGGCTTCCACGAATTTTCTCAAAGATCGTATAAAGAATATAACTCAAGGAAAACTGTAAACAATAACTAAGCATTGTGATTACTTCAAGAATATGTCCCATTCCAGATTGAATCATTCGCATATGTGTGTGTGGCACTTTCTCAAATTATAGCATGCGATCCAAATAAGTTTATGCACATATGGACTAGGTGTAAAATCTCAAAATGAACAAGTCTCATATGTTTGCTTTTCATGTCTCTCTCCACTAATATAGACAAACACAACACCAAAGATCATTGGGTCTTTATTATAGGCTTGTAATGTATGGCTTAGGTGAGGGTACGATGTAGGGATATATATATATATATATATATATATATATATATATAGCTCGAATCACACCCTAAGCAAGTGAATCATTATAAGACCTTTTGAAAGCTATATTTTTCAATCTAAAGAACACCCCCAAACTTATCTTTCTTTTGTCATATTATTTCTATTCTTTTCACCTTTTGCTACTTCATCCTCCCATTGATGACTTTCTTCTATGAACCAAGGATGTAGCAATTTTTTTTTTTTAACAGATACGATTCCAGCCTTCCTCCCATACATTGGCACAGCTTAACAATTATTTTCCATAATGATCACGTGCCCAGGGTATGAGGGGCGTGGATAGTGAAAGGCTTGGCTAAAATATGGGTGACAAAGACGAGATATAGTTAAGCTCAAATGGGGACTACTACGGATGCAGATATGTCATGGTAGGCTTGACAGGCTCAAACGATTCAAAAAAAATTTTCCTAAATCATTTCTTTGGCTAAGTGTAGTTAAGGATTTCACCTCGAGAGAAAATCAAAATCAACACATTTCATACTCACATAGTCCATGGCTAAGTGTTCCCACTTCCATTCCGGGATATCAAGTGGCTGTAAGCTTCCAGCTGGTCTCTGATGTTCTGCTTTGACCTTTTGGCATGTCAAGCAGCAACTAACATAGTCAACTATGTCGTTCTTCATTCGCCTCCACCAAAAATGTTGTTTCAAATCTTGATACATTTTGGTGGCACCTTGGTGTACGGAATATGGCGTACTGTGCGCTTCCGCGAGTATCTGCTTCTTGATCCCCTCTTGATCCGGTACACAAATTCTTCTTTGGTATAGGAGAATTCCGTCCTTTGAAACTCTGAAATTTGACCTTGCATTATCTACTATCTCCTTCCTGTATCCATCCATAATTGGATCACCTTTCTGAGCTTCTCGTATCTCGTCCTGTAGCACAGGTTGCAGCCTTAGAGAAGCTAACTTACTAGAGATTAATTCGAGGTCTAGGAGATTAATCTCTTGTTGAAGCTGCTTGGGCAACAATTCGGTCTCCACTGGAGTCCGTAGTGCTGAGTTTCTACTCAAAGCGTCTGCTACTCGATTGGCTTTACCTGGATGGTAAAGGATTTCACAATTGTAGTCCTTCACAAGTTCAAGCCATCGTCTTTGTCTCATATTAAGCTCCTTCTGCGTGAAGAAGTACTTTAGGCTCTGATGGTCCGTATAAATTTGGCATTGAACCCCATATAGGTAATGCCGCCATAACTTGAGCGCAAAAACTACTGCGGTTAACTCAAGATCATGTGTTGGGTAATTTCGCTCGTGATCCTTCAGTTGCCGAGATGCGTAAGCAATGACCTTGCCATTTTGCATCAACACGGCTCCTAGTCCTGTCTTTGAGGCATCACTGTAGATGTCAAATTTTCTTCCCTCTTCTGGGATTGTGAGTACTGGAGCACTAATTAATCTTCTTTTGATCTCTCTGAAACTCTGTTCACATCTATCTGTCCATTCATACCTTCTATCTTTTCTGGTTAAGGCAGTGAGAGGAGCTGCAAGACGAGCAAATCCCTCCACAAACCTTCTATAATACCCTGCCAATCCTAGGAAACATCGAATTTCCGTAACACTCTTTGAAACTTGCCACTTCTCAACCGCTTCAACCTTTGCTGGATCCACGGTGATTCCTTCCTTGGGTACTACATGTCCGAGGAAGTGGACTTTATCCAACCAGAACTCGCACTTAGAAAACTTCGTGATATAGTCGATGTTTCTTCAACGTGTGTAGTGCGATCCTCAAATGTTCTGCGTGCTCTGTGGATCTCGTGAGTATATAAGGATGTCATCGATGAAAACAATAACAAACTTATCTAAATACTCTCTCAAGACTCTGTTCATAAGGTCCATAAATTTCTTTGGGGCATTTGTAAGTCCAAACGGCATCACCAAGAATTCGTAGTGTCCATACCGAGTTCTGAATGCCGTTCTGCGAATGTCTACTTCTCTAATCTTAAGCTGATGATACCCCGATCGAAGGTCTATCTTCGAAAACGTGGTAGCTCCCTTCAACTGGTCGAACAAGTCATCGATTCGTGGCAACGGGTACTTGTTCTTGATGGTGACTTTGTTGAGCTCTCTATAATCTATGCACATCCGAAGCGTGCCATCCTTCTTTTTGACAAAGAGGACTGGAGCTCCCAATGGCGAGAAACTCGGTCTGGTGAAGCCTTTGTCTAACATCTCTTGGAGTTGAACCCGCAACTCTTTCAGTTCCGCTGGAGCCATCCTGTACGATGCTTTGGATATTGGTGCGGTGCCGGGGAGAAGCTCTATCTCAAAAGCTATTTCCCAATCTGGAGGAAGTCCGGGTAGTTCCTCTGGAAAAACGTCTAGGAACTCCTTGACTATGGGAACGTCTTCTGGTTGATGTGTCCCCTCTTGGTTCCTATCCACCACATACGCCAAATATCCAGTGCATCCGCTAGACATCAATCGTCTGGCTTCTAGGGAACTAATAAAACGTATGGGTGTCCCTGATGTGGAACCCATATATTAAAACACATGTTCTCCTTCTGGCGGAAAAACTTCCCTTTTCTTTCTACAGTCTATTGTAGCATTATACTTTCCTAGAAAATCCATTCCTAGGATCACATCATAATCTACTAAGTTCATAACAACTAGGTCCGCACTTAGTTCTCTTCCTGCTATCTCTACTGGTACGTGATGTAACCAGTGACTAGACAACAACACATCACCTGATGGTAGTGCTGTCTTAAAGGCTTGCCCTATCCTCTCTAGATTTGGCAATGTTATGCTCCGTACGTATTGCCCGATTCACTAGATCGGTTACCGTGGTTGGTGGATACTCCCCACTTTCCACAACGGTGGCTATATCTCCACGGAGCATATTAACCATCCTCCTAACCTTCTCTTCCTTTGTTGGAACCAACTGAGGACATAGTCGTGCCAACTGGTCAAGTCGTCGGCATGCTTCTACAACTGTCTAGTCGCCCTGCTTAAAATTGTTGAACTCATTCTATTGAGTCTTCAGGGCTTCTAAGTTGTAATACTTACGGCTAAATTCCCATAGAAATTCATCCCATAACATCTGTCTCCACATTCCTTTCGGGCGCACACCGATTCCCACCAAGTGGCGGGCATCCTTCTTTAACACAAAAGCGGCAAGACCTGAATCTTCTCCCATCCGGTGAGTTCGATAAACTCAAACACTGTTTGAATGGATGCTAACCATTCCTCATCCTCGAGTGGATCTGTTGATCCATTGAACTCTGGAGGTGCCATTCTCTTAAACCTCACATACAATGGTTCCCTTGGGACCATTTCTCGGTACCCATCTCACCCCTTTACTGGCTCTTAGGGTTTAAACCCTCTCTGTGGGTTGCTCGGGTTGGGCGGCTTGTGAAGGAACCGCCTGCGGAGGGGTGCTCCTCCAACCTGCTGACCCTGTATCAACTGGGTAAGCAATTCTCATAACTGCTCGCTTTCCTCGGCTGGGCTACTATTTGCCCCCCCCTCGGACACTGCTACTTCTTGACTAGGTCTGGTCTTTCGAGGATTTTGTTTTGCTTGTGTTCTCTCTTGACGTGTACGAACCATGTTGCTGTGTCTATATCACTTAAAGAGCAACATCGTTTGTCTAAGTGCAAGAAGAACTGCTTCTAAAGTTCCTTGACTTGCAAGACTCTAAACTATCATTCATTCTCATATCAACTAGCAAAATATACATTCTATATGTTCTCCTATTATGCATGCCCCATATCATGCATATCACATCATATACAAATCATCACAAAAGTAAAGGTTTTTAAGCCTTTCATTCATATCTATTATGTATGTCCCATTCCATACATATCACATCATACATGAAACATCATTAGTGTAAGTTTCTCAATACTATTTACATAACCTTGCATCATATTTAAATAAATAAGACGCTAAGTCCTAACTTAATCCTCATCATCTACGTGTTCCTCAAGATCCTCCTCCGGATCCACCTTGGGGTGTTCCTCCGAATCCTCCTCGGGATCCGACTGAGGGTTACTAGTAGCTTCCTCACCAACGGTCCCAACGTAGGTCCATCTTCGCTGAACGGCCATAGGCTCGTCCGATGCCTCTATCTCGGGTCTCGGTCGTTGTCGAGAGGTAATGGAAAACGGTAAGTCTCGCCTAACCGCCGCTGGCCGTGTCCTCTCCTCTAACAGCTGGCGCTCACAATGCTTCGCCTCAACAATAAATTGTGTGAGGGTCTGATCCGATCGCGGAACTAGCCGACATTGGTACTCTTCCGTCAGACCTCTCCATAGGATCTGACACCGCTCATCCTCACTTAGATTAAAAATTTGATTTGGAGCTAGTACCTCTGTCAAAACTCTCACTATATAGGCTACAACGGCCTCATCCGATCTCATACTCGCCCTCTCGGTTTGTATGATAAACTCTCGAGCTTGGGTGTAGGTCACGGCTACACTCACCTGGCTTTGTGTCTCTCCACTCTGCTGTGGTGCCAACTCTGATGGCATGACTTGGGGAAGAAACTGATGCTTCAACATGTAGCAAAACTCTTCCCATTGCATCTTTGCTATTTCGTCCTCATCCAAAGCTTGCCAAAAGATTAGGGCATTGCCCTCTAACAGACTTGCTGCGAGTACAATCCACTCCTCTCGAGCTATATCACAGGCTCGCATCACATACTCGACACGGTGCAGCCAATCCCTAATTCTAGTGGGATGTGAAAGCCCATCGAAGGAAGGCGGATTACAGGTGTAGAACCTGGCTGAGGCTCGACCTGTAGTCAAAATAACTTTCCTTGCTTGGTGTGCAGCCTGGGCCGCCATGGGCTCTAGAGCCCTTAACTCCCGATCCACTGGTGGATGGCTATATCTAGCAGGAGTGGGTACCGACCTTCGCATTTTGTCGAAACCGTGACATTAGAAACATTCTTACCCGTCCCCACAACGTATTCTCTTGTGGTGTGGGCGCTAACGGGATGATGGATATGATTGATCCATTAGTACCTACTACTGTCTTGCAAAAAGAAATAAGAAATTCTTAGTTTTAGTTCATAAACTAATTTACCGGACTCAAGCAGAAGCATAGGTGCGGGACTTGTCATGGCGGGGAGTAGGAACGCCGCTCCCGATACTAATCGTGGACGTCCGCGCCCTCGCGCGGTCGTCGCCGTTCCTTATACTACTACTAATGGGCTAAGCTATTGTCTAATCCATTATTCGTTGTTAGACTATTGTCTCTTTAATTTACGTTCATGTGCGGGTAAATTTTTTTTTTCTTTACTTTAACCCTTGGGTTCTTAACATGTTATGTTGTTACACTAATAACACATCTTGCTATTACTTTAAGGATTCGGATATCAAACTAGTGCCCGAATACTTGTCTTAACTTATTACAGTCCGTTGTTCTTTACTAAGACAATGGTTGTAATATCTTCTTCTTAGAATTGAACATACATACTAGTATTCTACATTACATTAATCTGCAGCGGAAAATTGTTTTCTAAGCGAGCGTAGTAAGGACCACTCCCGTGCACCCATGACATTTCCGCCACCCTTGCCTCCGCATGTCCATCAAGCAAACCACTATATGACTAGCTGCTTACCTTTGTTACCTGCACACGAGTAAACTGATGAGCTAACGCTCAGCAAGTATAAACATGCATACATCATAAACTAATAGAAGTTACATTAAGAGTTATGATGCAATTATACTCGTGTGAAACATGCTTTAAACTACTTTCTATCTTTCTGTTCTTACCTCTGTGGGCTGGGCCCTGCCTTCTCGTCTGGTCTAGTCGGAATCTCTAATCTTTGAGATTTTTCCTCCCTTATGGGCCCGGCGACCCGTCGATCTTTTACTTTCTTGGCCATTTCTTCGGGTCTGGTCTAGTCGGAATCTCTACTCTGTGAGATTTCCCTCCCCCTTGCGGAGGCCGACGACCCGTCGGTCTTTACTTTACTAGTCATTACTTCATTATGCGGTCTAGTCGGAATCTCTACTACGTGAGATTTTTCCTCCCTTACGGAGGCTGACGACCCGTCAGTATTAACTATGCATAAGGGTAACCATATGTCGCCCTTCTGAAATCTAGAGCATTAAGCCCTCCAAACACGTATAATCACATGTAATCACATAGACTTAGGAACATAAGTAAATTCATAGTTCTAAGTCTAACTACAGCTTACTCGAGTCCAGACAAACATATATGTCTATACTTTACCGTTAATCCGCTAGGATTCCGCTTGCTTGAAGTTCTTTCTTGTTGCTTGGCTCTCATGCCAAAAACTGTTTCATGGAAATAGGTATCAATTCCCTATTCAATCACAATTCCTCATACTTAGATTCTTAAATCTAATTTCAAACTCATTTATGGACTTTTTCCCCTTAAGGCGAATTCTAGCTCAAGAGGCAATTTACACATATTCGTATATCTCGGTTTTCGAATCTTAATCTATTCGTTTTCGAGGTTTAAAACTATTATCCATTCTCTAGAATCGATTCCTAACTCATTGCTTGCTAACTAGATTTTAGGAAAATTTCGCAGAGTTTCGCCTTAATTTTCCTCGTTTCCCGAGTTTTCAATAAACTCGTTTTGCTTCCGATTTCGGCACACGTAGTCCGATTCACATTCCCGAACACAAATTGCTACATCAATTGAACAAAAATACATTTCCTCAATTTCTAGGGATTTTCGGATTTTTAGTGTAAATCCGAAAAAAAATTGTTCAATCCTTTCAATACTTGCACATTAAACTCCTATCGTAGTCCCCGACAAAACCCCGGTTTCGTTTTTTCGGTTTTCGGATTTTTCCCGAGATGAGTTACTATTCACAAAAACAAAAAAAAAAGCAAGTTTCTCATGAAAATCCGAAATCTTACCTTGAAAAGTTGAGATTCTCCGCTAGAACGCCTCGGGTTTATGTTTCTACCGGACTGAAACGGAAGAAATTTCGGTAAAACGGGTGATTCCTTGATTTTCCCTTGATTTTTCTATTTTCTCTCTTTTCTCTAGTCTCTCGGCCACCATTAGGAAAAGAAGCAAATGTGGCTTCTATATCTCACGTAGGCCAATATTAGACTAATATGAATATTATATTAATATTTCTAAAAATATCTCACATTACTTTCTAAATTAAATTAGAGAAATAACTTTAATTCCCATAATTTAATTCTACTAATTCTAATTAAGTTTAACACTTAATTTAAGTGGTTCCGTGTTCCTCACATTTTTCTTGTCGAGACCAAACTTTCTGTTTTTCAAAACGAGTCTCTTTCCGGTACTGATAATTTCACACCCGGTACAGGTTCTATACTGCTTTTTAGGACTGCCGAGCACCCTGGATCAAATTTCTCATATTCAACCCACTTCTCTTGGGTATCTCAATAGTCAATTTCTTTTTCTGAAATTTTCATTTTAAACAATCAAGAATTGCCCAAAACGCGTACCCTCGCGGTACTTTTTTTTTTTGCGATTTCCGCTTTAACCGACTCGGGAAAATTCTGTTTTCGGGAACTTTTGTCATTTTCCTTACTTCTAATATTTCTACTCTTTTTCTAACTGGTCATTTGGTCATTTACCAAATATTTGAGCTTTTTCATAACTAAAATATACTGTTAAAATTTCTAACTTTTAATCGATATTTTACTATTCACGACTGATATTTACGAATTTTCTCTATAACAATATTCGTATTATAACTTTACACTTTTCGGGTGATTTTGCCCCGTATATAAAGTTTCTACATAACACTTTCCTGATTACATCAATATTTCTACTACTTTCTGTTCCGGGAATAATTATAGTCAAATACCAGACTGTCCGATTTTGACTGAATATTTTCCCGGTCATTACACTGTTGTAGGCTCATTTTGGATCTGTTAACATGATGGAGGACTTCTGACGATCAATATATCCTCCCAAATAGTGCTTGAGCCGCTGCCCGTTTACCTTGAATCTACATTTTGAGGTTGGATCTTCCACTTCAATCACGCCATGTGGAAATACTTTGGTGACGGTGAAAGGTCCTGACCATCTAGATTTAAGCTTGCCTGAAAATAATTTCAGCCGTGAGTTAAATAGTAGCACAGATTGCCCTGGCTCAAAAGTGGGCTCCAATATCCGCCTGTCATGCCATCGCTTAGTTTTCTCCTTGTAAATCTTGGTGTTCTCATAGGCTTGGAGACGAAACTCATCCATCTCATTCAGTTGTAACAAACGCCTCTCCCCACCAGCATGGAGGTCGAAATTCAACCGGCGTATAACCCAATATGCATTGTGCTCCAATTCGACTGGAAGATGACATGCTTTACGAAACACCAATCAGTACAGGGACATACCAATTGGGGTCTTATATGCCGTGCGATAAGCCCATAATGCATCATCCAATTGCTTGCACCAATATTTCCGTGAAGGATACACCGTCTTCTCAAGGATCCGCTTGATCTCTCTATTGGAAATTTCCACCTGACCGCTTATCTGTGGGTGGTAGGCGGTGGCGACTTTGTGTGTAACTCCATACTTGGCTAGTAGGGCTGCAAAGTATTTGTTGCAGAAGTGAGTACCTTCGTCACTAATAATCGCCCTGGGAGTGCCGAATCGAGTGAAGATATTCTTTTTCAAGAAGTTCAATACAACTTTGGAATCATTAGTTGGAAGAGGTACCGCTTCCACCGATTTAAAAACATAATCCACTGTGACCAAGATGTAAAGATTATTGTAGGAAGAAATAAATGGTCCCACGAAATCAACCCCCCAAACATCAAAAATTTCTACTTCAAAGATATTATTGAGTGGCATCTCATGTCTCTTTGAAATGTTGCCCACTCGTTGACATCTATCACATCTTGAAGTAAAATGGTGTGCATCTTTAAAAACAGTAGGCCAGTAAAAACCTGATTGAAGTACTTTTGCTGCCGTGCACTTGCCACCAAAATGACCTCCATAGCCAGAAGAACGACAATGTGGCAGAACATCTTCTATTTCCTCTTGTGGAATGCACCTTCTCAACATTTGTTCGGCACAATGTTTCAACAAGAAAGGTTCATCCCATATATAAAACTTGACATCATGTAAGAATTTCTTCCGTTGCTGTGAACTGAGTTCAGGAGGAAAGACTTTACTCACAATATAATTAACATAATCAGCATACCATGGCAAGCTCTTATGCTGACAAGAGAAAAGTTGCTCATCCGGAAATGATTCATTGATTATTGTCCGGTCACCACTATGGTCTTTAGCCTCTTGTCTAGATAAATGGTCAGCCACTTGATTTTCTGTACCTTTTCTGTCTCGGATTTCTAAATCAAATTCTTGCAATAAGAGGACCCATCAGATTAGGCGTGGCTTGGCATCCTTCTTCTCAATCAAGTACTTAATAGCAGAGTGATTAGTATAAGCAATCACCTTAGTGCCAATGAGGTAGGACCAGAACTTATCAAAGGCAAATACTATGGCAAGTAATTCTTTCTCTATAGTGGTATAATTAAGCTGAGTACCTGAAAGAGTCTTACTTGCTTAGTAAATAGAGTGAAATACCTTATCTCGTCGTTGGCCTAAAACCGCCCCAATAGCAAAATCACTCGCATCACACATCATTTCAAATGGAAGAGTCCAATCCGGAGCAATAATAATTGGTGCAGTGACAAGTCTCCTTTTCAATTCGGTAAAAGCGTCTAAACATGATCATCGAACTGAAAAGTGACATTTTTCTCTAATATATTGCAAAGCGGCTTAGAGATCTTGGAGAAATCTCTAATGAATCGCCGATAAAAACCTGCATGGCCAAGAAAGCTACGAATACCTTTTACTGATGTTGGAGGCGGAAGCTTCTCAATGGTCTCAATCTTTGCTTTATCAACCTTAATGCCTTTGCTAGAAATCCGGTGGCTAAGGACAATACCTTCTTGAACCATGAAATGACATTTCTCCCAATTCAAAACCAAATTGGTTTCTTCACATCGCTGCAGCACCCGAGCTAGATTACGAAGGCACACATCATATGAATCTCCAAATACTGAAAAATCATCCATAAAGACATCAATGTATTGCTCTACCATGTCAGAGAATATAGCTATCATACATCTTTGAAAGGTAACAGGGGCATTGCAAAGGCCAAATGGCATCCTTCTGAAAGCGAAGGTGCCATATGGACATGTGAATGTTGTTTTCTCTTGATCTTCTGGGGAGATTTCTATTTGGTTATAGCCTGAATATCCATCCAAGAAACAATAGAACTCATGTCCCGCTAATCTGTTAAGCATTTGATCAATGAAGGGTAATGGAAAATGGTCCTTTCGGGTAGCTTTGTTAAGCTTTCGATAATCCATGCACACCCGCCACCCAGTTACCATCCTCGTAGGAATGAGCTCATTATTATCATTTGCGACTACTGTCATTCCTCCCTTCTTTGGTACGCATTGAACAAGACTCACCCAAGAACTATCAGAGATAGGATAAATAATACTTGCATCAAGCCATTTGATAATCTCCTTCTTCACCACCTCTTTCATGATTGGATTCAATCTCCGTTGGTGCTCGACAGAAGGTTTGATGTTATCCTCAAATAGAATTTTGTGCATGCAAATGGAAGGACTAATACCTTTAATATCTACAATAGACCATCCCAGAGCCAGTTTGTGGTTTCTTAAAACCCGGAGTAGCTTGTCTTCTTGTTCTATTGTAAGAGATGCAGAAATAATCACTGGTAATTTAGATGATGTACCAAGAAATGCATACCATAAGTGATTAGGCAGTGGTTTAAGCTCCAATGATGGTGGTTCTTCAATTGCAGGCTTTATAAGTGCGGGGGCATTAGTTGGTCTTTCTATCGATTCAAACTTCTGTGAAGAGTGAGTGAATCGTGGTGCTGCATCCAGAAAGTGTACAAACTCCGTGGCCTCTTGATCATGGTTCACATCCGAATTGATAATAGAAGCTTCAAGGGGATCAATGGGATGTGTTTTAGCAAACATCTCACTAACAAGATCATCTACCATATTGATGGCAAAGCATTCATCAGGCTCCGTAGGAAATTTCATGGCTTTTGACACATTGAATGTCACTTCTTGGTCTTGAACTCACATGGTAAGCTCTCCCTTTTGAACATCAATAAGAGTCCTCCCAATAGCCATTAATGGTCTCCTTAAAATAATTGGGATCTCACGATCCTCCTCCATGTCAAGACCATGAAATCCACTAGAAAGATAAACTTATCCACTTTATGTTGGTTGCCGAATCGAATTCGGCGGCGGAAGCGCAACGGAAAGGCGGATCGTGTATAACAAAAATTTTCATAAAACCTTTGAGATAATCTATAGATTATATTAATTTATGCATGAATAAATTAATCTCATTAATTCATTTATTAAGAACTCAATTCAGAAAAAATACCTGGAGGCCGACTCGGTTGATAACTTGAGTTTTTGACCTCGAACAATCCTTGCTCCAAAACTTTGTGTTTAGAAAACCAATGTCTTCCATGTCAATTCCTAGAATCCACGAAGACGTGTGTGTGGGCATACATGAGACAAAACGGGTTACAATAAACACTCAAATTTCCACAAACACCAATGCATGCATGATGTGGAATTTTTGAAGAAAAATTTTTTCCTTCCTCTCTACTTGAGAAATTCGGCCAGCCTTAACCTTTAGGGCTGAAAAAATTGTTTCAAAATTTCTATAGAGAAATTTCGGCCACCTCTAAAATTAGGGCAAAAAACCATTCCGAAAATTGTCTCAAAAATAGTATTTATAGAGTAGAAGTCAAACTTCAAAAAGGAATCCAATCTCTATCTCTAAGATAAAGCTTGTTAATTATCTCCTATTTGAATTTCAACAAAATCTCCTATTCCCTTATCCCTTAGTGTGGCCGGCCAAGATGGGGACTCTCATCCCTATGTGGCGCCAATACTGGATAGGGAAGGAAGAGAAAATCATCCTTTATCCTTTAGTCCAATTTTATTTCAAATTCAAATTCGAATTTAAGTCAAACTTAAATTAATTTGAATTCTAAATTGAACAACTTATCAAATAAGTTTAAATGGATAAATCTAGATGTGTTCAAATTTAAATTTAAATAATCACATTATTTAAATAATAATTAATTCTCAATTAATTATTTTCGAGTATTTAATTTTAGAATTCTGTAATTCTAAAATTCCCATTTTGCCCTTTGTGTCTGGCAGAATTACTAGGATGACGCGGGGACTAATGGACCTATAATCTCGAGCTCCAATAAAATTAATAATCAATTAAACACTTTAATTAATTAATTCTATTAATTCCAATAGTTACTCCACTATAAACTTGGAATTGCACTCTCGAAATTATAGATATTAATTACTTCTAAACTGTGAAGTGTCCATTTGATATAGTCATTACATATAGATCAATCCTCCATAAATAATTCATAATTAGAGCCAGGTAGAATCCGTTAACCTCTCTAATTATATCTTTATCCTTGAGTACCATTGATTCTCTAATGGACAGTGATTCATAAAACACATTTATGAATCGGAGCTCCTACTGATCCAAGTACCGAATCAACCCTCAAGAGAATTATTTATCTATTTCTTTCTCAAGAAGGAATGAATTCCATCTTGTATAATAACATTCCCAGCTACCTACTTCATCATGTCTCTAAAATACAAGGAATAGGATTCATGGTCTCGGAATCCGTACCGAGCAAATCAAAAGACACAAATCCATAAATAGGAGTTTGTTAAGAACTCAAGATTAAGATCATTCTATATATGACCATCGGTAGACTCAATTAGAATTTATATACTTAACGGAAATTATTAGAAATTCATATTGTGTCTGTGCCCTTGTTCCACATAATCTCATTATGCGAAATACACTCATTCAATATCTCACCATATTAACAGTGGGGATAACACCGTTCCATTCTAAATGGGAATGACATGTATTAATAATGTTTTAATTAAAGATTCCGAACTTTAATTAAATTCATTATGAACATTGCTTTTTGACTATTATCCTTAAAGATTATTCTCTCGTATATAACACTTATATACAATGTTTAAGGTTACATAAATAATCATGGAATTTTCATTGATATTCATAAAATATTCATAAATATATGCACATAAAATAATGAATAAACTCTTTTATTAAATAAATAATAAATATCCTATTACATCTCATGCTTCTAGGACACTATTCCCAACACTTTAACCAATACATCCTCCACAATTCCCTTTGGATGAGTAAGGGATCTATCGGCAAGCTGTAAAGTGACATTAGTGGGCTTCACCTCTGATAATTCCAGCCTTCGATAAATGGACAATGGCATTAGGTTGATGCTGGTTCCTAAATCACATAATGCTCTACCATAGAATTGAGTCCCTATAGTGCAAGGAATAGTAAAACTACCTGGATCCTTAAGCTTTGGTGGGAGTTTCTTTTGGAGAATGGCACTGCAATGTTCCGTGAGAGCTACTGTTTCAAAATCACCCAATCTCCTTTTCTTGGATAAGATGTCCTTCATGAACTTGACATAACTAGGCATTTGTTCTAAGGCTTCAGCAAATGGGATATTAATGTGTAGCTTCTTGAATCACTGAGGAAATGGTGGTAGTGGGTTGTATTGTATTGGCTTAATTAATGCTTCAGTTTCAGACTTGTTGCTTACCTCAGTTTGTACTTGCTGCTTGACTGTAGCTTTTGACTTTTTAGGAATTTCAGTCAATTCCTTTCCACTGCGCAGGGTGATTGCTTTACACTGCTCCTTCTCATCTCTCTTAGGATTAGCTTCAGTGTCACTTGGCAAAGTTCCATGCAGGCGATTATTAATAACATTAGCTAACAGACCCAGTTGTGTCTCAAGAGTCCTGAGAGTTGCTGCTTAGTTTTGGAGTACTGCATCATTCTTTACCATGTACTAAGCTAGGATTTCTTCTATGGATAGCTTTTTTTCTGGTGGTGGACCTCTAGCTTGTTGTAGATAACTAGGAGGAAAGGCCGGTTTTTCTAGTTACGCTGACCCTTGGTTGTTATTCCAAGAAAAATTTGGGTGATTCCTCCATCCTGGGTTATAGTTGCTGGAATACGGGTTATTTTGCTACCGATTAAAATTTCCAACAAACTGTATTGATTCAGAATTTGATGGGCATTGATTATTTAGATGACTTCCCCCACATAACTCACAGCCCATAATTGAACTTTGAATGGCATGAACTCCAAATGTATCAAACTTCCTGGACAAAGCAGACACTTGTGCAGTCAAAGCATTAATAGCATCAAGTTCAAGAATTCCAGCCACCTTCTTTGGTACCAATCTCTCTGAAGGCCATTGATAATTGTTAGACGTCATTTCTTCCAATAATTCATAAGCTTCATTTATAGACTTCCCCATAAGAGCACCACCTGCCGTAACATCAATGGTTGTTCTTGTATGGCCTAGCAACCCATTATAGAATGTCTGAACCTGTAGCCACTTTGGT
The DNA here is from genome assembly GCA_012066045.3 of Morus alba. NCBI lineage: Eukaryota > Viridiplantae > Streptophyta > Magnoliopsida > Rosales > Moraceae > Morus > Morus alba. The sequence continues at coordinate 23,534,456 of CP050225.2, forward strand.
AACCCATGGTGAGGACATTTTCTGAGAAGATCCTTGTACCTCTCCCATACTTCGTATAATGATTCAGAATCAAACTGTATGAACTGGGTGATGTCATTCCTCATCTTTGCAGTCTTAGCCGGTGGAAAGAATTTGGCTAAATATTTATGTGCCAAATCATCCCATGTAGAAATAGATTCTGCCTGAAGAGAATTTAGCCAACTTTTAGCTTTATCTAGCAGTGAGAACGGGAACAACTGGAGTCTAATGGCATCGTCAGAAACACCATTATACTTGAAGGTATCGCAGATCTCTAGAAAGTAGACAATATGGGCATTAGGGTCATCATTCGGTAACCCCCCAAACTGAACTGTTGTCTGAAGCATCTGAATTATAGCCAGCTTGATTTCAAAGTTATTAGCTTGTATAGCAGGTCGCTGGATGCTCGAGTGAAGGCCTTGCACTAGAGGGACTGCATAATCCCGCAAGGACTTTGGCTGTGTTTCCTTGGCCATTGATTGGTGATTCTTCATGTCTCTTTTTCCGAAGGTGTCGAATGGTTCTTTCAATTTCAGGATCAAAGATAATAGGATTCAATGCTCCACCCGAACGTCGCATACACTACTCAAAACACCTGAAAAGAAGGAAAATTGAATCAAACAAAAAGAAAATAAAATTGAATTAAGACTAAAATTGTTGTGTTACTAATATTAACGAAAATAATAAACTAATTCCCCGGCAACGGCGCCAAAAACTTGTTGTTGATTTTATAATGCAAGTATACGTATCACAAACAAGTAATATAGAGTGAATAGAGTATCGACCCCACGAGGAATTAAAATTAAAATCCGTTAAGTACTAGAAATTAAACAACTTAATCTTATTCAATAAACAAAACAATTTGACTAAATGTAAACTAAAGAAAATAAAATAATGAGCAAAAAGATTAATGATTCTATCAAGTAAGTCAACCTAGAATTACAATTTCCCTCAACACTATTATTTAAGCAATCTCACCCGTCCTCATTCTGATTAATTAAACCTAATTGCTAATCAAGACTCCTAGTTTAATTTAAGTGACTCTTTCGACATCCCATAAACATAACTACTTCAATTAATTCACTATATTTCTATAAGAATTAACTCAAAATAGATTCAATACACACAAATCCCAAATTGATTGCATATGGCATGGAAGTATATTTCTATCTCACACACAAATCTGAACAATTATGATAAATTGATAAAAGATCATATGCTATTCTATCTAGGGCTAAACGCAAAATCAACCTTTTCTAGCAAATTGAGGTTTTCCATAATCAATCTAACCATTGGCCGAATAATTAGAATAGAATAAACAACTGAATTTCATTAATCATGAATGAGAAAAAACGTGAAAATAACTAAAACTATATGTTGAGTTCCATTGCAATTCCAGGCAAAAGAAATTAGCCCATAACCAAATTAATAAAGATCATCAGAAAATAGAAAGATTCATCTGCAAACGTCTTTAAGGAAGATGAACGAATAAATTGATTCTAGAAATACTGATGATGTGCTCCAATTCTTCTCTGCCCCCTATCAATCTGTGCAAAATCTCCTTTTTCTTCTTGGTTCCGTTTCTCTTCTTTTCCGTAATCTCCTCTGCCCACCTTTATTGCTTTTTTTTTTTTTTTTTTTCTCTTTCCGTGATTCCTTTTTCAAATCTTCCAGCCACCCTGTTATTCCATAAAACCAAGGGATAGAGCCTCGCCAGCCATAAATCTCGCTCCTCCGTGATCTTGTGTTAATCTCTTTTATTTTTTTTTTTGTTTCTTTTGAAATTCAAATCCGCCTCTACTATCCTACACAACCGTGAGGATAAACTTTCATAAAAATAAAGTAAAATGACAATATCACTAAGTTAACTTAACTTGATTAAAAATAATATAAAATAAATAAAAAATTCACAAGAACATAGCTAATTTAGGCGTACAAAAAAATGGTAAAATAACTCTATTTTATAGATTTATCGTATGTCCAGACCATAGCCCACTAATCACTTTGTGAACTGTTTACTCAGTTAATTAATCTCCTATTACGGCTCTGTGCGTACTTGTAACCCTTTTTTTGTCTCTCGTAGGGCAGTTTAAAGGTTTGCAATTAATGCCTACATGGCAGACATTTCCCATCCCCATACGCAGCGCGTGATGTCAGGCTTTCCCCCAAGGGGCATTCCTCTCGTCATCAGCATTTTTTGGCCCATTCATCCCTCTTGACAGTTGATTCTACCGCGAGGGATTTTTACGTCGTTAGATCGATGGTACGACCTATCGACGTCATATGAAATCGACACCCTAAGTTGGACTTTCTTTGTAGTGGAAGGGAAGAGAGGCCCAAGCGTCGAGGGTTGTTACCTTTTGAGGAGAAGTAAGACCACATGTCATACTGTCATTCTTCCACGCGTCATTTACATTTTCCACGCAACATATATGTATTTCCAAATTGACTGAGCTAATACAAAGTCAAAAAAAAAATAGTAATTTTCACCAACCTAGGTTGACCAAAGCAAACATATAATATATACGTGTACTTTGCCTTAAAAAGTTGCAAAAATTAAAGAAACAAATCATGTTATTTTTGAGATTGACGGTGGAGTCAATCCTGGCACACCGTCTGAAAAAGAAGAAATTTTTAAAAGAAATTACGACGACTGAGGAACCACTTTAATTAAGATTATACTTTTAAAAAACAATTAAGAGAGAAATTAGTCATTGCACTGAAACCCATGGAAGAAATGCTTACATATCAAACAATTTGTTACCTTTTGCCCCCTCTTTTCTTGAAAGGTACTTGTGTTAATCTCAAGGATGAATTTTTTCCATTTAAAGTCCACAAATATACTTGCTATAAAATATAAATACACATACATATATAGGGTTTGTCAACAATTTATCAATTTGAAAATAGGAGACTTAGGTCTTGTTCATTTCATTTATTTGACTTTTTAGTTATAGGTTTCTATAGTTAAAAGGTCTTAGAAAATGTCACATCTAATTTTTTTGATACAGTTAAAAACTCTCAGAAAATATCACATTTTAGCTAAAATTGAACTCGAATTCGCGAAGTGAATGAGGTCTTACTTTCCATGTACTATTATAACTGACCCATGTGTCATCGTAACCAATTAAAAAACTAGTATAATTCTCTTATATTGAGTCATAATAGTTACTATTAAAAAAAAAAAAAAAACATAAGTTATTTTGAAGCATATAATAATAAACGATTGTCTTGCACACTTGTCATAAATAAGTATATGAATAATATTGAGAGATACATCAATAAATAAATGCCACTTTCAACATGAATAATAATATGCACATATGTCATTTTTACTGTTAATATCAGTTGTTCTATCGTTACTGACTGTGTTTTTTAAACCTGAATAATATTGTCGTGAAGGATTATATATGTCATGTTCTTTTTTTATAGGCACATTCAATCATGCATAGACATTTGTTTGGAGTAGTACATGATAGTTGTTTATTGTCATATGCTTAAAAATGACTTTTGATTCTGAAAATAATAATTGTTACGACTCAATACAAAAGAATTACGTCAATTATTTAATTGGTTACAATAGAAAAAATTTCGCCTATAAAAGAGAAAAAGCCTACATATATATGATGAAAGTCACTAAAGGAAGGTATCGTTGTTGAACAATGATTTGGTCTGTCGTTACATTACACTTATGGCATGTTTACTTACCAAGATTGAAGAATGGGAGTGGGGAATAGGAGTCAATCTCATGTTTACTTGCTCTTTTTTATCCTGAAATGTGGGTGAGGTTAGTGGGCCTTACTCAAATTTGGGATTGAGGAATGGGATTGGTGTTGGTTCCCGAATCGAATTCGGATGCGGAAGCGCAGCGAAAAAGCGGATCGTGTATAACAAAAATTTTCATAAAACCTTTGAGATACTCTATAGATTATATTAATTTATACACGAATAAATTAATCTCATTAATTCATTTATTAAGAACTCAATTCGGAAAAATATCTGGAGGCCGACTCGGTTGATAACTTGAGTTCTTTGACCTCAAACAATCCTTGCTCCAAAGCTTTGTGTTTAGAAAACCATTGTCTTTCACGTCAATTCCTAGAATCCACGAAGACGTGTGTATGGGCACACATGAGACAAAACGGGTTACAATAAACACTCGACTTTCCACATACACCAACGCATGCACGATGTGGAATTTTTGGAGAAAAATTTTTTCTTCCTTTTGCTCTTGAGAATTTCGGCCACCTAACTCTTAGGGGTGAAAAGTTGTTTCAAAAATTGTTATCACAATTTTCTATCATTCTCATATTTAAAGAGTAGAAGTCAAGCTTCAAAAAGGAATCAAATCTCTATCTCTAAGATAAAGCTTGTTAATTATCTCCTATTTGAATTTGGAACAAAATCTCCTCTTATCCTTATCCATTATGGCCGGCCACCTTAGGGGATTTTATCCCTGTGTAGGCGCCAATATCAGATAGGGAAGGAAGAGAAAAATCATCCTTTATCCTGTAGTCTAATTTTGACTCAAATTCAAATTCCAATTTAAGTCAAACTTAAATTAATTTGAATTCTAAATTGAACAACTTATCAAATAAGTTTAAACGGATAAATCTAGATGTGTTCAAATTCAAATTTAAATAATCACATTATTTAAATAATAATTAATTCTCAATTAATTATTTTCGAGTGTTTAATTTTCGAATTCCGTAATTCTAAAATTCCATTTTGTCCTTTGTGTCTGGCAGAATTACTAGGACAACGCGGGGACTAATGGACCTATAATTCCGAGCTCTAATAAAATTAATAATTAATTAAACACTTTAATTAATTAATTAATTCTATTAATTCCAATAGTTACTCCACTATAAACTTGGAATTGCACTCTCAAAATTATAGACATTAATTACTTCTAAACTGCGAAGTGTCCATTTGATATAGTCATTGCATATAGATCAATCCTCCATAAATAATTCATAATTAGAGCCAGGTAGAATCCGTTAACCTCTCTAATTATATCTTTATCCTTGAGTACCATTGATTCTCTAATGGACAGTGATTCATAAAACACATTCATGAATCGGAGCTCCTACTGGTCCAAGTACCGAATCAACCCTCAAGAGAATTATTTATCTACTTCTTTCTCAAGAAGGAATGGATTCCATCTCGTATAATAACATTCTCAGCTACCTACTTCATCATGTCTCCAAAATACAAGGAATAGGATTCAGGGTCTCAGAATCCGTACCGAGTAAATCAAAAGACACAAATCCATAAATAGGAGTCTGTTAAGAACTCAGGATTAAGATCATTCTATATATGACCATCGATAGACTCAATTAGAATTTCTATACTTAACGGAAATTATTAGAAATTCATATTGTGTCTGTGTCCTTGTTCCACATAATCTCATTATGCGAAATACACTCATTCAATATCTCACCATATTAACAGTGCAGATAACACTGTTCCATTCTAAATGGGAATGACATGTATTAATAATGTTTTAATTAAAGATTCTGAACTTTAATTAAATTCATTATGAGCATTGCTTTTTGATTACTATCCTTAAGCATTATCCTCTCGTATATAACACTTATATACAATGTTTAAGGTTACATAAATAATCATGAAATTTTCATTGATATTCATAAAATATTCATAAATATATGCACATAAAATAATGAATAAACTCTTTTATTAAATAAATAATAAATGTCCTATTACATCTCATGCTTCTAGGACACCATTCCCAACAATTGGCACTCCCACGCTCCCCCTTAGGATTGCGACTCTCATTCCTAATATTAATATTAATTTACTATTATACTCTTATTTTACTTATAAATACACACTACAACAAAAAAGGTCATTTGCGACAACATTTTTGCGGCGACAATTGTCATAGTAAATAATAAAATATTTACGACAACATGTCGTTGCAATTACTCCCCGTTTTAAAAATAACCATGTCATCGTTAATAACTTAAATGTCGTCACAAATAATTTTGGAGCGCAAATTTTAATGGCGCGGAATTTTGCCACCAAGGTAATCCAGTTTTTGCGACGACATTTTCCGTTTATTTGTGACGACTTTGTCATCGCGAATAATTTCATGTTATTTGCGACGACTTTTTCTCTTTGTCGCCGCAAATAATCTTTTCAAGATTTCACCAAAAAACTAAATGCGGGAAAAATGATTATTTGCGATGACATTTCTATTTAATTGCGACGACTTTGTCGTCGCAAATAATTTCATATTATTGCGATGACATTTTCTCTTTGTCGTTGTAAATAATCTTTTCAAGATTTCAACAAAACTAAGCGCGGGAATTGATGATTATTTACGACGACATTTTAAACTTATTTACAACGACAATGTCATCACAATTAAATCTGATATAATATACGCAATTTTCTCCTCTTCATTTTTTCCTGTTGTCTCACTCTCTCTCTCCTGCTATGTCTCTCTCTCTCTGCCTCTTCTCCCCCTCGCCGCCGCTGTTGCCTGTCACCACCGGCCCTCTTTTCTTTCTCTTCCCTTCTCTCTCTCTCTCTCTCTTCCCTTCTTCTCCCTCTCCGGCCGTTGCCGCCCCTCCCCTGCCACTCCTCTCTTTGCTTCTCTCGGGGGGGGGTCCTGGCAGCCTTGCGTGTGGGGGCTCACACTGGGGGGGGGCATGGGCGCGCGTGAGGGATTCACTGGCGTCTTGGCAGGGGGTCATTGTCGTGAGGGGGGGGTCTGGTGGCCCGTTGCGTGCAGGGGCAGGGGGTGTCGGAGGCATTGGCGCGTGCGGAGGGGGGGCACGAGTGTGCAGGGGGGCACTGGCGCGAACAGGCAGGGGGGGGTCGGGGGGGAGGGGGGGGGGATGTGCTGCAACATGCCAGGGCGCGACGCAGTAGACTGGCGCGTGTGGGGGGGGGGGCACGAGTGAGTGCTGGGGGGGGGCAGCAGGGGTGGAGGGGGGGGGAGTCGGCACGCACGATGGGTGCATTTTTTAAAAATTAAAAAAATTAATTTTGGTTTTTTGCGACGACTTTTTTAGACTTGTCGTCGCTAAAAATAAGATTATTTGCGACGACAATTTGAAATGTTGTCGCAAAAAAATGATCATATAACGAGAATTTTGCAACGACATATTAGCGACGCCTATCGTCGCAAATACAGAATGTCGTCGCAAATACATTTGCGACAACACTATGTCGTTGCAAAAAAATGTTTTTGCGCGGACAAATTTGCGACTACTTGTTGTCGGAAAAAACTTTATTTGCGACGATATTCGGGTTTTAGCGATAACTTTTTGTCGTCGCAAAACCCCTTTTTCTTGTAGTGACACAATTAAAAATAAAATTCAAAAAATAATAAATGCAACATATATTTATTATTTTATTTGCCTAATATTATAATGTTAACATAATTATTGTTAACTTTCAGATAATAAATATGTACTTTATTTTTTAATAAATTAATAATATATTTTATTTTTAACACTATTTTTTATTTTTATTTATTTTATTCAAATTTATTTAAATTTATTTTTATCTTTTAAATAGTTGTACAATTTATATTTATTATTTTAGTATCCAATTATGACACTAAATATTTTAATTATGATTAATTTTAATATAATAAGTACACATTATATTTTTTAAATTGAAAATATCAAATTGATTTAAAGGGTATATTAGTACTTTTACACTTTTTCATTCTGATTTTGGGTGTAAGTAAACGTATGAATGAGATTTGGAATGACTCCAATTCCGAATCCTATCACTAAGTAAATAGCTTATTCTGACTCTAATTCCTCACTCTGAATCCTTCCCACTCCGAATCCTACCTACTCTAATTCATGCTCATTTTGATTGTGCGTACGTAAACATACCATTAGTCATGTGCTCACAATCAAAAACACAAATAATAATTATAACAATAACAATAATAGTAATAATAATCAATAACAATAAGTTGTTATTTATTATTATTGTTATTATTATTATTACTACATTACTAGCTACCACCCCTATTATAATTATTATTTTGAATAATAAGAAGAAGCAATTAGCTATAGGTGTTGCTTAAAAAGTTACTCCAATATTTATTTGTTAATGGGTACTTAGAATTGTTGTTTTAATCATACAGTTGTAAAAAATTAGATAATTAAAAAAAATTATGATAATTAATAAAGTTGCACGGTAACTAAATAGTTATTTATTTATTTTTTATTTTTTATATTTGATAAGTAAATATATATATATATATATATATATGGAAACCTTATATATACACATGCATTTGATATTTTCTATATTTGATAGTAAATCCGCTCAACTTTTGTCCAAAGAAATGAACTATTGAGTATTGATTATTTTAAAAACATACTAAAGCAAATTATTACTTGCAAATGTGAACATGGCATAAAAACTAAAGAGAAAGAGCGAGAGAAAACTGAATCAAAATTGAACTTGTATTGTTATTTAATGATGATGAATTGAGACCCAATATAACAAGCAACAAATGTAACTTAATTGGATATTTGCATAATAATGTTAACAAGAAATTGGTCGGCAAATGATTTAACTAGTGATGATATTACTTTTTAGTGGAAGTGAACCAACTCTTTATGCTTTCCAAGTCAAGAGATATGGCCTATTTGGCCTTCCATGTGCTCAGTGCTCCAACAGTTATCAATTTCCCATCTCTTTCAGACTTTCTTCCTCTATATCTCTTCGAATTTCATTAGTTTTTTTTTTCTTTTTTTAATAAATTTTTTACGTGTACTTTTAGGGGTCCCACCAATTTAGTCCCACCAATTTATTGTTAATATAGTTGTCACACTCATAATCCACAAATGTGGACCGTCTGATAAAGACAAAGTTAGTGAGCAGACAGCTTAGGGAGCTATCTCACCCAATTCATGATCCAAGAGGGAAAAGGATTGGTGGATCATCTGGATGATCCGTGGGCCCCATCTAGCTGGGTCCACTCTCAAAAGCCCCGCAAGTTTATAGAGTTCTTTTAATAATAAAAAAAAAAACCGTTAAAATTTTGTTGTTTCTATGAATAATGTTAGGGAATTAATTTTTTTTTATTTTTTTTTTTTTTTACTCTAAGCTATTATCTTTTATTGATAAATATTGAAAATTATTAATTTATTAGTACTGAAAAATTATACTCATCCATAAAAATATGACAACATGAGTTAAAATAAAAAAAAAATCTTATATCCATCGATATAAATATAACAATTTACTTATCACACAAGTTAAAATTAAAAAATTAAGATGAAGTTGACAATGTTGATCATGAATTAAGATATGTTTTTTTTTTTTTTGAAAATATGTTCCTGTTATTTATGAACCTGTTAAAATTTGTTTCTAGAAAAAATATTGTATATAAGAGCACGGACATTGGACAGTTGTACCATAAACTTATGAATATCAAACACAAATCTGTTTTTCTAAATAAAATAAAATAAAAATTAAGGGTGCGTTTGAAATTGATTCGAAAACGTTTTTATTTTTTTATATAAAAATGAAGATGAAAATATTTTTATTTTTATTTTGGAATCATTTTTAAAAATGCGTTTGGTAGTTTAATTCTGAAATTATTTTGAGTTTAAAAACAAAACTGAAATTGTATTTGGTGATTTAATTTAAGTTCTCGCCTCTTTAGACGTTTTTCTTCCTTTCCGGTCTCTCAAGTTATTTCTTTCTCTTTGAGTCGTTTAGTTAAGTCAATGGGTACTTGTCTAAGCAAAAAGAAACTCTCTCCTCCTCCTCCTTCTTCTTCTTCGTCTGTTAATAATAAAAATGCCGTGTTGAATCACAAGCAAGTGTGGTAGTAGTACCAGTATCAGTAGATCCCAACACTTCAAACAGATTCAAAAATGACTACCAACAAAAAAACTAGATTCAAGAAAAAATCATATCCAAAAATGACAACCACTTGAAGACTCTGAATTTGCTCCGGCACCTGCTGCTGTTGTGAGGACTTCCAGCTGCACCAAGGAGGAGGTGGACGCCATTCTCATCTAGTGCGGGAGGCTCAGCGGCAGCTCTTCCGGTAAAGCCGCTTCCTCCTCCTCGGCTTCTCACTCCCGAAAGTACTCTGGATCCAAGAAGAGCTACGATTTCGACAACAACCTTGTCGATGACGACATCGTAAAGTATCCATTTTCCTTCGTTAAAATGGATACTTTAGCAGCGACGGTGGAGGAGAAGCGCCCTCGAAAGCGGCAGCGTAGCCACCGGCGTTCGTCGCCGAGGGGCTCGCCTTCTCCTCAGGAGAGTAGGGGGTCGGTGGGTGGGCAGTCGAAGAAGAGGGGGGTCGCGATTCGCTGGTTTTGGGTGTGGCTTGTGATAGTGTTTCCCGGCGAGGTTCGACGGCGGGAGAAAATGAAGAGAGAGGAACCTCGGGAGAAAATGAAGACAGAGAAGGGAGAAGGGAGAAAATGAAAAGGAAAACTGAAAAACGGATTTAATCCGTTTTCAGATTTAATCCCTTTTCAAAATGAGAAGGGAGATATGTTTTTGTTTTCAACTTTTAAAAAATTTTGCACCAAACGCATTTTGTGTAAGTGTTTTCATTTTTTATCCTCAAAAAATGTGAAAAACAGAAACAAAAATGGAAACAAATGTGGCCTAAGATTTTATGGCCCTGTTTGTTTCTGTTTTCGTTTTCATTTTTCACGTTTTTCAAGGCTGAAAAATGAAAACGTGTATCAGAAATATGTTTGGTGTAAAATTTTTTACAAAACAAAAACAAAAACGTTTTTGTCATTTTCTGAAAATTTGAAAACGCAAAAAACTTGTTTTCATTTTCTCCTCGTTTTCCTTTTCTCTCTTCAGCCCACCAGAGACTCCTTTTCATGTACGACTCCACCTCGTACATGAACGCGTTCAGATCCTCCTCCTGGCCTTTGCAGATTAGGAAGACGCAGTCGTCGACGAGGCGCTTTGTTTTTTGACGACTCCGCCGACTACGCAATGGCATGAGAGGGCGCTTGAGTAGATGACGCTAAAGCGGGAGGCTCATTCGATGAGAGTATGCATCATCATCCGGTTCCCGAACCTCAAGATCTGCAATGGAAGTATCGCCTCCCGAGGAAGAGGACAAGAGGAGGGGGAAAAGGTGAGTCGGGACGACGCTGCCCCGACTGACGAGCCGCTTAGTGCCGCTTTGGAGAACGATTTACGCCGAGTTAAACGGAGAGCATTGGGCTTAAGGCGATGGTGGCGTAGCTGTGGGCGGAGCGAGGATAGGAATATCCGGGTCGGGTTTTGGGAGGGGAAAAGCGGAGCCTAACGACGCCCCACGATCGCAGCCCTCCCCTTCCCCCTCTGACTGCATCACCACCCCCACTTTTGTCTGACTACCCCCCCCCGCCGTCACCCCTTCTTCGACTACCCCACCCACTCTTCTTTCTCATTTCCTCTGCGGTTTTCATATATGTATATATATATATATATATATATATATATATATATAAAATCATGTTTATTTAATATATTTATTTAATATATTTAATAATAATATTTATTTAATATATTTAATAATATTATTTATTTAATATATTTAATAATATTATTTATTTAATATATTATTATTTTAAATATTATTACATATTTTTAAAAATTAAACCACCAAATGCAGTTTCAGTTTTTTTTAACTGAAATCAATCTCTGAATAAAACTACTAAACGCATTTTCAGAAATAATTTTAAAATAAAAATAAAAATATTTTTATTTATATTTTCATACAAAAAATAAAATTATTTTAAAACTAATTCGACTAGGAATGTGCAAACCTTGGATTCATTTGAGTAAGAAAATATTAAACCCAACAATATTTTTACATATTTTTTAGTAGAATGTAAATAAAAAGTTTTAGTATGCGCTTGCAAATAAATATGAATTTGCTAATTAAACCTAGAATCAAAGAAAATTAATCCTTCCTTCATAAATGTATTTCAAAATATGCGAAACTAAAAAAATGGATTTTTTCTCAATGAATTTTTAATATAAATTGTGCAAAAAAATTGATTATGAAGTTATAAGTGACGTGGCAATATACTATAAAACAGATTTACCTTCCATTTCAATAAATTAATGATTAAAGATAAAAAGGTGCCAAATCCAAAACTTTTACCAAATGGTGTTTGGCATCAGTCAATAGAATTCAGAACCTACCAACCTACCCAGCAAAGCAAATTCTTATTTATTTTAAAAAGGTAATTTTCTTTTCCTATTTCTCGGAAATTTTCCCGAGAAAATAATTTCAGAGCCTTTATTACAGTACAGGAATAGGCCTAAAAAGTTCTCACAGTTCTCTCGTTCTCCTTTCTCCGAGCACTCTAAAAGAGAAGAAACGAGTCCCCACCACACTTCTCTTTCAATCTAGAGAGAGAGACAGCTTTCTCTCACTACAAAACAATACGCAGAGAGCGATGACATGAAAGCATGCTTGTCGGCCATTAGAGCTTCATCCCCAAGAGCTCAGATTTCACTGTTCGACGCGTTCTCTTTCATTTCTTATTATTTTTATCTTTCTTTCTTTCTTTTTGGGTGAGAAAAGTGGGAGATTTTTCTGTAATTCTTTTTGGGTGGGGAAACATTGGGCTTGGCAGATATTTAAGCAACAAATCTTGGGTCTTTTGTAGATCGGAGATCGCCCACCATTTGTGGGGGAGAAAAGAATAAAAGAAGAAAAAGGAAATGGGCGAATTTTGATTCGGCAAGCTTCACTTTTTTGGGTTGATACTGGATTCTGATTCATGAATTCCATGGTTTTTAGTTTGTCATTTCAGAAGGTCAATAATGTCAAGTGGTGGACTTGCTCTTTCTTTTATCTCTTCTACGATGAGTGACAAAAGGGTGAAGCTTATATAGGTACGTTTTAATGCTCTGTTTTATTTATTTATTTTTTTGGCATGTTATAAAGTTTATGAATTTGACTATAGGAATAAGTTGTGTTTGATTTTTTATCTTATGGGGTATGTTTGGTTTTTTTTAGGTGACTAAAGTAGATTTCTTTAAAGCTTTTTGATGACCCCAAATGGTTTCTTGGATTGCCTGTGATTAATTCAAGTCTCTCTCTCTCTCTCTTTTTTTTTTTTTTTTTTTTTTGGGAATTAATGATTTATTCCTATAATTAGTATGCATGTAGCTTGAATTACAATCGATTATGCGTTATGGGGTCGTTTTTATATCTTTGTAGTTTGGTTTTGTAATAATAGATTGCCTGTAAGAAATTGTGAATTCTTCTTTTTTATGTTGGTATTAGCTTGATATTATTGAGTGTTTTCGTTAGTTTACTTGATGTTAAGGAAATAGGTTTGTGTTCTAAAGCATTGCAATCTGAAGACTTATGCTTATGCAGGTGTTGATTATCTGATCATATGCTGGTTGCAATTTTGCGGGAGTTGCTAAAATGTTCGGAAATTTCGAACTGCAGAATGTTTTGGAGGTGGGGTTTGTTGGATTTTCACTTGTCTTAACTCTGCTGGCTTTCGCTTCAGAGGGACTGAATTCTGAGGGGCTTTGCCTCCTGGAGCTGAAGAACAGTCTTGACGACAGATTTAATTTGTTGGGGAACTGGAATCCCAATGACGAAACACCGTGTGGATGGTCCGGTGTGAATTGCACTACTGGTTATGATCGAGTTGTTTGGTCTCTTGAGTTGAATTCCATGAATCTCTCAGGAACATTGAGCCCCAGCATTGGTGGTTTAGTCCACCTGATTCGTCTTAATCTCGCTTACAATGCACTCACTGGAAACATACCCGAGGAGATTGGGCATTGTTCGAGGTTGGAAGAACTCTATCTGAACAACAATCAATTTATGGGGCAAATTCCTGCCCAATTGGGTGATTTGTCTAACTTGAGAAGTTTGAACCTGTGCAACAACAAGCTCTCTGGTTCCATGCCAGAGGAGCTCGGAAATTTGACTTCTCTGGTCGAGTTCGTGGCATACACCAACAATATTACTGGTCCATTGCCTCATTCTATTGGGAATCTCAAGAATCTGAAAACGTTTAGATCCGGTCAGAATGCTATTTCTGGTAGCCTACCGGCTGAAATAAGTGGATGCCAGAGCTTGGAGCTTCTTGGTCTTGCTCAAAACCATATAGGAGGGGAATTGCCAAAGGAGCTTGGGATGCTTGGGTGCTTGACGGATCTGATTCTGTGGGAAAACCAGCTATCTGGGCTTGTTCCCAAGGAACTTGGGAATTGTTCAAGCCTGGAGACTATTGCTTTATATGAGAATTCTATCAGTGGACCAATTCCCAGTGAGATTGGGAACCTCAAGTCCTTGAGAAGGCTGTATATTTACAGAAACGAGTTAAATGGAACTATCCCAAGGGAAATTGGAAATCTTTCTCTTGCAACAGAAATTGATTTCTCGGAGAACTATTTGACTGGCGAGATCCCCACCGAATTCAGTAAGATAAACGGTCTACGGTTACTGTATCTCTTTCAGAACCAGCTTACAGGTGTAATACCAAGTGAGCTTAGTAGCTTGAAGAACTTGACAAAGCTTGATCTTTCAATAAATTTTCTTGAGGGTCCCATTCCATATGGATTTCAGTATCTGAATAAAATGATACAGTTCCAGCTGTTTGACAACTCTCTCAATGGTAGCATTCCTCAGGGGCTTGGACTCTACAGCCAACTTTGGGTAGTTGATTTTTCAGATAACTACCTGACAGGAAGAATACCTCCTTATCTCTGTCGAAATTCTAACCTGATTTTGTTAAATCTGGAGACTAATAGGCTGTATGGAAATATCCCAACCGGAATATTGAACTGTAAATCACTGGTGCAACTTCGACTTGCTGGAAACAGTCTTACCGGGAGTTTTCCTTCTGAGCTGTGCAATTTGGTGAACATTTCTGCCATCGGATTGGACCGGAATAGGTTCAGCGGTTTGATTCCTCCAGAGATAGGAAACTGCAAGAAGCTGCAGAGGCTTCACATTTCAGACAATTACTTCAACTCTGAGTTGCCTAAGGAAATAGGAAGTCTTTCTAAGTTGGTGACTTTCAACATATCATACAACCTTCTCACTGGGAAAATTCCACCTGAAATAGTTAACTGCCAGATGCTACAACGTCTTGATCTCAGTCGGAATAGGTTTAAAGGTCCGTTGCCCAATGAGCTAGGAACCCTTCTGCAGTTGGAGCTTCTCCGGCTTTCGGAGAATAAATTCTCTGGAAAAATCCCATCTGCATTAGGAAACCTCTCCCGTTTGACAGAGTTACAAATGGGTGGCAACATGTTTTCTGGTCAGATACCTCCGGAGTTGGGTTCCCCTTCAGGTTTGCAGATTGCAATGAATCTTAGTTTCAATAACCTGACCGGGAATATACCGTCCCAGCTTGGCAATCTTAATATGCTTGAATTTCTCCTGCTCAACAACAACCATTTGACCGGTGAAATCCCGAGCACGTTGGAGAACTTGTCAAGCTTATTGGGGTGCAACTTCTCGTACAATGACCTTACTGGACCTTTACCTTCTATACCTCTGTTCCAGAACATGGCTGTTAGCAGCTTTTTTGGGAACAAAGGGCTTTGTGGTAGGCCTCTTGACGAATGTGGTGGAAACTTGTATTCTAATTTTGTTCCCCATTCGAAAAGGAGTGAAGCTCATCGTGGAAAAATCATTACTGCAGTTGCAGCTGCTGTTGGTGGTGTTTCTCTCATTCTTATTGTTATTATCTTATATTTCATGAGATGTCCTTCCGAGACGGTCGTATCCTTGCAGGAGGATATTCCATCTTCTGATTCAGATATCTACTTTCCTCCAAAAGATGGGTTCACGTTCCAAGATCTAGTTGAGGTGACTAATAACTTCCATGAAAGCTTTGCTGTAGGAAGGGGAGCTTGTGGAACCGTTTATAAGGCGGTAATGCATTCTGGAAAGACCATTGCTGTTAAGAAGCTAGCATCTAATAGAGAGGGGAATAACATAGAAAACAGTTTCCGCGCTGAAATTTCCACTCTCGGGAAAATCAGGCATCGCAACATTGTGAAGTTATATGGATTTTGCTATCACCAGGGTTCTAATTTGCTTCTTTACGAATACATGGAAAATGGTAGCTTGGGCGAATTGCTTCATGGCGCCTCTTCTAGCTTGGAATGGCCGACTCGTTTTACAATTGCTCTCGGAGCTGCTGAAGGTCTTGCATATTTACATCATGACTGTAAACCAAGGATTATTCACCGCGATATAAAGTCCACCAATATTCTACTTGATCGGAACTTCGAAGCCCATGTTGGTGATTTTGGTTTAGCAAAAGTAATTGATATGCCTCATTCCAAATCAATGTCAGCAGTTGCTGGATCATATGGATATATTGCTCCTGGTAAGGCCCTTTATGGTTTTTCAAGATTCAATACAGTTATTTCTTAACTACCTTTTATTGTAGTCAATGCAAAATATTCATCTATTTTTGTAGTTTCTCTATTTGCCTAGCTCATTTGGTTTCATTTTATTTAAGAAAGTTGTTGAACACGTTTCTTAGCTTTTTTTTTTTTTTTTTGTTTATTTTTTAATTTAATTGCAGAATATGCATACACCATGAAGGTTACAGAAAAATGTGACATCTATAGCTATGGGGTAGTTTTATTGGAGTTGCTAACTGGAAAGACTCCTGTACAACCGCTTGAAGAAGGAGGTGACCTTGTCACTTTGGTAAGGCATTATATTAGAGATCATTCATTGAGATCTGGGATACTTGATAATCGATTAAATCTGGACGACAAAAGTATGGTCGATCATATGCTTACAGTCTTGAAGATTGCTCTAATGTGCACAAGTGTGTCCCCTTTTGATCGGCCATCAATGCGAGAAGTTGTCGTGATGCTTATCGAGTCCAACGAGCAATTTATTTCGTCTCCAACTGAGGATCTTCCCCTGAAAAACGACATCCGGTGAAAGTACGTGATTTTTTCCCAAAGTTTTATTAACTCAGATGATTTTTTTTTTTTTATTTTTATTTTTTTCCTTGTGTTGTTCGCTATAGGAAAATGATAAGGTCCTGTATATTTTCATTGGATCAACGTTAACGAAATTCTCTCTTAAATAGCTTACAGGGGTAATTAGTTTTGATCTCTTTCCAAAATTATTTATTCCCTTTTGGTTCTTCATAGAGCAAGTAAAAGTCAATGTACAGTTCAACGTATTAATTTTTCATGAATTCACTGGCTCCTTCTGAGTATTAAATTTACTCGATGATTATTCTCTTCTAAATACATTTCCAGCAGTATACAATTTCTATACTATTCACTGAGCAAAGAGGTAATTTTGCTTTCTAAAGTGTGTACAAATCAGCCTCCCGCTTCCTAATTTCCTCGACTAACAAACATAAACTCTAGACGCAAACTTAACTAAAAGAGGCATGAGAGATGAGTTAAGAAAATGGCATAATGTCAATCATATCCTAAATGTTCTTAAATAGTAATGTCAATGCTAGAAACCAATTGTTCTTGTTTGATGGAACTTCTCTCCTTAAGTTCGTCTTTTAAGGCCTCACTTTGAGTTAAAAATGAAAGAAACACTTGTATATATATTTGTATTTTTATATATCCCATTCAGTATCTTTACATTTTATGAGAGTTTAATTTTATGATTTTTTATGTATATATTTATAATTTTTATAAATTTTACGATTTTTAAGTATTTTTACGGACATTCTCTACAATAATTTATATTTGATGGCATATGTCAATTTAAGTCTAAAACTTGTAGTGTTCCTACAAAGTGTTCAAAATGCTATAGCGAAAACTTGTGGTGATTTGAACTAGTGAAATGAATAAACCTAATAAAAGAGTAGCTTAGGTCTAGTTTATTTTGCGAATTCAAGTTTTAATTCAAACTGAGATGTGATATTTTTTGAGAGTTTTTAACTGTAATAAAAAAAATTAAATATAACATTTTTTAAAAAAAATTTAACTGTAAAAATTTAAGACTAAAAATTTAAATAAATAAAATGGATGAGATTTTATTCATCTCAATCAGAATTGAGTTGGATTGGGTTAAGATACTAATGAGCCTTACCTGGTGGGCCCAACCCACCATGTATCTAACATCCCATCTGAAAAAGGGCATTTTGATTTATGACATGATAGGCATCAACAAAATTCATACAATTCAATGCCTTGTTAGGGGGAAGAAAACAAATAACAAGTTTCTTATCTAAATACTATGACAGACGACAACAAAATTTATATAATATAAAGCGTACGGTCTGTTCTTTTGTATTGTAATTTGAGTATAATTTTTAAGTTAAATTTAAGTTATAATTTAAGTTAAAATTGTAATTTAAATAAAATTAAATAAAATTAAATAAAATTAAAATTTAAAAAATATAAATTTAAATAAAATTAGAATTCGAGTATTTTTTTTTTAACTTTTTAAACAAAAGAATAACCATGTAGTAAGTCCTTCCACCCTCATCCTATGATTGGGGTTCGAATCAATCCAAACCCCCATTTAATAATAGTAGCATTCTCCTGTTCCCTTGTATAAAAAAAAAAAATAAATAAATAAAAATCATACAATATAAAAGCGTTTCTCTATCAGCACAAAGCTAGGAAAGAAGGGTCTTTTAATATAGACATAACGCTTTCCAAAAGCTATTAATATTTGTCAGCACTCGGGTTTTAATTTATTAAAAGCGTAAATGCACAAAATGGGGTTTCAATTCAGGCCAGTTATTCAAAGTTGTCGAAGCATGCGCGAGGATAAGATGCCACCTATTAGAGATCCAGGCTGTGTCAATCGGGTGGAAAAAGTGAAGAAATAAATTTTGCGAGAATTGTTTTAGGACAACATATTTGATTGATACCCTGATAGATCGACTCTATTTTAGAGTAGCTGTACTTTCTTCTTAGAGTGGATTAAAGATGAAGTGGAACTTCGATGAGAACGTAGTCTTGCTGATCCCTTGAAGAAGAGTTTTCTAACCTCTCCTTAAAAGAAGCTGGATCATAAAATGGAGTGGAACCCTAGCAATAAGGATGACTCTTTGAAATTCATTTTAAAATAATTTTATTTTTTTATAAAAATAAAAATGAAAAATATTTTTAATTTCAGATAGAAATTATTTTTAGAAATGTATTTAATAATTTTATCAATAGATTATTTTTAGTGTAAAAAAGTTCATTAAAATTTTTTTTCTCTCTGCTCAAGAGAGGAGAAAATAAAAATAAAAAATAAAAAACAGTTAAAAATTATTTTTTATTTCTCTCTCATTTTATACTAAATTAAAAAATGATTTTTATTTTTATTTTTGATTTTTATTACGTCAAACATTATTTTGAGAATATTTTCATTTTTTCTCAAAAAATGTAAAAATTAAAAATGAAATCAATTTTAGACATGGTCAAAAAGTGGAAAAACAGGAAAAAGAAAAAAAAAAAAAAATTTTTTAAAAGGGTGCTGGCGAACGCATTAAGTTAGGTTCTCAACTGATATCCATATCACATAACACGTGAACATTATCGCTTACAACCATTAATCTAGGTAAGATCCAAAATTGTTACAAAGAGAGCTCTTATAATAGGAAATGCTTATTGTTTATCATATCATAATCAAATCAAAATAATATATAAATGGACAAATGCAAAAAATCTCTTCGAATTTTGTCATTATTATGACTTATCAACAGACTTTTCAACTGTGCCAACCTAACTTCCTGAATTTTAGAAAAGTGGATAATGTTGGTTCTTCCGTTTGTTTAAAAGGACGAAAAACCAACTACTAGCCTAATGTTATTTTTCTTTTATTAAAGGAGAATTCATTCAAGAAAACCAGAAATTAAAAGTGTAAATAAACTTGCAATAAAAAGGCATGACTCTCAACAAGAACCGGTTCTACCAATACGTAATAATTAAGCATAATGAGTAGTGTACGCCAGAAATCTAAAAATAAGAAGATTTCGGCACGCCAATAATGAGCTCACATAACGCTCTTTTTACCAAACACGTACAGAAAGACAACCATATTACCGCTTTTATCAAGTTAGAGGGTAGCGTTAGCACATTTAAAAAGTATGGGAATAAGTTAATACAAATGACAAAATGTACAAGGAGTTTTTACAATAGTCCTATAAAAATACACGGAAAACCGATGAAAATTATTTAGCACTTTAATACATCCACTATTTTCTATAAGATTTTGTTACTCTTTTAAGGAATGAAAATTCAAAACAAGCAAGTAATAAAAAAAAAAAAAATGTTTTATTAGTCAATATATAATATTCATATCCATATATATAACTAATGAGGCTCCAAGATCATGTTTTGCCCCTTTATTTCACTCTAGAAAAAGAAACACTAGAGAGGGCAATTAGTCTAATAAATAACTCTTATTGTTCCACTGGTAACAAATATCAAAATCTCCAGTCCCATAATTTAGCAAACAAGGACCACCAACTTTTACAATCCACCAGCAAATACTACATTTCTTTCTATCCCTGCGTCCTTTGTAGATATCAAAGAAGTGAGCAGTGCTATATTTCCATTGCATGCCATAAAAGAATAGGGTGGTGCCCCAAATATTTGGCGTAAATTGGAACTCAAAAGACTTTCCAAAAGGGATTTCTTTGACTCCCAAATCGCTGTGCTTGGACTTGCAATGAACCGTCAGATTCAAATCTGCCCTCAGTTGGTTTATGATCCTCACTTGTGCCCTCTTTGCAACCACATTTTTTGTGGCAATTATGAAAATGAGAAAAAGTACCAAGTTGAAGAAGAAATGTTGCATGTTTGGTCAAGGCAGCACTCATTTTCTCTCTGGTGTTTGGTATGGCAGAGCACAACTTAGTGTGGTGGAGGTTATAAATTAAAGTTAATTTTGATATCTGCAGGATGGGTTAAATAGTAAACTTGTGTGCAAGATTAACTTATTTATTACCATTATCTCTGATCTATAGTAGCAAATTAAGTCTAGCTGCAATCCGTGTATGCCATTTAAGTTAAAATCCATACCTGATTTGCCTCAATGTTGAGCTTTAAAAGTCTATAATCCTTCCAGTGACAATTCTATGCGGCTTGAGAAGTATATTTTACTGAGTACTGTAGGACAGTGGGTGAGAACAAGTTGCTAGTGTCAGCATATTATCAATTAATATGAAAAAGAAAAGGAAAATTTTATAGTGGGGAATAATACTAATTTTTATGTCGACTGATGTTAGAGAACTGATGGTAGTACCACAATAACATGGAGCCCATAAAAGGGTCCACATTATAGTAGTTTTTGTGCTTAGTACCATAGTGTTCTCAACCATTTTTTCACTAATAAATGAAAATCAATAAGCAAGTAATTATTTTGAGTTTCTATATAGTGGCTTTGTTAAGAAATAATTTGCAACTTTTCATATATTTGATTTTGCCCAAACTAAAATGAGTACTTTGTAAAATGGTGTAATATGAAAGCTTATTAGTAAAATATCTTTTTAAAAATTCTAATTTACAAAATGACTTAGAACGACCTGTGCGACTCACTAATTACATTGTGTGACAAAATGGCTGTTCAGTGAAAACTAAAGAAAGTAGTTTTGCCACATTCACTTTACAGGTTAGTCAACTTAGCCAATTCTTCAACTAAAATAACTTGTAATTTACATA
Organism: Morus alba; assembly: GCA_012066045.3. Classification (NCBI taxonomy): domain Eukaryota; kingdom Viridiplantae; phylum Streptophyta; class Magnoliopsida; order Rosales; family Moraceae; genus Morus; species Morus alba. The sequence continues at coordinate 23,556,101 of CP050225.2, forward strand.
AGTTGTACCTCTAATTGGTTTTACTTGTGGGTTCCCAAAGAGGTTTAAAAAGTTTTTATTATACGATTTTTATTTATATCAATATTCTTACTAATGACCCAATCACAAACAATATTGCATTCAGTCATGTTGATAACCAATCGGGCTTCAAGATCATGATGTGTAGCCCTACATTTCATTATCGGAGCACAGAGATTACTATAAATTTCATTCGTTAGGACCCAATATTTTTCTATGTTCTTCCTGTTCCACTGATAGAAAATATCGTAATTTATACTCATTGCCGTAAGAAGAACATAGGAAAAGATGAAAGGATTTAGAATTTTCGAGACGGAGATTGCGAGACATACAAATTTAAATTACATTAGTAGAGAAATGACAATGACAAAAAAAGACATCTCTTTCTGCGATTTTCCAAACATCAACTTTTGGGATGCTCCGTCTTCTCCTCTACCATCTTCCATTCACTTCGTAGTTGGGGGATGTCAGGGGTTGTTTTGCAGAAGATACTCTAACGCTTAATTCAGGTAAATATCCAAATGATCTAAGAATGAAGGAAAAATAGAGAGAGAAATTTAGATTAGAAAAAGCCTCCAAAGAGTCTCAGAGGGTCTCTTCTTCTTTTCAGGCAGCATATCCTTTCTCAACCTTTATTGTTTTCTATTTATACCTTCATTGTCATGATCAAACGGATATTCTTAATCAACCTTGATCATGACATGTTGTCCATCCTTTTCATTTAGGATTTCTCTTCGGACATTCTTTTTTCAGAAAGCCCTTGGACGCTTCCTCATCTAGGAAATGTCACTTTCAATTATATTATTGACTTTACATGCATCACATTAATGTTGGTAGCATTAATTACAGGAAAGTGAGGCACATGTCACTGCCTCAGGATTCTCCAATTGACATGTGTCTTTCCCGCTTCTCCTCGATCTCAGTCTACATCGGTCTCGATGCATCAGAGTCTTTGGCAATTTTAACCTTGTTCTCAGTCTCAATCTCAGTCTTTCTCGAATGAGGTCCACTCATTCTCTCGATCGAGGTGGGTATCGATAACTTAGCATGTCATGGCCCGAGTCTTCTTTCTACGGCTGAGTTTTTGATACGTGTTGTGGTCTTAGGCTGTCTCGGGAAAATCCCCTAACAACATCACTTCGTCAAAAGATTAGATTATCGTAAAACAACATACATAGAGATGAACAACATAACCTAGAAAAGAACATCAAATGAATAAACAATAGAATGATAACAAACAGGCTTGAATGACAATATATAACCTTGTTAGGGACATTATTTGATAACACATAATACATGTTGTTAACGGTGAGAATTCGCAACAAAATAATAACAAATTTCTCAACGGTTTACGTGAATTTAATGATCTAAAACACAATTAAAATTGGAATTTAAACAAGGACACATAACTTATAGTGGTTCACCCTCGATTGTAGAGCTACGTCCATTATGGGGATGTAACACCCTAAAGAATTAATTGAGATTAATTAAGGTAATTAAGATTATTAGTGTGCCTAATCTGATTTAATTAATTAAGTTTAAATGATTCCAAGGTATTTAAATTATTTACAGTAATTTATTTTAATCCAGAAGTGTGTATGGGCGCATTTCTGGACTGTTATATTTTACACGTCATTTTCTTTTATTTTTCCTTTTCTTTTCTTTTCTTTTTCTTTCTTTTCTTTCTTTCCTTTCTTTCCTTCCCCGTGCACTCTCTCTCTCTCTCCTTCACTCTCCCGCTCACTCACTCTCTCTTTCTCTCTCTCATTTTGGTCCCAAATCGAACGGGTTTTGAGCCAAAGAGTGATTTTAAAGAGTTTTCAACATCAAGAGAAGGATTCAAGGTAAGATTACTGAAAGAACCTCTCTTGAATCTCAAGTTTTCGGATTCAAAAACTTACTTTTGGTTCAAAACGGATTTTGATGGATTTTGAGTGAAACTAGGGTAGAAATTCGAGATCTTGGGTTCTTTGGACTTGTTTTAGGACCTAGAACCCGGATCTAGTGGTTGTCCCTTGAGATTTTGTGATTTGGGACTGGATTTGCAGGTTTTTGGACTGATTTCCGCGAGCTTTCGCGAACTGGAAATGTCCACCGGTCGACCGCATCGGTCGACCGGATTTTGTTAGGGCCACCAGCCGACCGGTCCGGTCGACTGGAGTGCACACCACCGGCCGACCGGTGGTGATGCACTCCTCTGTCTCCGGTCGACCGGTGTACACGGGGTTTGACCCTGTTTGGCCTGAAATTGTCGTTTTGACCCCTGTTTTCGGGGAGAACCCAAATTAGCTTCATTTGGGGACTCGGGATGAAAGGATTAGTATCTTAAATCCCTGATTTGATATTTAAAACCCTTGGAATGGAATTTGAACATGAAATTTGATTAGGGCACACTAATTGGAAAATCTTGGAATATGATTGAGATTGGATTACTTTAGGACTGAGGATTGATCCTAAGGTGTTATCTTGTATCGAGTGCTCATTTGTGGATTCAGATGAAGGGGCCCGAGGAAGCGGGAAGTGGAAAAGGGCAATGCTAGTCCTGTGTTTGATTGTGCGAGGTAGGATTTCTATCCCTTTTCCTTGTGAGCCTGTTTTCAAAGAAGATTTTGGCCTTGAAAATGTTTTTAAAGAAAGGGATTGGTTTTTGCGAAAGAAAAATGTTTTAAAAACCATGGCTTGTTAGTTTATGGAAATCCTTGGCTTGTCCTATCCATGAAATCCATAGCTTGTCTAGTCATGGAACCTCATGGCTTGTTCGGTCATGGGGCCCATGGCTTGAGTAGTTCGTGGGGTCTTATGAACGATTTCATAATGTTAAACGGATGATTTCTTAAGATAAGAGATCTTGTGAACTGGTAATAGAGTCTATTTGTGTAAGCCTAGATAGGATGCGGAGAGTGCATCCTCGGGGCGAACCCAAACCGGTCCAAGAGGGGCGAGGCGCTTGGTGAGGTGAGTAATTTGTACTAATTACTCGCTGAAGCCTGTAATATGGGTTATTTACTGTTATATTTCCTTTGAGAAAAAGGATGTGAGGTTCCGGCTGTTCTGTCGGGCTGAATGTCTTATTTATTTTATTATCGCACTTATTTATGTACTCGTTTATTTAAATTATTTCAAATTATATCCTACTGGGCCTTTCACTCATGTTTCAAATGTTTAAACCCCTCCCAGGAGATTCGAGGAGCGGTGCATCGTAGCTGAGTTGTGCTACGGATCGAGCAAGTGAGGATTGTGTTATCCTCTTGAGCAAATGTAAGGAATTTGAGAAATTCTTTAAACTTAACTAATATTTGGATTTTCTAGACTGTGGATGATGTCTGTTGTAATTGTTTATTTACATGAACGTGTATGTATGATACTGTATGTCCTGTGGGGTGGAGCCCTGTGTGTCAGAGGCTCCTAGATTATGTAGCTTATTTATATTTTAATGCAGCTAAGTGTGGGACCCGGTTGGGGATCTGCTTTATTAATCCCTAATCGAGCTCCACGTCACCCACCCCGCTTGGGGGGCGTGACAGGGGAGGAGAGCAATTTCACTATCTTTAGAGGAATTACACATACTAATACTCATAATGAGACTTGGGGATCTTTTTGACCTACAATTCCTTATTTATATTCTTGATTATCACCCTTGCTTGTTTCTCTATTTAATTCGAAGATATTTCCCTTATTTTTTGGGATAGTTTCTCAAAAGATAGAGATTACAATCAATCAGGATGATTTCCTTATTCAAATTTCATATATTCAAATTACAAATAGCAAACCCCGGAGCTAATCTTGCGAATCTCCCGTCTTTTATAGCCTCGACTTTATAAACGCTCCCAGAATCATCTTCGCCAAAGATTGTAGGTACGGTCAACATAATGTCTTCCTCTATCTTTTCAGAATAGTCAACCTCCTACTTATGTTTGACACCTCTTTCTAGCGGTCATCTCCTAAGGGAGTTGCCCGCTGACATGGCAGCTAGGGCTGAACTATCCTTGATCGGTTAATGTTCTTATTGTTGGGTTTGAAACATTTTCAAAGTGCGGAAGCGTGGTAGTGCGGATCGTGTATAACAAAAATTTTCACAAAACTTTTGAATACGCTAAAGATTATATTAATTTATGCAATAATAAATTAATCTCATTAGTTTATAACGATAGAAACCTTGCTAACGATTAGGAAGATAATTTGATTTCTTTAGCCGATGAACAATCCTTGCTCCAAAGCTTTCTTAGAAAACCCAAGCCTTCCTCGTCTACCCCTTGAATTTGTAAAATGATGAATGTGGGCTCAATGCAAAACTTTGGGATACAATCAATCGCTAATTTAGTATTCTTTCACTGTTAGTACATGTATGTGAAAGAATTGGAAAAATTGGAATAACTTTTCTTCTCTTTTTCTCTCTTAAAATTCAGCCAATTCTTAGCAAATTAGGGAGATAAAATATCAATTTTCTCCAATTCCTATCGTTTCCTATTTATAGACAATTAGGAAAAGTCTTTGCTTGTAGACAAAGCAACAGAAAATTTGTAACTACTATATTTTAAATCTCATTAAAAATACAATTTCCCTTTTAATTGTGAAAACAAACTTTCTGTTTCCTTTTTATTTTGGAAACAAAATTTCCTTCGCTTTTGCTTATAGTGTGGCCGTCCAAACAAGAAGAGAAAAGAATTCTTGCTTTCTCCAGTTTTCAATTTTAGCTCAAATTCAAATCTAAATAAAGTAATACTTTACTTTCATTTTTGAATTTAATTGGAAAACTTATAAAACAAGTAAACTGGATTACTTGGAGAGCAAGCAACTAAATCCCAATGGGATTTGTTTTAGTGTCACATGCCCCCGTGGTCCCTCCACAGTGTGTGACAAAATAATTAAATAATCACAATATTTAATATATAATTAATTCTCAATTAATTATTCGCGAGTGAAATAAAATCCCGATAGTTCATCTTATTTTGCAAATAATACAAGGATGATGTCGGGACTCATGGACCTATAATTCTGAGCTCTAATAAAATTAATAATCAATTGAACTCTTTAGTTAGTTAACTAATTCTATTAATTTTGAAAAGTTACTCCACTAAAAACTTGGAATTGCACTCACGAAATTATAGACATAATTTAGTTCTAAGAACTTGAAGTGTCCATTTGATATAGTCACTTGTTACGTAATTTTTATGCTCGCAAGTGCATGAGTCACTTCAAATAATAAAGCGTGAATAAGAGTGTCGATCCTATGAGAATTGATTCACCGATTATATATTGTAGGAACAACAGAAAAATATGAAGCTAGCAAGAAAACAAAATGTCCGCAGCAAGATTAATGAAAAAAAAAAAGTTGGGTTAAAAGCAAGCAAAAAGGTAACAAAAACTCAAGAGTGCAACTACGGATTATAATAAGTGATTAAACTAAGTTAGGATTGTTAATTTCTCCTCAATTGTAAGTATGTCAGAAAATGATGCAGGAATGCTATAGCAGAAATTACCCTAAACTAAGTTACTGCATAAAATTTTTCCAAACTATTGTGACTAAGAATTCTTTAACAAATTTCAGCATATTCTTATGTGATTCTAGTTATTAGAATGTAAATTTTAGCTCTGGTTTCTCTGAGTTATGCAAGATGAACAATATATTGCTATTCCATTCACAAATCAACAAACTTAAACGAGAGTATTGAACTTGCATCATCTATGTTCGATCCAACAAAAATTAACCTTTCCAGAATTAATCTCAGTCTAGTATCCTATAATTGATGGCCAGTCAAAAATATAAATAATCAACCTACACACATAGATGAACATGAATAAATTCAGCAAACATTCCATAAGCAAACCATCTTTCTTACACACTTGGTTCCATTAATAATCCTAGCTAAAAACAACTTAGCTCATAGCTAAATTCACAAGATCCAATTGCTTAACACGTTCCATTGTTTAACAAATAGCAAATCAGAGAGAAATTAAATAAAACAAAAGAGATAGAAGAGGGATTCGGTTGGTTTGGAGCTTCAAGCCTTTTTCTCCTCCTTTTCCTTCTTCAAGCAAGCTCACACAGGATGAAGAATACTGGAAATCACCTCCTCTAAGTACTGCTCTCCTTTCTCTCTGTATATTACTAATTCTAGCTCTCTCTGCTTCTCTTTTTCCCTTCTTCTTTCTTTTTTTCCTCATTCTATTCTTTTCTCCTTCTCTTGGCCTAGTTCTTCTTCAGTCAGGATCCCCCTTTTGCTGGCTGCGGGTGCTCTACTAAAAAAATGGGTGTACTTCTTGTTAGGACAACAAAAGACGCTGATGTGGCACCTAATGAGTGAATGGATCCAGCTGACAATGCACAACAATATCCTCTTGTGTACGTTTGTCTTTTTCTTTCTCTCTAACATGCTGATGTCACTCAAAGGTTGCTTGATGTCCAAATTTTCTTATAGCAGTTCCTTCACAAACTCATACACTGCTTGCTGTTAAATTTTGCAGCGGTAAAATGCAACAACATTTTCTTCACAATTTCTGCAATTCACACCAATGCACCATAGAACACAACTCAGCCCTTTTTGATTCAGTTCTCTTTAAAATCACTTAAAAAATAACACATATACAAATCTTAGCAGAGTACATCACAAGAGCCAAAAGTTGAACATCTAATATAGAAAAACAAACAAGTTTGCCCTTGGATTGGCCAACTTAAAGCCTAAAAATGTCTAAGATAACACTAATTCCTAGAGTTATTATACCCTAAACTTAAAGTATTGCTCGTTCTCAAGTAAACTAAAAATAAAAAATAAAAAAACCTAGAAATAAAGTGTGACTTTTGTGGGTGAATTCTCAAGACATTTTTCTCAAAATTGAATCAAGAACATAGCTTAGAGAAAAACATAATTTCCAGCTAAATGTTGACTTCAAATCCAAGAGATTGTTTCATCTCCAATTGGACCTTTCTTGTGTGTGTGTGTGTGTGTGTGAATAGCCAAGTGCTATATCATCAGTGTCAATCTAAATAGGACATTGCAAAAATGCACTATGCAAAGAATCTCTAAATATGAGTTTCAAACTCCATAGACTCACTTTTCAAAACTCTCTTTATTAATGTAGATCAGTACATTACCAAGGATCAATAGGACTTTTTTAAGCTTGTAATGTTAGGCTAGGGTAAGGGTAGGATATGAGATAATATTTTGGCTCAAATCACCCTTTAAACACATCAATAATTCGAGGATCCTAGAAGCTCAAATAACACACCTAAGTAACACCCCCAAACTTGATTTTTACTTTCTTTGTCAGCCCTCTTTTTTTACTTTTGAGTTATTAGACCTGTAACTTATATAAACTAAAGATGCAGCACTTATTTTCTTAGTTTTTGTTTTTGTTTTTGTTTTTTTGTATTTTTTTGTTTTTTTTTCAACTTTTTTATCTTCTTATTTTTTTGGACAAATCCTGTCTACCCCTAAGCTTAAAATCAACATTGTCGTCAATGTTGCAAAACGAGCAAAGAGGGTAAAAGTGTCATGACCGAAAAATTTATTAGAATTATTGTATAAGATAAAATTTCCTAAAATCCTTTGTGTTATTGATAAGTACACAAATTTGCACTTTTAATGTTCATAATTGTCAAATTATTTTATCAAATTTGTGATTTTAATTTCAAATATTCCTAAATTTAGAAGATTTAATTTTAATCAGATTTATTTTATTTTTCAGGTTTTTTAAGAAAACAATTGGATTTGGACTAGTTTACCAAGCATAACCCAAAAGTTGAACCCAAAACAAGCCCAAAATTTGGCCCATTAGAAGCCCATCATTGCCCAGGCATAAAGTTGATGGCCACATGATGTTAGATATGCTCTTTATTAATAGTCAAAATCAAAACCGAAGAAAATTATTTGCATTTACCGAGCCGCACCGCACATGCCTCACATAGATATATAAACAAATCTTTATTAATAGTCAAAATGTCTCGAAGAAAATTGTTACATTTATTCCTAAGGGCATAAACGCTAACAATCTCCCACTTGCACTTAAGTGAGTAAATGTGACATGCCATATTACGCATCCCCATAGCCTCGACATGCTTCTCGGGAAGACCTTAGCCGGCAGGGGCCTTCGTGAGCGGGTCACCATATTGTCCTCTCGATCAGCGATCTTGCATATTTCAACATGCCCTTCTTCAATAAAGCTTCTTATCACATGATACTTCTGTCTATGTGCTTACTCATTTTCGATATCTTGGTTCTTTGGTGTTAGCTATTGCCGCTTTGTTATCACAGCTTATAGTCTCAATGGCTTATCCACACCAGGGAACAACTTCAAGATCCATCAAAAATTTGCGGAGCCACACCGCTTCTTTTCAAGCATCACTAGCTGCCACATACTGGCTTCCATCGTTGAGTCGAAGTGCAAGTTTGCTTGACACTCCTCCAAATGATAGAATCGCTTCCCGAAGTTTTGAAAGTTCAAAGTAAAAGAACCCGAAGTCGATTTCCTAGAATCCAAACAAGATTGAAAATCTGAATCAGTATACCCTAGAGGTGTCAAATCCTCCCGGAATATACCAAAGATACAATTTCTAGTTCTCCAAAGATACTTGAATATATGCTTGACCACAACCCTTGGTTAGGTCCTGGATTCAATTCGAAATCGACTTACAATCCGACCGCTTAAGATGGCAAATGTCGGTCGAGTACAAAGCATTGCATACATGAGGCTCCGACCACGAAGCATAAGGCACCTTCGCCATGTGTTCTCTTTCTTGAGATGTCTTGGGACAATCTTTGCTCGAAAAGAGTAATTCCAGACCTAGATGGTTGCCCACCTTTCTTGGAATTCTGCATTGCATACTTCTCGAGAATTTTATCTATGTATGAAGCCCCGAGAGAGAGCTATCATTTTGTTCTTTTTCGATCTCTTAAGATTCGAATGCCTAGAACATAATTAGCTTCTCCTAAGTCCTTCATGTCAAACTGTTTGGTAAGCCAAACTTTGACTGATGATAAAGCCCCTACATCATTGCCAATAAGTAGAATATCATCAACATATAACAATAGAAAAACCACTTTCCCTTCTTGAATATGTTTATAAACACAAGTTTCGTCCATATTCTGTTGGAATCCAAAAGTCTTCACCACTTGGTCAAATCTTTTGTTCCAAGAACGGGAAGCTTGCTTTAATCCATAAATGGATTTCAACAACTTGCAAACTTTTCCCTCTTGACCCTTAGCCCCAAAGCCTTCTGGTTGTACCATATAGATACTCTCCTCAAGATGGCCATTCAAGAACGCCGTCTTGACATCCATTTGCCAGATCTCGTAGTTGAGAGCAGCCGCAATGGATAAGAGAATGCGGATGGACTTAAGCATGGCTACAGGCGAAAAGGTTTCCTCGTAGTCGATTCCTTCCTTTTGCGTGTATCCCTTAGCTACCAGTCTAGCCTTATAGGTTTCGACCTTTCCTTCTGCATTTCTCTTTCTCTTGTAGACCCATTTACACCCAATGGGCTTAATCCCATCGGGAAGATCTACAAGTTCCCAGACTAGATTAAAATCCATAGATTTCATCTAAAGCTTTCATGGCTTACATCGAGAGGTTTGCATCAACATCCTCCATAGCTTCTTTGTAAGTATAAGGATCTCTGTCATGTTCTAGAGATTACGCCAAAAAGGTTTCCCCATTAGCCATGAATCTCTGGGGTTCATAAGAAAATTAAGATCCTCCCTCTTGAAGCCCCTTAGGTTGTTGTTGGGTTTCCTCTTCTACTACGATTGGATCGGTTTCCAAAGGGCAGTTGGTATGACTAAGTCACTCGACATTTCCTCAAGCACTATTTTTCTCACGAGGCTTAAAGTCGTTCATGTAACTTTCCTCAAGGAATGTTGCATTCGTTGAAACCACGACTTTATTTTCCTTGGGATTATAGAAATAACCCCTTTCGTCCCTTCGGATAACCTACAAAAATGCATATACGAATGTGCTTCCAACTTGTTCGCTTCCTTGTCCGGGACATGTGCGGGACATCCCCATATGCGAATATGATTCAAGGATGTCTTCCTGCCCGTCCACAACTCGTGAGGAGTTTTAGGAACCGACTTTGTTGACACGTTGTTGAGGAAGATAACATGCGGTTTGTAAAGCATATCCCCGTAAAGATATAGGCAATGTCGAATAACTCATCATGGACCGTACCATGTCCAACAAGGTTCTATTTCTTCTCTCAGCTACACCATTCTGCTGTGGAGTGCCAGGTGCAGTTAAATGGGATAGAATCCCATTCTCTAATAAGTATCCGGTCAACTCATCCGAGAGGTATTCTCCACCTCGATCGGATCGAAGTGCCTTTATGGGTTTACCCAGTTGCTTTTCCACTTCAGCCCGAAACTCCTTGAATTTATCAAAAGTTTCGCTTTTGTGACGCAATAGGTACACATAACCATATCTTGAGTAATCGTCAATAAAAGTGACGTAATACTCATACCCTCCTCTTGGCTTGGATTTCATGGGACCACAAACATCACTATGCACAAGTTCAAGAACACCTTCAGCCCTATTGCCTTTAGACCCAAATGGTCTTTTGGTCATTTTGCCCTCCAAACAAGATTCACATTGGGGTAAGGACTCAACCTTTAAAGAACTTAAAGGTCCATCCTTTACCAACCTCTGTATCCTGTTAAGGCTAATGTGGCCAAGTCGCAAATGCCAAAGATATGTCTCATTAAAGTGAGAAGTTTTAAGCCTTTTAGAGTTATTAATGACTTCAGTGTTTAGCAGTGAGTCCATCTTTGGTTTGATAAAATATAGATTATTTTGCATCCATCCATCACAGATAAAAGACTTGTTTTTATGAATCACAACTTTATTATTAAAAGAAACTGAATAAGAATCCTTAAATAAACAAGCAACAGAAATAAGATTCCTCTTGAATTGAGGAACATAAAAACAGTCTCGCAAAAAATAAACTCCTATAACTATCAAAATAAAGATGGACGTCTCCTTGAATCAGGGATGGAGGTTTTCGCTTCACCAACACTAGTGTTCCATCGCCCATCCTCAACGTGAAGCTTTCATTTAGAAGACTTCTCGTTTGCTTGAGCCCCTGCAGAGAAACACATACATGATTAGTTGCTCTAGAATCTATGACCCAATTGTCACTGGATTCCTCAACTAGACATGCTTCCACAATCAAAAGATCACACTCACCTCCTTTGCCTTTAGCGGCTAGGTAGTCTTTGCAATTCTTCTTCATGTGCCCCACCTTCCCGAAATGAAAGCATTTAAGCTTGTTCGGGTTCCTCTTCTTCTTGTTCTTGCCCTTGTTTGGCGGAACTGAAGAACTCTCCTTCTTAGCTACTTGCTTCTTCTTTCCATTCCCTGAAGGGGGTTTGGAAGAAGATGCCTCAAACAAAGTTGGCTTCCACAATAGTTGACCCCTTGATCATCCGGTCGAACTTTTGGAGTTCTTGCATCAACTCGTCGGGGTTATATATTCTGTCTAGCGCTCAAATTGAATGTTGCCCTAAACGGAATATATTCCTTCGACAAAGTCTCAAAGATCATGGTCGGTTGAGACTCAAAGATCGATGTTGGCCCCATTGGTCCGAACTTCACCAAATAGCCCATCACCTTCAAAGATATGTTCCTTTATGGAAGACCCAGCCTTACGTCTACAATTAATAAGGTTGCTAAGGGCTTCCCGACGTTTTTCGATGGCTTGGCCACCGAACATGTCCTAAAGATTATCCATAATCTGACGAGCCGTTATGTAATCTTCATGTTGTGCTTGTAGCAGTGGACATGCTCGCCATCATATAACAAATGAGCCATATTGTCGAGTCCTTCCAGCGTTGATACGCTACGAAAACCTCATTAGGAGCATCAACGGGTGGCTCCGGAGGACAAGGTGTGTCAAGACGAAATTCGGTTTCTCAAAGGTTAGGACGATCTTTAGGTTCCTTTTCCAATCGGTAAAATTCTCTTGATTAAGTTGTGTTTATTAAGTATCGATGATAATGCGCTAGAAGACATTTTGATCTACAATAAACATTCATATATCTAGTATAAGCAAACTTGCATAAACATTTAGTAATCAAACATATATACATGTTATAATGCAACAAATATGTTTGTGTGTCAAAACCTTGAAAAATCACAACCTCACAACGATAATTCCCAACTCAAAATTTTGTAAGTCTCCTAGGGAGAACATGCAAAATTTAATTGGGAACACGGATCCCCTCCGATCGATATATACCATCCGGATCAATCTCATCAAAGCATATATTGATAATCGTTTTCTTTGGCCATTAATTTAATTATCGAGCTCCTAGGGAGATTAATAATTAAATTAATCTTGAGTGTATAACCATCGTTTCCTATTTGATCCATATATTACAATTGTCACCTAGGGGTGTACAACCATAAAAATATGCTCAAATAAATTATCCTCTCGGAGATCCACTTTGGTACATAATGAATCCCTTCCAGGGGTCGGTATCACCATGTGTTACCGGACCAACGATGGAGGCCATGGGTCTTTTCTTCAAAAACCCTCACCCACTCAATCTCTTGGAAAACAAGGTTTTATGTTAAGAAATATGCATGAACAATTTTAATGAGTGGCACTCCCTATTCTATATGACATGTTATCACATATATAGCAAATCATATTATATGCAATCATACAAAGCAATTAAGCTAGGCAACAAGCATAATAATAATAATAACCGTAATATTATGGTTCCATCCTAGAGAAAAGAAAGAAATTAAAGATTACAAAGAATAATTGAAACATATATCGATTCTTCATCTTGAATCTTCCCGGTTGTCCTTGAATTCTTCATCACAATCTAATTCCGGTTATCATAAAATTATTTTCCATGTTTTCTTGAAAAAAATCTCAAAAAACTGCAAAATCGTATACTGTCTCGTTAGGTCCGGTCGACCGGAGACAGAGTAGTTATACTCTACCGGTCGACCGCCTTACACTAACAGGTCGACTGGTGCGGTCGACCGGTGCCCGTGCGACAGTAACCCAGATTTTCAGAAATCAAAGCAGTTTTTCAATTTATTCAAAAAACACAAAACAATTTTATAAACCAAGGAAAAATTAGATACCTTCATATCCTTCATCTTGAAAATCCATCTTCAATCTTCTCCAAGAATTTTACATAAAAATTCCTATACCGTTTTCCGGTTTACAAAATTTCTACTAAAGAAAATAAAATAAACCCTAACGGCGATGATAGGCCGCATATCTAATTACATTGCAAAGAACAAATTCCTATACAACCATTCTAAACTCTAAGGAACCATAACGGTAAAAATTAAATAATAAATAATCATTGATAATTCATAAATGACAACCAATAATAATTATTTAATCATTCATTCACCATATATTCATGACAACAACATAATATAGAAACCCTAGAGTGCCATCTCTCTAAAATATCAATTCAAGCATAAAAGAGATATTTTTAGATCACAAATCTATGTACATAGCATAATCATGAACAAATAACCATGGCTCTGATACCAATTGTTGGAAAATAATGGCATCGAGTGCGCAACGGAATTTAAAAAATTTAATCAACATCAAAGCCAAACAAGAACATGTTCATGATGCTATATAACATAAATACTAAAGATCTAAATCATACCTTTTGAGATTTCAGGAAACAGCACGTCTGACAGATCAAAGCGTTCCAAATAACAACCGGAAGAGCCTCAACCAACTGGTCTTCTTTGCTATTCTCGTTTCCACGATCGGTGTGCGGGTGGGCACACTTTGTTTTAATCTCCTCTTGGTATTCTTGATCTCCTTCCAATCACAAGAGAGCCAAAGAAAAATTGTTCTTGATAATTAAACAATTTTTCCTCTTGAATCTCTTATCAATAGCCTCCAAAAAGTCTCTAGTGATCTAATGAGTAATGTGACTTAATAGGCTATTTATACTATTTAGGAAGTCATACTTCCGTAACAATTAGGTTTCCCAAAGATTTAATCGCACCCAGAGTCGATTTTGCCACATCAAGACGCTGCGTTACGGCGTTACAACCGGTCGACCGGAGACAGAGACGTTATAACTCACCGGTCGACCTGTCCTTCACAAACCGGTCTACCCACCGGTCAACTGGACCGGTCGATCGGATCGGTCGACCGGACCGGTCGACCTGTGATCGGTCTACCCACCGATCAACCTGTCTGCACTGACGAAAGTTGTTTTTCTAGTTTTCCAACATGGGAAACTTGCATAGAGCCTCAGTTTTGATTCAAGCAACCCAATAGAGAAATTGCCTGATCAAAACAGTCATATAATTGTCTTCCCATATTAAACAACTCTTAAAACAATAATTCAACCAATTTATCTAGAATCAATTTATCCATTAATTCACCCGATAAATCACTCATGAATTAACTTTGAACCTCTTTTACGGAAATAACACAAGTTACCAATATGTAGGAAATATACCGTATCGTTACAGGAAATTATGTGAGCTAGCAAAGGGACCCGATGGACATATATAAATCAAGCTCCTATAATCACAACGCTACTTGTAAACCAACAAGTCCGTCTCATGATTATAAAACTCTAGCGCTATTCCACTAAAAGCCTAGAGCTGCACTCTCGATTTATAAAGCATATTTACAAAGCTCTGATTAGCTCTAGTCCATGACTCATATATTAGTATATCATCCCCATAGGATATCCACAATCGAGTTGAGGTCAAGTTCTGTTTTACCTTCCCGATTACATTTATCTTATGTTCCATTATCAAACCATTGGAAAAACACTATTCATACTATTACAAATAGTAAACCATTAGATAACACAGAGTAGTCTAATGGCCGAGCGCTCGTATTTTCCAATCCCATCGATAATGCATAAGAGGATATCATTGACTCTTTATAGGAGCTATGGATTCCACTATCTATGAATAACGAATCTACGCATACACGAGTCATACCCCCAATGCACCGGCAAGCGTACCTTTACATAATGTCAGGATGTCTCCCTTTAGTACATCAAAGGATACAAGTCAAGTATACGGGTTCATCATCCATCTCAGGATTAAGATGACAACATATAATTCGTCAAAAGTGAATTGTTTTATTCAAACATAATTATTAATTAAAACAATTCATCTTTGGTCCGATCCAATATAGATTTCACCATTAGAAACTATATCAATGTCTCTACCCATGGAGTCCCACCTCCGACGACCAAGACAAGCCGTCTCCGTTAGGAAGTAGACAACATAACAATCTTAATATGAATAAAGCGCCCAACTTTATTCCCTCGATTGTGGATCATAAGATTTAGACTATCATCTTTAGATTCTTATCTTCTGCATGTTCTTCACATTACATGCATGATCTAAAGATTTAGAATGACAGTCTCAGACTTTCTGTTTGCTTATCATACATTCAACTATTATGAACATAAAGAGGACAATACATAGATATATAAACAAATCTTCATTAATAGTCAAAATGTCTCGAAGAAAATTGTTACATTTATTCCTAAGGGCATAAACGCTAACAGTTTTGATATTCATGCACATAAATTGATTAGATGAATATTCTACTTATTTCCAGTAGTATGTCAAATCCTATAATCTCACTATACAAAACTGAAACACTGACTAGAGATAAACTATGCGAGTGGTAAAGTAACGTAAACAACTTACATTCATGTGATGAATATAAGTTTGTCCCAAATGGAGGATTGTCCTCCTGTCCTTAACGAAAACACAGTAGCTAACTGTTAGCTAAGATTGTGCGTGGTAATTCATAAGAAGTATGAAGGCATGGAGACAACTTATGAGATAATGCAGTCATCAGATACCGTATCTGAAAATCCATAAAACAAAAGGGTTGGCTAAATACTGTAAGGGCCTAAGTAAAAGACAAAAGGAAAGTCGTTTCCAATAAAATAAAGGAAAAGGAATCAAGCAAACACGATTTGCTAGTTCTAGAAACATGTTTAGTAAAAAGGGTAATTCCTTATTCTTGGATAGTAGATTCAGGAGTTGCTATAGATGTTTGTTTTCTTTATTAAGTCTTAGTTCTTACAAGGAAAGTCGTTTCCACCGAAATAAAGAAAGGAACTCAAGCAAATATGATTTGCTAGTTCTTAAAACATGTTTAGTAAAAAGGATGATTCCTTATCCTGAATAGTTGATTCAGGAATAACTAATCATGTTTGTTTTCCTTATTAAGTTTTAGCGCTTAAATGGAAATTGTTTTCACCTAAACAAAGAAAATAAATCAAAGTAAATAAGATTTACTAATTCTAAAAACATCTTTAGTGGAGGGTGATTCCTCGTCCTGGATAGTTGATTCGGGAGCAACTAATCATGTTTTGGTTTTCTTTGCAAAATATTACTTCTTACGAAGAACTTGCCATCAGGGACTACACGATGAAAGTGGGAATACCGCGAGGATATTGGCAAAAGGCAGTGGGAGAAGTTAGACTTCAATTTTGGAAATACCTTGTTGTGAACAATGTTTATTTCCCACCAAGCATAAACATAAATTTGATTTCTAATTCCAAATTATTTGAACAATTGCTTTTAAATAAAAATCTAGTCCACATCTTTCGGAATGGTTCTGATATATGTTCTGGATATTTGGAAAATAGTTTATACCGTTTAAACCGATGCCTGGCTCACTGCAAAATATTGAAAAGTTCAAAAGTTGCCAAAACTTAAGAATAAGGAGCAAAGGATCTCTCACGATAAATAACACATATATGTGGCATCTTAGACTTGGTCATATTAGCCTAAACACGATTTAAAGACTGGTAAAAGATGGTCCTTTACGCGAACTAAAAGTTACTGAGCGTCCAACTTATGAATCTTATCTGGGAGGCAAAATGACCACGGGCCTTCCATGACGAAAGGAGAAAGAGCCACAAAACCTCTTCAGCTAATACATTCGGATGTATGTGGACCGTTAAACGTCCAAGACAAAGGAGGTTACGAATATTTCATCATTTTCATTGACGATTATTCAAGATATGGTTATGTTTACCTAATGCAATGGAAATCTGAAACTTTTTGAAAGTTTAGAGAATTCCGAGCAAAAGTTGAAAAATAGTTAGCTAAAACAATCAAGACACTTCAATTAGATTGAGGGGATGAATACCTGGACTAAGAGTTTCAGGATTTCTTGATTGAAGAAGGTGTTGTTGGGAATAATGTCTTGAAAGCATGAGATGTAAAAGGATATTTATTATTTATTTAATAAAATAGTTTATTCATCATTTTATGTGCATATATTTATGAATGTTTTATGAATATCAAATAAAATTCCTTGATTATTTATGTAACCTTCAACATGGTATATAAGTGTCATATACAAGAGGATAATGTTTAAGGATAATAATCAAAAGTAACTGTTCATAATGAATTTAATTAAAGTTCAGAATCTTTAATTAAAATGTTATAAATACATGTCATTTCCATTTAGAATGGAATGGTGTTATCCGCACTGTTAATATGGCGAGATATTGAATGAGTGTATTTCGCATAATGAGATTATGTGGAACATGGACGCAGACACAATATGAATTTCTAATAATTTCCGTTGAGCATAGAAATTCTAATTGAGTCTACCGATGGTCATATATAGAATGATCTTAATCCTGAGTTCTTAACAAACTCCTATTTATGGATTTATGTCTTTTGATTTACTCGCATGCAGATTCGAGACCCTGAATCCTATTCCTTGTATTTTGGAGACATAATGAAATAGGTAGCTGGGAATGTTATTATACGAGATGGAATCCATTCCTTCTTGAGAGAGAAGCAGATAAATAATTCTCTTGAGTGTTGATTCGGTACTTGGATTAGTAAGAGCGCTCTAGTTCATGAATGTGTTTTATGAATCACTATCCATTAGAGAATCAATGGTACTCAAGGATAAAGATGTAATTAGAGAGGTTAACAGATTCTACCTTACTCTAATTATTAATTATTTATGGAGAATCGATCTATATGCAATGACTATATCAAATGGACACTTCACAGTTTAGAAGTAATTAATGTCTATAATTCCGAGAGTGCAATTCCAAGTTTATAGTGGAGTAACTATTGGAATTAATAGAATTAATTAACTAATTAAAGTGTTTAATTAATTATTAATTTTATTGGAGCTCAGAATTATAGGTCCATTAGTCCACGCGCCGTCCTTGTAATTCTACCAGACACAAAGGGCAAAATGGGAATTTTAGAATTACGGAATTCTAAAATTAAATACTCGGAGAATAATTAATTGAGAATTAATTATTAATTAAATAATGAGATTATTTAAATTTGAATTTGAACATATCTAGATTTATCCATTTAAACTTATTTGATAAGTTGTTCAATTTAGAATTCAAATTAATTTAAGTTTGACTTAAATTCGAATTTGAATCTGAATTAAAATTGGACTACTGGATAAAGGATAAAATATCTTCTCCTTCCTTATCCTATTTAGGCGCCACACACAGGGATAAAACCCTAGTGTGTGGCCGGCCACCTAAGAGATAAGGGGAAGGGATTTTTTGTTCCAAAATTCAAAATTGGAGATAAGGATTTGATCCTATTTTGAAGTTTGACTTCTTCTCTTTAAATATGAGATAAATGAAAAATTGTGAGACAATTTTTGAAACACTTTCTGCCCTAGTGTCCCTAGAGGTGGCCGAATTCTCATATATAAAAAAAAAAAGAGAGTGAAAATTTTCTCTCCAAAAATTCCACATCGTGCATGCGTTGGTGTTTGTGGAAATTCGAGTGTTTTAGAAACCGTTTTGTCCGACGTGTGCCCACACACACGCTCACGTGGAATCAAGGAATTGACGTGGAAGACTTTGGTGTTCTAAACACAAAAGCTTGGAGCTAGGACTGTTCATGGTCAAAGAAAATCAAGATATCATCCGAGTCGGCTACAAGGTATTTTTTTGGTTGATCCTTGAATCTTATAAATTAATGAGATTAATTTATTGGTGCATAAATTAATATAATCTATAGAGTATCTCAAAAGTTTTATGAAAATTTTTGTTATACATGATCCACTATTCCGCTGCGTTTCCGCCGCCGAATTCGATTCGGCAACCAACAATTGGTATCAGAGCGGTCTATAGACGATATTAATTTATGCTTCGATTATTTGATAATCAAAGTCAATATTAAATATGTGATATTTAAATATGTATGTATGTGATGAGTAGGCACTTGCATTTAAGGATGTTTATTTTTATTCATGATGATGAATGTATGGATGATGGATTTGGTCGTTAATTATTTAGTTCCATGGATCGGTTATATTCATTCGTTAATAAATTATTTGTAATTTAATTCGGGATTAGAATTATTGTAATTCTAGGATTTGGGTGGAATTAGGGTTTTTTGATTTTGAATCAAGAAGGAGGCCTTGAAGATCATGTTTGAAGCCTTCAAAGAAGCCCAGAAAAAGTGCCTGGAAAGTTCCAGAAACGCGCCCCAGCGCGCGGCCAGGCCACGCCCAGCGCGCTTGGCGGCCCAAGTTTCCGAAACCCTCGTAAAGCGTGCCGACGAGCTCGGAAAAGTTTCGGATCCCAAGGAAGGTGAAATCCAACCCGGAGACAAAGAATGAAGCCGAAGAATAAAGAATTCAAGAATCGAAGACCCGTTGATATAACGGAAGAATATAATTATTGTAATTATTTATTTATTCGATTCGATTGAGTTGTAATTTATTTTTTCATGGGACCCGGTCAAATCCATCTCAATAGTTGATTGCATATATATTTTATGTTGATAATTATATATTATATATGTCCATGCATATAACATGCCATGTAGATATAATGTGCCTACTCATATGTTTTTATAACATGCCATGCATACACGCGCAAATGTTATTATTTATTTTATTTATTATAAAAGTGTTTTAGAAAAATAAAATAAAAATAAGAACCATGCGCTGAAAATCGATTTAATATGATTAAATTGATTTAAGTTGCAAAATTGATTTGCAAAATAATGTTACATGTGAAATTGAATTTAAAAGTTAAATTTTTGAATTTCACATATCCGAAATATAAATTGTTTATTTTTCAATTTGAAAATCATGAGATGTTTTTCAAACAAAATACATATGTGCAAAATAATGAGTGGGAGAGGGTTGTATGACTATACGACCCACTGGTCTCCATCATTAGTTCAACACCGTGAGATTCGAAAGGGGCTTCGCGACGACACCGATTCCGCACTCCCTACGGAAAGTGTTCTTTCGGATCAATAACAAGGTTGACTTCCTAGCGATAGGATTCAAGGATGTATTTCCGGTTTGACCTACCCTACGGCGGCACTCCGGAGTTAAGTCTGTAGAGAATCTAAAATGATGGGTTTACTCATGGAGATATAATCAAATTGTTGATTATATTTTTGACCAAAATTAACGGTTGTTGATAAATATGAAAATATGAGATATTTTGATTATATTTATTAATTGAGAAGGTCTCGGTTCAATTTGCGATATTTTGACCTACCCTACCCTACGGCGGCACTATATTCGTGGTAAATTGAATTATCGTTGGCACCCAAAATTAAAACATGATTTATGTATTTTCATGTGCATCATGCATCATATTTAATTGTGCCAAAATTAACATGCCTTGATATTCATGCACATAAATTGATTAGATGAATATTCTATTTATTTCCAAAGCAATATGTCGAATCCCATTATCACACTACTAGCGACTGAAAAATTAGACGGTGATAATTATGCTAAGTGGAAAAGTAACATGAACATACTATTGGTCCTGCGAAGACTATAAGTTTGTCCTAGCGGAGGAATGTCCTCCGAACCCCCAAGCAATCGCAACCAAAACTGCGAGGGACCTTTTGATCGCTGGATCAAGGCCAACAATAAAGCAAAGTGCTTTTATGCCCAAAGATGAGCGATGTGCTTCAGAAGAAGCATGAGGAGATGGAGACCGCTTATGAGATAATGGAGTCTCTAGAAGCCATGTTGGCGCTCCTTGAAAAAAAAGGCTCGTTTGGATGCGATGAAGGGCTTTCATGAACGACAAGATGAAGAAAGGTTCTTGGTCAAGGCACATGTTCTCGAACATGATTGATCACCTCCACGTTATGGAGCTCAATGGTGCCAAAATCGATGAAGCCACCCAAGTTGGCATCATCCCGAAAGCCTTGTCCTCGACTTTCATGAGTTCGTAAACAACTTTGTTATGAATAAGAAAAAGTGCAATCTCAATTGAACTCATGAATGACCTGCAAAACTCGAATCCACCAACAAAAGAAGGGAGGAGAAGCAAATGTTTAGAAGTTGCAGGAAGTTCGGTAAAAACAAAAGGAAAACCAGAACTGGGAAGAGGAAAGAAGGAAAGAACAAGAGACCCAAGAAAGCAAAGGGCCCCATCCAGAAACCCAAAGGAAAATGTTTCCACCGCAATGGCGAAGGGCAATGGAAGAGAAATCGTAACAAGTATCTCGAGGAGCTGAAAAAGAAAAAGGAACAAGGTAAATCAGATTTACTAGTCCTTGAAACATGTTTAGTAGAGGGTGATACCTCAGCCTGGATAATTGATTCAGGCGCAACTAATCATGTTTGTTTCTCTTTGCAGAGTCTTAGTTCTTATACTGAGTTAGCCGATGGGGACTACACGATGAAAGTAGGCAATGGCGCAAGAGTTTCGGCAAAAGTAGTGGGAGAAGTTAGACTTCATTTTAGGGAAATAAATTTTTAGTTTTGAACAATGTTTATTTTATTCCAGACATTCGCAAAAATTTGATTTCTGTGGCCAAATTATTTGAACAATTATTTAAAGTTTATTTTGATAATGAATTTGTTCATATTTCTCGAAATGGTTTAAATATTTGTTCTGGACGTCTGGATGATGGTTTATATTGTATAAAACCAATACCTAATTCACTGCTTAACACTGAAATGTTCAAAGTTACCAAACCTAAGAATAAAAAGCAAAAGATTTCTCACGAAAATAACACATATCTGTGGCACCTTAGACTTGGTCACATTAACCTAAATAGGATTGAAAGACTGGTAAAGGATGGTCCTTTGTGTGAGCTAAAAGTTTGCAAGCTTCCAGTCTGTGAATCTTGTTTGGAAGGTAAGATGACCAAGAGACCTTTTACAGCAAAAGGAGTAAAAGCTACAGAACCCCTACAGCTGATACATTCAGATGTATGTGGACCGTTAAACATCCAAGCTAGAGGAGGTTACGAATATTATGTTACCTTTATTGACGACTATTCGAGATATGGTTATGTTTACTTAATGCAACGGAAATCTGAAACTTTTGGAAAGTTTAGAGAATTTCGAGCAGAAGTTGAAAAACAATTAGGTAAACCAATCAAGACACTTCGATTAGATCGAGGGGGTGAATACCTGGACCAAGAGTTCTGGGATTTCTTGATTGAAGAAGGTGTGGTATCCCAATTGATCGCACCGGTACACCACAATGTAATGGTGTGGCGAAAGGAGAAATCGGACTTTGCTCGACATGATAAGATCAATGTTGAGTTATTCTTCACCGCCTACTTCTTTTTGGGGTTATGCCCTAAAAACCGCTATGTATATTCCGAATCTAGTTCCATCTAAATCTATACCTAAGACTCCCCTAGAGTTGTGGAATGGTCAAAAACCTAGTTTGAGACACATTCGCATATGGGGAGTCCAAAGACATCGCCGAGGCAAAAGACCGGGAAGTTGGAACCAAGGTCAGAAGTATGCATCTTTGTGGGATACCCACAAGGGATAAGAGGAGGACTGTTTTATAGTCAAGCAGATCAAAAGGTGTTTGTATTGACAAATGCCACATTTCTGGATCATGACTATATGATAGATTTCAAGCCCAGAAGTAAGATAGTATTAGAAGAGTTACTTTCCGATGAGATCGGACAACATTTGACAAGAGTTGTCGGATCACTCAGAGAAAAGACCACAGTTCCTGATCAGACTCCTACGACACCTCGTCGTAGTGGGAGGGTAAGCAGGTTACCCGACCGTTATACTTGGGAAGCCCAAATCGTCATTGCTGATGACGGTAAGGAGGATCCATCGACCTTTAGGGATGCGATGGATGATTCTGATAAGGAAGAATGGCAAGCAGCTATGAAACTCGAGATGGAGTCTATGCACTCTACCTCAGTCTGGCAACTTGTAGATCTACCCAAAGGGGTAAAACCCATTGGATGCAAGTGGATCTTCAAGAGAAAGAGAGGAGCGGATGGAAAAGTAGAGACTTTTAAAGCAAGGTTAGTGGCTAAGGGTTATACCCAAAAGGAGGGAGTTGACTATGAGGAAACTTTTTCGCCAGTAGCCATGCTTAAGTCCTTCCGGATACTCCTGGCCATTGCAGCATATTTTGACTATGAGATATGGCAGATGGACGTCAAAACAGCTTTTCTGAATGGCTATCTTGATGAAACCATCTATATGGATCAGCCGGAGGGTTACATAGTGGAAGGCCAACAGTAGAAAGTCTGCAAACTGCAAAGGTCCATTTATGGACTGAAGCAGGCTTCTAGATCATGGAACATCAGGTGTGATGAGGTTGTAAAGTCTTATGGATTTGATCAAAACATTGATGAACCATGCGTCTACAAGTATAAGAAAGAAGAGAAAGTGGTCTTCTTAATTCTTTACGTCGATGACATCCTACTTATTAGGAATGATGTGGGAATGATGACCGATGTAACGGAGTGGTTAGCCAGCCAATTCCAAATGAAAGATTTGGGAGAGGCAAGCTATGTTCTTGGGATCAAGATTATTCGAGATCGCAAGAAAAAGCTTTTGGCGTTATCACAAGCATCTTATATAGACAAAGTGTTGTGTAGGTATTCGATGCAAAACTCCAAGAAAGGGAATTTGCCTTCTAGGCATGGTATTCATCTTTCTAAGGAGCAATGTCCTAAGACCCCAGCAAAGAGGATGAAGATATGAGAAGGTATCCCTCACGCTTGGTGTGGGAAGCCTTATGTATGCCATGTTGTGTACAAGACCGGATATCTGCTATGCAGTGGGAGTAGTCAGTCGCTACCAGTCCAACCCAAGATTGGATCATTGGGTTGCAGTAAAGTGTATTCTCAAGTATCTTAGGAGAACGAGAAACTATATGTTAGTAAATTCCGGAGAAGATCTGTCTCTCACCGGATACAAAGATTCTGATTTCCAATCAGATAGAGATAGTTGACGGTGGACATCTGGATTTGTGTTCACTCTTAATGGAGGAGTCATGGTATGGAGAAGTATAAAGCAAAAGTGTGTTGCTGACTCGACCATGGAAGCTGAATATGTTGCAGCTTGTGAAGCCGCAAAAGAAGCTACATGGCTCATGAAGTTCTTAACTGATCTGGAAGTTGTTCCAGATATGGATAAGCCAATTAAGCTCTACTGTGACAACAGTGGAGCGGTGGCTAATTCAAAAGAACCTAGAAGCCATAAGAGTGCGAAACATATAGAAAGGAAATATCACCTGATCAGAGACATTGTGGATAGAGGCGATGTCGCCGTTCTGAATATCGCGTCAGAGGACAACCTTGCTGACCCGTTCACCAAGACATTGCCATTGAATGTTTTTGATCGGCACTTAGATGGATTTGGGATTAGAGACATGACACACCTGCTTTAGGACAATTGCCAGATTGTTGGGAATAGTGTCCTGAAAGCATGAGATGTAAAAGGATATTTATTATTTATTTAATAAAATAGTTTATTCATCATTTTATGTGCATATATTTATGAATATTTTATGAATATCAAATAAAATTCCTTGATTATTTATGTAACCTTAAACATGGTATATAAGTGTTATATAAAGAGGATAATGTTTAAGCATAATAATCAAAAGTAACTGTTCATAATGAATTTAATTAAAGTTCGGAATCTTTAATTAAAACATTATAAATACATGTCATTTCCATTTAGAATGGAATGGTGTTATCCGCACTGTTAATATGGCGAGATATTGAATGAGTGTATTTCGCATAATGAGATTATGTGGAACATGGCCTTGAACACAATATGAATTTCTAATAATTTCCGTTGAGCGTAGAAATTCTAATTGAGTCTACCGATGGTCATAAATAGAATGATCTTAATCCCGAGTTCTTAACAAACTCTTATTTATGGATTTATGTCTTTTGATTTACTCGCACGGATTCCGAGACCCCTGAATCCTATTCCTTGTATTTTGGAGACATAATGAAATAGGTAGCTGGGAATGTTATTATACGAGATGGAATCCATTCCTTCTTGAGAGAGAAGCAGATAAATAATTCTCTTGAGTGTTGATTCGGTACTTGGATTAGTAAGAGCGCTCTGGTTCATGAATGTGTTTTATGAATCACTATCCATTAGAGAATCAATGGTACTCAAGGATAAAGATGTAATTAGAGAGGTTAACAGATTCTACCTTACTCTAATTATTAATTATTTATGGAGAATCGATCTATATGCAATGACTATATCAAATGGACACTTCACAGTTTAGAAGTAATTAATGTCTATAATTCCGAGAGTGCAATTCCAAGTTTATAGTGGAGTAACTATTGGAATTAATAGAATTAATTAATTAATTAAGGTGTTTAATTAATTATTAATTTTATTGGAGCTCAAAATTATAAGTCCATTAGTCCCCGTTGTTGGAAAAATAATAGCATCGAGTGCGCAGCGGAATTTAAAAATTTTAATCAACGTCAAAGCCAAACAAGAACATGTTCATGATGCTATATAACATAAATACTAAAGATCTAAATCATACCTTTTAAGATTTCAGAAACAAAGACGTCGACGGATCAAAGCTGCGTTCCAAACAAAGAACCGGAAGAGCCTCAACCAACTGGTCTTCTTTGCTATTCTCGTTTCCACGATCGGTGTCTTGGTGGGCACACTTCGTTTAATCTCCTCTTGGTATTCTTAATCTCCTTCCAATCACAAGAGAGCCAAAGAAAAATTGTTCTTGATAATTAAACAATTTTTCCTCTTGAATCTCTTATCAATAGCCTCCAAAAAGTCTCTCAAGTGATCTCTCCGAGTAAAGTGACTTAATAGGCTATTTATACTTTGTTTAGGAAGTCATATGTAACAATTAGGTTTCCCAAAGATTTAATCGCACTTTTCAGTCGATTTTGCCACATCAAGACGCATTACGCGTTACAACCGGTCGACCGGAGACAGAGACGTTATAACTCACCGGTCGTCCGGTCCTTCACAAACCGGTCTACCCACCGGTCGACCTGACCGGTCGATCGGACGAAATCGACTGTGACCGGTCTACCCACCGGTCAACCTGTCAAGATCGATGAAAGTTGTTTTTCTAGTTTTTCAACATGGGAAACTTGCATAGAGCCTCGGTTTTGATTCAAGCAACCCAATAGAGAAATTGCCCGATCAAAAATAGTCATATAATAGTCTTCCCATATTAAACAACTCTTAAAACAATAATTCAACAAATTTATCTAGAATTAATTTATCAATTAATTCACCCGATAAATCACTCATGAATTAACTTTGAACCTCTTTTACGAAATAACACAAGTTACCAATATGTAGGAAATACACCGTATCGTTACAGGAAATTAAGTGAGCTAGCAAAGGGACCCGATGGACATATATAAATCAAGCTCCTATAATCACAACGCTACTTGTAAACCAACAAGTCCGTCTCATGATTATAAAACTCTAGCGCTATTCCACTAAAAGCCTAGAGCTGCACTCTCGATTCATATAGCGATTTACAAAGCTCTAATTAGCTCTAGTCCATGACTCAATATATTAGTATATCATCCCCATAGGATATCCATAATCGACTTGAGGTCAAGTTCTGCTTTTTACCTTCCGATTACATTTATCTTATGTTCCATTATCAAACCATTGGAAAAATACTATTCATACTATTACAAACAAGAAACCATTAGATAACACAGAGTAGTCTAATAGCCGAACGCTCGTATTTTCCAATCCACCGATAATGCATAAGAGGATATCATTGACTCTTTATAGGAGCTATGGATTCCACTATCTATGAATAACGAATCTACGCATACACGAGTCATACCCCCAATGTACCGCAAGCGTACCTTTACATAATGTCGGGATGTCTCCCTTTAGTACATCAAAGGATACAAGTCAAGTATACGGGTTCATCATCCATCTCAGGATTAAGATGACAACATATAATTCGTCAAAAGTGAATTGTTTTATTCAAACAGAATTATTAATTAAAACAATTCATCTTTGGTCCGATCCAATATAGATTTCACCATTAGAAACTATATCAATGTCTCTACCCATGGAGTCCCACCTCCGACGACCAAGACAAGCCGTCTCCGTTAGGAAGTAGACAACATAACAATCTTAACATGAATAAAGCGCCCAACTTTATTCCCTCGATTGTGGATCATAAGATTTAGACTATCATCTTTAGATTCTTGTCTTCCGCATGTTCTTCACATTACATGCATGATCTAAAGATTTAGAATGATGATCTCAGACTTTTTGTTTGCTTATCATACATTCAACTATTATGAACATAAAGAGGACAATACATAGATATATGAAATAAACAAATCTTTATTAATAGTCAAAATGTCTCAAGAAAATTGTTACATTTATTCCTAAGGGCATAAACGCTAACAATCTCCCACTTGCACTTAAGTGAGTAAATGTGACATGCTACGCATCCCCATAGCCTCGACATGCTTCTCAAGACCTTAGCCGGCAGGGTCTTCGTGAACGGGTCACCATATTGTCCTCTCGACGCGATTTTGCATATTTCCACATGCCCTTCTTCAATAAAGCTTCTTATCACATGATACTTCCTGTCTATGTGCTTACTCATTTTCGATATCTTGGTTCTTTGGTGTTAGCTATTGCCGCATTGTTATCACAAAGATAGTCTCAATGGCTTATCCACACGGGAACAACTTCAAGATCCATCAAAAATTTATGGAGCCACACTGCTTCTTTTGAAGCATCACTAGCTGCCACATACTCGCCTTCCATCGTTGAGTCAAGTGCAAGTTTGCTTGACACTCCTCCAAACGCATGTAACCGCCTCCCGGAGTAAAGACAGTAACCCAAGTCGATTTCCTAGAATCCAAACAAGATTGAAAATCTGAATCAGATATCCTAGAGGTGTTAAATCCTCCCGGAATATACCAAAGATATAATTTCTAGTTCTCCGAAGATACTTGAATATATGCTTGACCGCAACCAATGGTTAGGTCCTGGATTCGACTAAAACGGACTTACAATCCCAACCGCATGGCAAATGTCCGGTCGAGTACAAAGCATTGCATACATGAGGCTCCCGACCATCAAGCATAAGGCACCTTCGCCATGTATTCTCTTTCTTCGGATGTCTTGGGACAATCATTTGTTCGAAAAGAGTAATTCCGAGACCTAGATGGTTGCCCACCTTTCTTGGAATTCGCATTGCATACTTCTCGAGAATTTTATCTATGTATGAAGCTTGAGAGAGAGCTATCATTTTGTTCTTTCGATCTCTTAAGATTCGAATGCCTAGAACATAATTAGCTTCTCCTAAGTCCTTCATGTCAAACTGTTTGGTAAGCCAAACTTTGACTGATGATAAAGCCCCTACATCATTGCCAATAAGTAGAATATCATCAACATATAACAGTAGAAAAACCACTTTCCCATCTTGAATATGTTTATAAACACAAGGTTCATCCATATTCAGTTGGAATCCAAAAGTCTTGACCACTTGGTCAAATATTTTGTTCCAAGAACGGGAAGCTTGCTTTAATCCATAAATGGATTTCAACAACTTGCAAACTTTTCCCTCTTGACCCTTAGCCCCAAAGCCTTCTGGTTGTACCACATAGATACTCTCCTCAAGATGGCCGTTCAAGAACGCCGTCTTGACATCCATTTGCCGGATCTCGTAGTGGAGAGCGGCCGCAATGGATAAGAGAATGCGGATGGACTTAAGCATGGCTACAGGCGAAAAAGGTTTCCTCATAGTCGATTCCTTCCTTTTGCGTGTATCCCTTAGCTACCAGTCTAGCCTTATAGGTTTCGACCTTTCCTTCGCATTTCTCTTTCTCTTGTAGACCCATTTACACCCAATGGGCTTAATCCCATTGGGAAGATCTACAAGTTCCAGACTAGATTAAAATCCATAGATTTCATCTCGGCTTTCATGGCTTCGTCCGATTTGCATCAACATCCTCCATAGCTTCTTTGTAAGTATAAGGATCTGTCATGTTCGAGAGATTACGCCAAAAAGGTTTCCCCATTAGCCATGAATCTCTCGGGTTCATGTCTCGATCCTCCCACTACGCCGAAGCCCCTTAGTACATTGTTGGGTTTCCTCTTCTACTACGATTGGATCGGTTTCCAAAGGAACAGTTGGTATGACTAAGTCACTCGACATTTCCTCAAGCACTATTTTGTTACGAGGCTTAAAGTCGTTCATGTAACTTTCCTCAAGGAATGTTACATTCGTTGAAACCACGACTTTATTTTCCTTGGGATTATAGAAATAACCCCTTTCGTCCCTCTTGGATAACCTACAAAAATGCATACTTCGAGCGTGCTTCCAACTTGTTCGCTTCCTTGTCCGGGACATGTGAGGACACCCCATATGCGAATATGGTTCAAGGATGTCTTCCTGCTCGTCCACAACTCGTGAGGAGTTTTAGGAACCGACTTTGTTGACACGTTGTTCGAGAAGATAACATGCAGTTTGTAAAGCATATCCCCGAAAAAGATATAGGCAATGTCGAATAACTCATCATGGACCGTACCATGTCCAACAAGGTTCTATTTCTTCTCTCGGCTACACCATTCTCTTTGGAGTGCAGTGCGATTAAATGGGATAGAATCCCATTCTCTAATAAGTATCCGATGAACTCATCAGAGAGGTATTCTCCACCTCGATCGGATCGAAGTGCCTTTATGGGTTTACCTAGTTGCTTTTCCACTTCAGCCCGAAACTCCCTGAATTTATCAAAAGTTTCGCTTTTGTGATGCAATAGGTACACATAACCATATCTTGAGTAATCATCAATAAAAGTGACGTAATACTCATACCCTCCTCTTGCCTTGATGTTCATGGGACCACAAACATCACTATGCACAAGTTCAAGAACACCTTCGGCCCTATTGCCTTTAGACCCAAATGGTCTTTTGGTCATTTTGCCCTCCAAACAAGATTCACATTGGGGTAAGGACTCAACCTTTAAAGAACTTAAAGGTCCATCCTTTACCAACCTCTGTATCCTGTTAAGGCTAATGTGACCAAGTCGCAAATGTCAAAGATATGTCTCATTAGAGTGAGAAGTTTTAAGCCTTTTAGAGTTATTAACAACTTCAGTGTTTAGCAGTGAGTCCATCTTTGGTTTGATAAAATATAGATTATTTTGCATCCATCCATCACGGATAAAAGACTTGTTTTTACTGAATCACAACTTTATTATTAAAAGAAACTGAATAAGAATCCTTAAATAAACAAGCAAATGAAATAAGATTCCTCTTAAATTGAGGAACATAAAAAACAGTCTCATAAAAATAAACTCCTATAACTATCAAAATAAAGATGGACGTCTCTCCCTTTGCTTCACCCAACACCAATGTTCCATCGCCCATCCTTAACGTGAAGCTTTCATTTAGAAGACTTCTCGTTTGCTTGAACCCCCCGCAGAGAAACACATACATGATTAGTTGCTCCAGAATCTATGACCCAGTTGTCACTTTGGATTCCTCAACTAGACATGCTTCCACAATCAAAAGATCACACTCACCTCCTTTTGCCTTTAACGGCTAGGTAGTCTTTGCAATTCTTCTTCATGTGCCCCACCTTCCCGCAATGAAAGCATTTAAGCTTGTTCGGGTTCCTCTTCTTCTTGTTCTTGCCCTTGTTTGGCGGAACTGAAGAACTCTCCTTCTTAGCTACTTGCTTCTTCTTTCCATTCCCTGAAGGGGGTTTGGAAGAAGATGCCTCAGCAAAGTTGGCTTCCACAATAGTTGACCCCTTGATCATCGCTCGAACTTTTGGAGTTCTTGCATCAACTCTGTCAGGGTTATATTCTGTCTAGCGCTCAGATTGAACGTTGCCCTAAACGGAATATATTCCTTCGACAAAGTCTCAAAGATCATGGTCAGTTGAGACTCAGTATCGATGTCGGCCCCATTGGTCGAACTTCACCAAATAGCCCATCACCTTCAAACATATGTTCCTTTATGGAAGACCCAGCCTTACATGTCTGCAGTTAATGAGGTTGCTAAGGGCTTCCGACGTTTTTCAGTGGCTTGGCCACCGAACATGTCCTCAAGATTATCCATAATCGACGAGCGATTATGTAATCTTCATGTTGTGCTTGTAGCACAGTGGACATGCTCGCCATCATATAACAACAGAGCCATATCGTCAGAGTCCTTCCAGCGTTGATACGCTACGAAAACCTCATTAGGAGCATCAACAGGTGGCTCGGAGGACAAGGTGTGTTCAAGTACGAAATTTAGTTTCTCAAAGGTTAGGGACGATCTTTAGGTTCCTTTTCCAATCGGTAAAATTCTCGCTTGATTAAGTTGTGTTTATTAAGTATCGATGATAATGCGCTAGAAGACATTTTGATCTACAATAAACATTCATATATCTAGTATAAGCAAACTTGCATAAACATTTAGTAATCAAACATATATACATGTTATAATGCAACAAATATGTTTGTGTGTCAAAACCTTGAAAAAATCACAACCTTACAACGATAATTCCCAACTCAAAATTTTGTAAGTCTCCTAGGGAGATCATGTAAAATTTAATTGGGAACACGGATCCCCTCCGATCAATATATACCATCCGGATCAATCTCTGTCAAAGCATATATTGATAATCGTTTTCTTTGGCCATTAATTTAATTATCGAGCTCCTAGGGAGATTAATAATTAAATTAATCTTGAGTGTATAACCATCGTTTCAACTATTTGATCCATATATTACAATTGTCACCTAGGGGTGTACAACCATAAAATATGCTCAAATAAATTATCCTCTCGGAGATCCACACGGTACATAATGAATCCCTTCCTAGGGTCGGTATCACCATGTGTTACCTGCGGACCAACGATGGAGGCCATGGGTCTTTTCTTCAAAAACCCTCACCCACTCAATCTTTTTGGAAAACAAGGTTTTATGTTAAGAAATATGCATGAACAATTTTAATGAGTGGCACTCCTATTCTATATGACATGTTATCACATATATAGCAAATCATATTATATGCAATCATACAAAGCAATTAAGCTAGGCAACAAGCATAATAATAATAATAACCGTAACATTATGGTTCCATCCTAGAGAAAAGAAAGAAATTAAAGATTACAAAGAATAATCGAAACATATATCGATTCTTCATCTTGAATCTTCCGGTTGTCCTTGAATTCTTTATCACAATCTAATTCCGGTTATCATAAAATTATTTTTCATGTTTTCTTGAAAAAATCTCAAAAAACTGCAAAATCGTATACTGTCCCGTTAGGTCCGGTCGACCGGAGACAGAGTAGTTATACACTACCGGTCGACCGCCTTACACTAACCGGTCGACCGGTGAGGTCGACCGGTGCCCGTGCGACAGTAACCCATATTTTCAGAAATAAAGCAGTTTTTCAATCTATTCAAAAAACACAAAACAATTTTATAAACCAAGGAAAAATTAGATACCTTCATCTCCTTCATCTTGAAAATCCATCTTCAATCTCCTCCAAGAATTTTACATAAAAATTCCTATACCGCTTTTTCGGTTTACAAAATTTCTACTAGAGAAAATAAAATAAACCATAACGGCGATGATAGGGCGCATATCTAATTACATTGCAAAGAACAAATTCCTATACAACCATTCTAAACTCTAAGGAACCATAACCGGTAAAATTAAATAATAAATAATCATTGATAATTCATAAATGACAACCAATAATAATTATTTAATCATTCATTCACCATATATTCATGACAACAACATAATATAGAAACCCTAGAGTGTCATCTCTCTAAAATATCAATTCAAGCATAAAAGAGATATTTTTAGATCACAAATCTATGTACATAGCATAATCATGAACAAATAACCATGGCTCTGATACCAATTGTTGGAAAAATAATAGCATCGAGTGCGCAGCGGAATTTAAAAATTTTAATCAACGTCAAAGCCAAACAAGAACATGTTCATGATGCTATATAACATAAATACTAAAGATCTAAATCATACCTTTTAAGATTTTCGAGAAACAAAGACGTCGACGGATCAAAGCGTGCCCAAACAAAGAACCGGAAGAGCCTCAACCAACTGGTCTTCTTTGCTATTCTCGTTTCCACGATCGGTGTGCGGGTGGGCACACTTCGTTTAATCTCCTCTTGGTATTCTTAATCTCCTTCCAATCACAAGAGAGCCAAAGAAAAATTGTTCTTGATAATTAAACAATTTTTCCTCTTGGAATCTCTTATCAATAGCCTCCAAAAAGTCTCTCAAGTGATCTCTCTGAGTAAAGTGACTTAATAGGCTATTTATACTGTTTAGGAAGTCATACTTCTGTAACAATTAGGTTTCCCAAAGATTTAATCGCACTCAGAGTCGATTTTGCCACATCAGCACGCATTACGCGTTACAACCGGTCGACCGGAGACAGAGACGTTATAACTCACCGGTCGTCCGGTCCTTCACAAACCGGTCTACCCACCGGTCGACCTGACCGGTCGACCGGACCGGTCGACCTGTGACCGGTCTACCCACCGGTCAACCTTTATGCAAGATCGATGAAAGTTGTTTTTCTAGTTTTTCAACATGGGAAACTTGCATAGAGCCTCGGTTTTGATTCAAGCAACCCAATAGAGAAATTGCACGATCAAAGCGGTCATATAATAGTCTTCCCATATTAAACAACTCTTAAAACAATAATTCAACAAATTTATCTAGAATTAATTTATCAATTAATTCACCCGATAAATCACTCATGAATTAACTTTGAACCTCTTTTACAGAAATAACACAAGTTACCAATATGTAGGAAATACACCGTATCGTTACAGGAAA
The DNA here is from genome assembly GCA_012066045.3 of Morus alba. Classification (NCBI taxonomy): domain Eukaryota; kingdom Viridiplantae; phylum Streptophyta; class Magnoliopsida; order Rosales; family Moraceae; genus Morus; species Morus alba. Next base: position 23,590,169 of record CP050225.2, read on the forward strand.
TTAAGTGAGCTAGCAAAGGGACCCGATGGACATATATAAATCAAGCTCCTATAATCACAACGCTACTTGTAAACCAACAAGTCCGTCTCATGATTATAAAACTCTAGCGCTATTCCACTAAAAGCCTAGAGCTGCACTCTCGATTCATATAGCGTATTTACAAAGCTCTAATTAGCTCTAGTCCATGACTCAATATATTAGTATATCATCCCCATAGGATATCCATAATCGACTTGAGGTCAAGTTTACATTTTTTACCTTCCCGATTACATTTATCTTATGTTCCATTATCAAACCATTGGAAAAACACTATTCATACTATTACAAACAGTAAACCATTAGATAACAAAGAGTAGTCTAATAGCCGAGCGCTTGTATTTTCCAATCCGCTGATAATGCATAAGAGGATATCATTGACTCTTTATAGGAGCTATGGATTCCACTATCTATGAATAACGAATCTACGCATACACGAGTCATACCCCCAATGTACCGGCAAGCGTACCTTTACATAATGTCAGGATGTCTCCCTTTAGTACATCAAAGGATACAAGTCAAGTATACGGGTTCATCATCCATCTCAGGATTAAGATGACAACATATAATTCGTCAAAAGTGAATTGTTTTATTCAAACAGAATTATTAATTAAAACAATTCATCTTTGGTCCGATCCAATATAGATTTCACCATTAGAAACTATATCAATGTCTCTACCCATGGAGTCCCACCTCCGACGACCAAGACAAGCCGTCTCCGTTAGGAAGTAGACAACATAACAATCTTAACATGAATAAAGCGCCCAACTTTATTCCCTCGATTGTGGATCATAAGATTTAGACTATCATCTTTAGATTCTTGTCTTCCATGTTCTTCACATTACATGCATGATCTAAAGATTTAGAATGAGCGATCTCGGACTTTTTGTTTGCTTATCATACATTCAACTATTATGAACATAAAGAGGACAATACATAGATATATGAAATAAACAAATCTTTATTAATAGTCAAAATGTCTCGAAGAAAATTGTTACATTTATTCCTAAGGGCATAAACGCTAACACCCGTGTCTTCCTTGTAATTCTACCAGACCCAAACGGCAAAATGGAAATTTTAGAATTACGGAATTCTAAAATTAAATACTCGAAGAATAATTAATTGAGAATTAATTGTTAATTAAATAATGAGATTATTTAAATTTGAATTTGAACATATCTAGATTTATCCATTTAAACTTATTTGATAAGTTGTTCAATTTAGAATTCAAATTAATTTAAGTTTGACTTAAATTCGAATTTGAATCTGAATTAAAATTGGACTACTAGATAAAGGATAAAATATCTTCTCCTTCCCTATCCTATTTAGGCGCCACACACAGGGATAAAACCCTAGTGTGTGGCCGGCCACCTAAGAGATAAGGGGAAGGGATTTTTTGTTCCAAAATTCAAAATTGGAGATAAGGATTTGATCATATTTTGAAGTTTGACTTCTTCTCTTTAAATATGAGATAAATGAAAAATTGTGAGACAATTTTTGAAACACTTTCTGCCCTAGTTTCCCTAGAGGTGGCCGAATTCTCATATAGCAAAAAAAAAAGAGAGTGAAAATTTTTCTCTCCAAAAAATTCCACATCGTGCATGCGTTGGTGTTTGTGGAAATTCGAGTGTTTTAGAAACCGTTTTGTCTCACGTGTGCCCACACACACGTCTACGTGGAATCAAGGAATTGATGTGGAAGACTTTGGTGTTCTAAACACAAAAGCTTGGAGCTAGGATTGTTCGTGGTCAAAGAAAATCAAGATATCATCCGAGTCGGCTACAAGGTATTTTTTCGGTTGATCCTTGAATCTTATAAATTAATGAGATTAATTTATTGGTGCATAAATTAATATAATCTATAGAGTATCTCAAAAGTTTTATGAAAATTTTTGTTATACACGATCCGCTATTCCGCTGCGTTTCCGCCGCCGAATTCGATTCGGCAACCAACAGGTGTGGTATCCCAATTGACTACACCCGGTACACCACAGCAGAATGGTGTAGCCAAAATGAGAAATCAGACTTTGCTCGACATGATAAGATCAATGTTGAGTTATTCTTCACTTTCTGCTTCGTTCTGGGATTATGCCCTAAGAACCACCATGTATATTTTGAATCTAGTACCATCTAAGTCTATACCAAAGACACCCCTAAAGTTGTGGAATGGTTGAAAGCTAGTTTTGAAGCATATTTGCATAAGGGGTGTCCGGCTCATGTGATGAAACTATAGACTGGGAAGTTGGAACCAAGATCGAAAATATGCATGTTTATGGGATATGCAATGGGGACAAAAGAATGATTATTTTATATAGTCATAAGAATCAAAGGTAATTGTATCGACAAATGCCACGTTTCTAGAGCATGACTATATGATAGTTTTCAAGCCTAGAAGCAAAGTTCTGGAAAATTTACTCTCCAATAAGATTGGACCACAACCGACAAGAGTTGTTGATCGCTAAGAATGATCACAATTCCTAATCAAACTCTAGTGGCACCTCGTTGTGGTGGGAGGGTAAGCAAGTTACCTAGCCGGTATACTGAGGAAACACATATCGTCACTACTGATGATGGTAAGGAGGATCCGTTGACCTTTAAGGCTACGATGGATAATTTGATAAGGAAAAGTGGCAAGCATCTATGAAACTCGAGCTAGAGTCCATGTACTCTAACTCAGTCTGGCAACTTGTAGATCTACCCAAAGGGGTAAAATGCATTGGATGCAAGTGGATCTTCAAGAGAATAAGATAAGCGGATGGAAAAGTAGAGACTTATAAAGCAAGGCTAGTGGTTAAGGGTTACACCCACAAAGATGGAGTTGACTGTGAGGAAACTCTCTCACCGGAGGCCATGCTTAAGTCCATCCGAATACTCTTAGCCATAACAACATATTTTGAATATGAGATATGGCAGATGGATGTCAAGACGACTTTTTTCGAATGGCTATCTTGAGGGAACCATCTATATCGATCGCCCAGGAGGGTTACATAGAGAAAGGCCTAGGAGAGAGAAAGTGCGAAAGCTGTAGAGATCCATTTATGGATTGAAGCAAACTTCTAGATCATAAAATATCAGGTTTGATGAGGCTATTAAAGTCTTATGGATTTGATCAAAACCAAGATGTTTCAAATGAAAGAAAAGCATATGTTCTTATTCTTCACAAGCCCGAATATATGATATTCAGTGGGAGTAGTTAGTCGTTGTCAGTTGAACTCAAGATTTGATCATTGAGTAGTTGTGTAGTGTATCCTTAAGTATATAATGAAAATAAAGAAACTATAAGATAGTTTAGTCAGTGAAAGAGTTGTCTCTCACTGGATACATAGACTTTGACTATGAGTCATACGTGGATTTTGAGAGTCAACATCCGAGTCTGTGTTCACACTAGGTGAAGGAGTCATCACAAGAAAGGTTGTTGGCAAAGTGTGATTGCTAATTTTATCATTAAGAGTTAATGTGTAACAGCTTGTGAAGTAGCAAAAGAAAGCAACCTGACTCTAGAAAATTCTTAACTGATCTGGAAATTGTTCTGAGCATAGATCAGTCATAGACATCTAGAAAGTTTCAGGATCTGAGAAATATCCTACCTGCTTTAGGACAAGTGGGAGATTGTTGGGAATGGTGTCCTAGAAGCATGAGATGTAATAGGACATTTATTATTTATTTAATAAAAGAGTTTATTCATTATTTTATGTGCATATATTTATGAATATTTTATGAATATCAATGAAAATTCCATGATTATTTATGTAACCTTAAACATTGTATATAAGTGTTATATACGAGAGGATAATGTTTAAGGATAATAATCAAAAAGCAATGTTCATAATGAATTTAATTAAAGTTTGGAATCTTTAATTAAAACATTATTAATACATATCATTCCCATTTAGAATAGAACAGTGTTATCCGCACTGTTAATATGGTGAGATATTGAATGAGTGTATTTCGCATAATGAGATTATGTGGAACAAGGACACAGACACAATATGAATTTCTAATAATTTCCGTTAAGTATAGAAATTCTAATTGAGTCTATCGATGGTCATATATAGAATGATCTTAATCCTAAGTTCTTAACAGACTCCTATTTATGGATTTGTGTCTTTTGATTTACTCGATGGATTCCGAGAGACCCGAATCCTATTCCTTGTATTTTGGAGACATGATGAAGTAGGTAGCTGGGAATGTTATTATACAAGATGGAATCCATTCCTTCTTGAGAAAGAAGTAGATAAATAATTCTCTTGAGGGTTGATTCGGTACTTGGACCAAAGAGGGAGCTCCGATTCATGAATGTGTTTTATGAATCACTTTGTCCATTAGAGAATCAATGGTACTCAAGGATAAAGATATAATTAGAGAGGTTAACGGATTCTAACCGGCTCTAATTATGAATTATTTATGGAGGATTGATCTATATGTAATGACTATATCAAATGGACACTTCACAGTTTAGAAGTAATTTATATCTATAATTTCGAGAGTGCAATTCCAAGTTTATAGTGGAGTAACTATTGGAATTAATAGAATTAATTAATTAATTAAAGTGTTTAATTGATTATTAATTCTATTGGAGCTCGGGATTATAGGTCCATTAGTCCCCGCGTCGTCCTAGTATTCTACCAGACATAGAGGACAAAATGGGAATTTTAGAATTACGGAATTCTAAAATTAAACACTCAGAAATAATTAATTGAGAATTAATTATTATTTAAATAATGTCATTATTTAAATTTGAATTTGAAAACATCTAGATTTATCCATTTAAACTTATTTGATAAGTTGTTCAATTTAGAATTCAAATTAATTTAAGTTTGACTTAAATTCGAATTTGAATTAGAATTGGACTACTGGATAAAGGATAAAATATCTTCCTTCCTTATCTATAATAGGTGCCACACATAGGGATAAACCCTACTAGTGTGGCCGGCCACCTTAAGGATAAGGGGAAGAGATTTTTTGTTCCAAATTCAAATAGGAGATAATTAACAAGCTTTATCTTAGAGATAGAGATTGGATTCCTTTTAGAAGTTTGACTACTACTCTCTAAATACTATTTTTTGAGACAATTTTCGGAATGCCTTTTTGCCCTAATTTTAGAGGTGGCCGAAATTTCTCTAGAGTAATTTTTGAAGCAATTTTTCAGCCCTAATGGGATTAGTGGCCGAAATTCTCAAGTAGAGAGGAAGGAAAAATGTTTTTCTCCAAAAATTCCACATCGTGCATGCGTTGGTGTTTGTGGAAATTCGAGTGTTTATTGTAACTCGTTTTGTCTCATGTGTGCCCACACACACGTCTTCGTGGATTCTAGGAATTGACGTGGAAGACATTGGTTTTCTAAACACAAAGCTTTGGAGCAAGGATTGTTCGAGGTCAAAGAACTCAAGTTATCAACCGAGTCGGCCTCCAGGTATTTTTCCGAATTGAGTTCTTAATAAATGAATTAATGAGATTAATTTATTCGTGCATAAATTAATATAATCTATAGAGTATCTCAAAGGTTTTATAAAAATTTTTGTTATACACAATCCGTCTTTCCGCTGCGCTTCCGCATCCGAATTCGATTTGGGAACCAACAATAACTTCATATAACAATGTCTTATGTATATACTCATATATAAATATATGTAAATATCTATTTCTATTGTATATAAATTACTACCTTCTTCTAATATACAAAATTATCACTTATTGCAATGCGCGCAAACACGTCCATCACTAGTTCAATCTATAAACGCTACAAACTTTTTTATTCCGTTTCTTTTTGTTATTTTACCGTCCCTGATTCAAAAAAAAAAAAAAACAAAACAAAACAAAACTTTTTTAGTAGTTTAATTTGTTTCAACCTTTTTGCTTCATTTTTTTTCTCTTGTCGTTTTTTATTTCAAAAAAAAAAAAAAAAAAGAAAGTTGGCTGCCGTGGTCTTTATTCATTTAGTAAGTTATAGTGCTGCAATTTTTTTTTCTTCTTTTCTTTTCCTTCTAACGTCCATTGTTCGAAAAAAAAAAAAAAAAAAAAAAAAAAGGTTTCCTATAGCTTTTTTTTATTTACGTAGATTTAGTTGTTGAAAAAAAAAAAAACTAACACGTTTAGGATTTATGTTTTAGAATTAATTGTGATTTGATTTTGTAATTTTTTTTTGGTAAATTAGGATTTTATTTTATTTCCTCATTTGTATATTTTAATTGTTGCCTAATTTAACTTTTTAGGATTATAATTAAAATGGTAATTAATTCACTAATTTAGATTCCTAATCTAGGATTTTCATAATTTGGTAGATTTAGGCTTTTGACTTTAGGAATAGTTTCCATTGATTAGATTACATTTCATAATTCACTCAGTAAAATTTAATAATTGATTTTGAGAATAATTGTGGGGTTACGTGGAAAATATAATCTGAGGGAGTTCTCTCTAGGAAAGTTGGTACTTAAGCGGGCCTCGCCCCACCAATCTTTCCTGGGAACATTGCTCTGTCTAGGAGACTATTCATTGAGCCAAGAGCTATAGTCTTTCCTGAGAGCACTCTCGGTGATTACAATTTACGTTACTATATAATTATTTTCTTTTTGATTAAAAATAAACAAAAATAAACAAAATAAACAAAAAAAAAAGAGCCGTTTAGGGTGAATGCATCGATATAGACATGAACTAGGGAGATTTGCTCAACGTCCAGATTTAGAAACCCCTAGTGAAATTCTATCCGACTCATCTTCTATGTCTCCGTCTTCACACTCGTCGTTGGAATTCGCATTTCAAAATCTATTTGCAATGGCACAACACGAGGAAGTTCAGCACAGGATGTTGCAAGATTACCTGCACCCAACGCAGATGGCCACCCCATCATGCATCATGTTCCCACCGAATGCACCGCCTAAGGATTTTAAGCCGGGCATGATTGCACTTCTCCCAACTTTTCACGGGTTAGAGAACGAGAACGCCTATGTACACATTCGGGAGTTTGAAGAGGTGGTGGCCACCTTTCACAGCCGTGCTAAGGCCGCAAACACCGTCAGATTGAAGTTTTTCCCTTTCTCTCTGAAGGACAAGGCCAAGACCTGGCTATATTCTCTTAGGCCTAAGTCTATAGGTACGTGGGAAGAAATGACGACAACATTCTTCAACAAGTATTTCCCACACCACAAGACTAATAATTTGAAACGACAGATCTCAAATTTCGCTCAGAAGGAAAATGAAACACTCTATCAAGCTTGGGAGCGTTTTAAAGATCTGTTAAATTTGTGTCCCCACCATGGATATGAAAGTTGGCGCCTCGTAAGCTATTTCTACGATGGACTCACAATCCGAGAGCGTCAATTTGTCGAGATGATGTGCAATGGGGATTTTCTCCAAAAGGATCCTGACGAAGCTATCGAGTACCTGAACGAGTTAGTTGAGAAAGCTCATACTTGGACTGGACCGAGTGCTACTGAGAGCACCAGTAGGTCCCGACCAGTTGGAGTTTATCAATTAAGGGAAGAGGACAGCCTCAAGGCTCAAGTTGAAGCTTTGACGAAGCAAATTGAGGCCATCAAAAGTAAAGATAGTAAAGGACCCTACATGTTGGCAAGGACAGAGGCACATGAGTCATGTTTAGTTTGTGGCAGAATGGGCCATCTAACTTAAGATTGCCACACTTTAAGTGAAATGAGAGGGGTATATGAGGAGCAGTGTAATGCATTGGACACATACAAGAAGCCTTATGGACCTTTCTCAGAATCTTACAATCCTGGTTGGAAAAACCACCCAAATTTCAGTTGGCGAGATTCGAACCAACAAGCACAATCATCTGGAGGGCAATGGAGATCAGAGCAACAATCTCAACCACCAAGGATATATTTTGCGCCTCAGAATAACATGCAGCCGAAAGGGAATTCTCTAGAGGATACCTTAAAAGCTTTTATGGACGCACAAAATAAAATGAATCAAAGGGTTGATTCGATGCTCACGCAACTGGTGGAAGAGAACAAGGAAATCAAAAGTCAGATCACAAAGCTGACAGAAGCTTTAACTGTTCAGGAGCGTGGTAGATTTCCTTCACAAGCCCAGCCTAATTTGAGGGCACAACACATGGCTCAAACTTCAAACTCTGAAGGTCAAAATATCAAGGAAGTTAACACCATCTCTACTCAAAGTGCTAAGAATTTAGACACGCCATCGACAAGTACAACCACTTCGAGTAATGAAGAATCGACTCAGGACAAAGAATAGCTGATAAAAATTCTGGTAAAGGTGCCCTTCCCCCAGGCTCTCTGACCTATTGGGAAAGTGCCGGAAAACCAAAGTGAGATCCTAGAGCACTTGACACAATTGAAGATCAATCTCCCCTTACTACATGTGATCAAGCAAGTGCTAGCCTATGCCAAGGTTATAAAGGATCTGTGCACCATAAAGAGAAAGCACCACGTCAAGAAGACTGCATTCTTGACGGAACAAGTGAGTGCGGTGATTGAGCAGAAAACACCGCCGAAGTATAAGGATCCAGGTTGTCCTACCATTTCTTGCCAGATCGGGACACATGAATTCAGGCCAAGCATTACTAGACTTAGGATCAAGTGTGAACCTCATGCCTTATTCAGTCTACTCGCAATTGGGTCTTGGGGAGATTAAGCCCACATCTGTTGTTCTGCAACTGGCCGATAGATCCATTAAGAGACCACAAGGAATAGTGGAAGATGTTTTGTTGCAAGTCGACAAGTTTTATTACCCCGTAGACTTTCTTGTTTTGGATACACAATCCGTGGTGGATATGGAGTCATCCATTCCCATCATTCTGGGAAGACCATTTCTTGCCATAGCAAACGCATGTATCAATTGTAGGAATGGTCTCATGAAGATATCTTTCGGGAATATGACCCTTGAGGTGAATATTTTTCATATTCAAAAGCAACCACGTGATGACGATGAGTGTCACCAAACATTTATGATCGACACACTTGTCGAGGATGAGGTTCTACCACAAAGCAACTCTAAAGATTTTGAAAACCTCCTCCAAAATTCTGAATTTGAGAGTTCCGATCCTTGTGAGGTGGCTACCATTGCTGCTATTTTCAAAGAATCACAGGACATAGGAACTAAGTTTGGGTCACCATGTCTGCAGGAGCTCCCAACAGAAGGAGAAAAACCGAAATCATCCACCGAGGAGACTCCAAAAGTCAAGCTAGGCCAACCACCTGAGGGCTTAAAACATTCATTCTTGGGAGATGAAGACACATTCCCAATCATCATCTCATCTAAACTCGATCCATTGCAAGAACAACGATTGATCGACAAGCTAAAAGAGCACAATTCCAGGATCAGGGTAAAAATGAAAGCGGTTCATGACAAGCAAATCTTGAAGAAGAATTACTTTGAGCAGGTGAACCAGGTTGAAGAGATCATTCTCGACGACCCCGTTTACCAGTCCTGAGTAGTTTGCTCACATCTCCTGTATCATATTTTCATTTTCTATTTTCTTCTTTTCTTTTTACATTTTTATTTTTTTATTTTTTTATGTGTGTGTTTTTAGAGAATCATATCAGGAAGCTCAGGCTGTGCTCATACGTGGAAAGCTCATCATCTAGGTGTCTTCTTTCTCTATTTTTCATAATTTTTGACACTGAGGACACTGTCTGATTTTGGTTGGGGGTGGTGAGCATATTCATGCGTAAGAGTGATTTTTGTCATGTTGATATTTGGGTTAAAATTTTTGCAAAGTTGTCTAAGTATGATTTCAAAATGTTTGGTTTGAGTCAATTTTCGCTGTCTTGGTTACTAAGAAATGACTTCCAGAGTTTCTTTTTGCACACGTTAAACCTTGTGGTAAGATGGATGTTAATGCATCTCAGCTGAGAAAATTCCTGAGTTTAAGTGCTTTATTTTTGGTGAGTTAAGAGAGTTGAGAAAATGACTTTTGAACCTTCATTGATCTTTTGAGCTGCTAAAATTACTATTAGAACATCATTACATGGTTGGTGGTATACTTAGTGCATATGCTTGAGGGATGGATTTTGGGTTAGATAGGAATAATCTTATGTAATAGAGCCTCATTTCTTACTTTAAAAAAAATAAAAAATAAAAAAGAGCAAGAGCAACATTTCACATATTATGTAGTTTGGTTGTTCTTACATTTGATGCTATATAGCTGTTTGTTAAAAGAACACCTTTTTACATTCACTTCATCATTACAGGTTGTCTCTTGCCAAAAAAAAAAAAAAAAAAAAAAAAAGTAATTTATGCATTCTTTTTGGCTCTTTGTTCATTTCTGTAAATTTCTATTTGACCCAAATGAAATCCCAAAAGCTGGTTTGTGGTAAGAATGGTGGAATGTTCTAGTAGTTGATTAACCTATCTTTTGCTCAATGTTCGTTTGACTGTTTGTCCTAAATTTGACCTTCCTCACACTGAGCGTTGATTGTTTCATTTCCAACTCCATGAGAGAAAACCTTTGCACTCAAAATATTCCTAACACCTGTGAGATCAATGGAGTTGAGACCTCTATTTGGTGAATTTTTCAAAGCTACATGTGTTATGGTCAGTGGTAAGAAGGTTATGGTTTGGAGCACACACACACGACTCTGGAGTTATGACTGAAATAATCTTGATAGTATCTTTTTGACTTCTTGCTAACAGTTTGTTTGAAATACTCAGGTGACTAAGCAAGTTGAGACTCAGATTTTCTTTGTGACATGATTTCTCTTGTGCTTGGATTGCTAGAGACTAGCAATAAGCTAGTTGGGGGTTGTGATTAGTGCATGAAAATGTACCCTAGATACTGGTTTTGATTTATATAATATCAAGATATTGAAGCTTTAATTAAACAATTCCATTATTTTTATTCATAATATTTTTAATCAAAGTTTGTCTAGTTTTTGCTTAATTATTTACAGATAAAAAGCAGTGTGAAAAGCTACACAAAAATAAGCCATGAAAGCCATGTTCTCAGCCAAGCCGAGCCCAGCCTTTCAGCTAAGCCGAACCAAGTTTTTCAGCCGTGGGCCCCATCAGTCAGCGCGGAAATCCGCGTCCGTTCTTCTGCCTTCTCGCGTCTCGCGCGTCACCATCACGCCCCACTCAAAGAGCGCATTCCCTCCACGCCAACACCAGCACGCGTCCAAGGCTTAATCTGCGTGGGTGCCGCATCTGCAGCCGACAGCCGGTCTGCCTCTCCGTGCGTGATAGCTGGCCTAGGTGGGTCCTGCGTGACAGCGTGCCAGGCCCAATTTTTCTCCGCGCGCGACAACTGGCGTTCGCTCTGACTAGTGCCAGCCTGTTTCTTCCACTCCGCTCTCGACATGTGGCGTTCTTGTCCTCTCCTCCAACCGCGCTTTGACACGTGTCGTCCAGTTCCTGAATCCGAATTTCTTCCCCCAAAATCAGAACAAATTACCGGATTTCTTCCCCAAATTAAATATGTGATTTCTCCTAATTTAGATGTAATTTTATTTTGTTTCATTTTCTTTTATAATTTTCTAGTTTTACAATTTATTTCCTTATTTGATAGGCAACCTCTGAACACTATAAATAGAAGGGCTGGCCTAAGGTTTTAGGAAGCTTTAAATATTCAATTTTCTGTCGTCTTGCTGTCAGTCTCATATTTTCTCTCTTGAACTTGTGAGAATGTTTTGCAAGATAGGCTAGAGTTCTTTTGGTGAGGTTAGAGATGAACTTCTGTTGAGCGATCCAATTCAGAGTTTTGATTCCTTATGCTGTAAAGTTCAACATTTGAATAAATTAAATCTCATCGATTTTTCTATTACTTCTCAAAATATTGTGTGCCAATTTTTATATAAGTTCAGTCACGCTTTTCTTATGTAATTCTGTCATGCAATGTTTTGTTATTCAAATTATTTTACAAATTGTCTTTTACTGCAATATTGTCATATTGATATATTGTCGATTTTAGATAACTTGTAATAATAATATTTCCGGAGTCAACATAGAGATTTAATCTATTCAGTTCTTTTATTTTGTGAATCAAAACTGGAATTGGTGAACAAAACATTAGGGATTCTCGACACCTTACCGTTTTTATTATTGAATTTTCTTCATACAGATTTTCTCCTTTTTATTATATTTGCAACAAAAATCTCAAAAACTATTCTTTTTCTTTAATTCACTTTTCTCTAACGCTCTTATTCTGTTAGTCATTCTTGTTATTTTGTTATCTCTCTGTGGATACGACTGCCCTTCTGTGCTACAATTGACCGCTTGTGAACATCACTTTTGGGCGTTAATTAGTCCTTGACTCGCATTGATTGAAATTCACTCTTGACTCTCTACTTTTGAGCACCATGAATCATGATCACTTGACCTTTTGAGCATTTGGAGAACATTTATGTGCATTAGGTAGACTTTGATATCTCATGAACACTAGAACCCATTTGAGTGAAACTTGAGGCGAAATTGTCAGTTTAGTGTCATTGGAGAGATGATTAAGGCATTTTATTTGGATCGATTGGGCCTTTGAAGCTAACCCTTGAAAAGAAAATTCATCATTTGTTTACCCCCTTTGAGCCATATTGCTTATTTCGTTCATCACCCATGTTTGTACATCCAAACCACCAAATACATTTTCACTTCCTAAACCCATCACTACTAGGCATAATTGCATTAAATGATAAGATTGAGAGCAAGTGTGGGTTATGTTTGGGAAATCATTAGTGGATTGGCTTGTGATGTTTTTCATTCTCAATTAAAAAAAAAATGAAAAAAAAGAAAACAAATAATTATAAGAGTTAATCGGATGAGGAATTGAGTTACCATTCCATTTCTTTACAATATTGGGGACAATGTTGAGTTTGAGTTTGGGGGTGTGGTCTTTATTTCTCAAATTTTTGTTTTTATTTCTTTTTGGGTTCAATTGAATTGAAGGTGAATGTATGTTGAAAAGAGGAGTTGGTGAAATTTTTTCTTTTCTTTTCTTGGAAATCATGTGAGATACATGAGTTGTGATACATGCCTAGGGTGATTTGAGCCTAAAAATTCTAATCTCATCCACCTTTTACCCTAGCCATACATTACAACCCTCAAAAGTCCTTTTGATCTTCAATGACAAGTGAACCTTTATTAGTGGAGAGTGACACGAAAAATGGGCCTATGGTAGTTCTTATTAAGATATCACTCATAGTCTCCTTGGCTCATAGGTCTATCCGGATTTTATTTGGTTGATTGAGATTGATTGTGCACACACTTACACTTTGAGAGTCTCGAGTGGAGTCAAATTGATGCTTGATGTTGAAATTCTAGATAATCTCAATGTTTGCATTTCCTTTGAGTTTAGAGCATTATGTGACTTTGAAGATACATGCACAGTTGTTGACTCGATAGAAAACTCACACTTTCTTTTTCATTTGTGTCAAAGTACTTGATTTGCGTTTTCTTTTTCTTTCTTTTCTTTTGCTTGAGGACAAGCAAATGTTTGAGTTTGGGGGTATTTGATGACGAGTATTTTTACCAACAAATCAAGTACTTTTAAGCTTGAATATTTGTAAGTTTTCAAGCATTTTTGTTAGTTTAATGTCTTTTGTGTGTTTCTTATAGGAATTATAAATAAATGCCAACTTCGATGATTTTTCATGAAGAAAAGAAGAGTATTTGCCTAACTTGTGAATCAATGGCAAGAGGAGGTGAAAGAGGATTTTAAGGCACAAAAGAGGAGGCTTTGGAATGTAAGAAAGCGGGCTACAACGCACCTTCATAGGCTTCAACGCACTTTGGAAAAAAAAAAAGAAGACCAAAGAGCAGGGGAAGTGCAGGCTGCAGCGCACAACAGGCGCTGGAGCACATCCAGGCCCAGCAACGCGCACTGCAGCACACCAAGGGCATTGCAGCGCACCCAAATTTGTATCCAACGCCAAGAAACGCACGCTGCAGCGCACAACAGGCGCTGCAGTGCGTCTAGCCCAAGAGAAGCGCGCTACAGCGCGCCCAAAACCGTGCCTAACACCAAAAACAAGTGCTACAGCGCATAATTACGCAGGCTGTAGTGCACCTAGTTCCAAAGATGCAGGTTGCAGCGCGCGTTTGAAGCCCTAGCTCTGAAATGTTTCAGTATAAAAGGAAAGAGATGCCATTTTGGAAGGGGGCCCAAAAAAGTGAAGAAAACATCAAAAGAAGGCCGAAATCCTTCATCTTGGAGGTCCTTGGAAGCTCTTCAATGGATATTAGGTTTTATCTTCTTTCATCTATTTTTCCATGTTGAGCTAGACATTAAATCTAGGACTTGATGTAGTTTTATTTGAACTATGTTTTGAATATTTTGTTGATTGTTAATTTAATTTAATTTTCAATTCATTTATGTTTCTCTATGCTTAATGCTTTTAATTTATTTGGCCAATGAGTTAGATGATTTTTAGATTGCGAATTTGATGCTCGGGAGAGATTGAGTTCTTTATCTAGATTTGAGAAGCATAGTCTAGGTTGTTGTGAGACCGGGAGGAGATCAACGCTTAGATAATCAAATTAGGCTTTAGGTCGTTGTGAGGCTGGGAGGCGATCAATATTCCTATTTGCTAATTTTAAAGGCGAAGCTTAATTTGTGTTTAAATGTTCATTTCGAATAGGGATATTGTTTTGGGTATTTAAATACAATTTCTTGTGAGGCACTCGGGAGAGGTTGCAAGATGATATTAGAGCCTTGATTAATGAATTGTATGGAATTGATTAGTGATTACATAATAGGATGAACATAGGAATAATAAAGCGAAATCAAGTCCCTAGACCATTTGTGTATAGATACTTTATTTTCATATTTTCATATTTATTTTGTTTTATTTTCTTAATTGTCATTTTATTAGGTTGCCTAGATAAAGTTAAGTTACAATAACTGCAGTACTTAATGGCAATTCTAAACCCAATCACTGTGGAGACGATACTCACTCACCTTATACTAAAAACTTGACACTGTACACTTGCGGAAATTTATTATACAAAAATTAATTCGCATTACTTAGCAAGGGTGAGTTTAACTTTCACTGGGGGAATGGAGCATCAGTATCAGCTACATCAGTTGGAAGCATTAAATTAGTTTTTGAGAACAGTTTCATTGTTTGAACAATGTTTATTATGTCCCAGTTTTTGGGAAAAACCTTATTTTTGTAGCTCATTTGGTTGAGCAAGGATATTCTTTAGGATTTAATAATGATGTTATTCAGATTCTTAAGAATGGTTTCATGATTACTTCTATAGTCATGATAAACAATCTGTTCTACGTCAAACCAATTGTTCCAATGATTTATGATACTGAATTGAATAATGATTCAATTAGGGATAGTAAAAAATTCAAGTTAGACCCAACAGATCAAACCTATAAATGGCATCTAAATCTTGGACATATTAGCCTTGACAAGATTAAAAGATTGGTTAGAGAGGGTCCCTTACAAACCTTAAGTGTAGGCTCACTACCTACATGTCAATCCTGCATAGAAGGAAAAATGACCAAGAGACCCTTTTCAGCAAAGGGTAATTGAGCTGATGAATGCCTAGAACTTATACATAGTGATGTATGTGGGCCATTTATTATCCAAGCAAGAGGAGGATATGAATATTTTATAACCTTCACAGATGACTATTCTCGTTTTGGTCATATTTATCTAATGCATCAAAAGTCTGAACCCTTTGAAAAGTTTAAAGAATTCAAGGCATTTGTTGAAAAACAATTAGACAAACAGATCAAAACACTACGATCTGATCGTGGTGGTGAATACTTGCTAGGAGAGTTCGAAGACTTTCTTAAGGAAGAAGGTATATTTTCTCAACTGACTATGCTAGGTACTCCACAGCAGAATGGCGTGTCAGAAAGAAGGAACCAAACTCTATTAGATATGGTTAGATAAATGATGTGTTACTCATCCCTTCCAAATTCCTTTTGGGGATATCCTTTGGAAACAACAGCATATATTCTGAACCAAGTTCCATCTAAAGCAGTGCCTGGAACATCATATGAAAGATGGAGTTGCAAGAAGTCATTTCTTGGCCACACCAGAATATGGGGTTGCCCAGCACATGTGCTTAGAAAGAAGACTGGTAAGCTAGCCAGTCATTCAGAATTATGCCTGTTTGTAGGATATCCTAAAGGGACAAAAGGCTACATCTTCTATAGTCCTACCGATCAGAAAACATTCGTTAGCACGAATGCTCATTTTCTGGAAGAGGATTTTGTGATGAATATGAAGCCTAGAAGCAGGCTTGTACTTGAGGAATTGACTAATGAAAATGTTCAGGTAACATGTCCATGTTCTATTCCTAAACCAATAACAGATGAACCACAACAAGAACTAACACCAATAGAGCCTCGACGTGGTGGGAGGGTTGTGAGACAACCAGATAGGTATATGTCTTATAGAGATGCATTGACTGCAGTCTCAGATTTAGAAGTTGATGAACCTATCTCCTACTCACAAGCTATGGCAAGTTCTGAAGCAAACCTATGGCATGAAGCCATGAATGCCGAAATACAATCGATGTATAAAAATGGCGTATGGACTCCGGTATCCTCTTGAAGGGGTAAAACCTGTAGGATGTAAATGGATCTACAAGAAGAAGAGGGGTCCAGATGGGAATGTGGAAACATTCAAAGTAAGACTAGTAGCCAAGGGCTACACCTAGAAAGAAGGAATTGACTATGAGGATACCTTCTCTCCGGTGGCTATGCTTAAATCCATCCGCATTCTTCTATCCATTGCTGCTGCCTTAGATTATGAAATCTGGCAGATGGATGTAAAGATAGCTTTTCTGAATGGCAACCTGGATGAGCGTATTTATATGGCACAACCAGATGGATTCATTGAAAAGGGTCAAGAAGAAAAGGTTTGTGAATTGCAAAAGTCCATTTATGGACTAAAGCAGTCATCCAGATGATGGAATATCATATTCAATGAGACTGTTAAAACTTACAGTTTTGTTCAGTGATTGGATGAGCCTTGTGTGTATAAGTTGATATAAGAAGGCAAAGTGGTTTTCCTAGTCTTATATGTAGATGATATACTACTCATTGAGAATGATGTAGGAAGATTGACTGAGGTTAAGCTCTGGCTGGCAAAGCAGTTTGACATGAAGGATCTAGGAGAAGCTGCCTATGTTCTGGGAATTCAAATCTTTCGAGATTGGAAGAAGAAACAATTGACACTATCTCAAGCATCCTATATCGATAAGGTAATGGACTGATTTGCCACGCAAAACTCCAAGAAGGGTTATCTACCCTTCAGACATGGAGTATCCCTCTCATATGAATAGTCTCCTGAAACTCCTCAAGAAGAGAAAGACATGAGCCGAGTTCCTTACGCTTCAGCCGTAGGAAGCCACATGTATGCAATGCTTTGCACCATACCTGATATATGATACGCGGTAGGCATGGTGAGTAGAACCCTGAACCCGAGCACTGGGTTGTTGTCAAGCATATCCTCAAGTATCTTAGGAGAACAAGGAACAATATGTTAGCGTTTATGCCCTTAGGAATAAATGTAACAATTTTCTTCGAGACATTTTGACTATTAATAAAGATTTATTTATTTCATATATCTATGTATTGTCCTCTTTATGTTCACAATAGTTGAATCTATGATAAGCAAACTGAAAGTCTGAGATTGTCATTCTAAATCTTTAGATCATGCATGTAATGTGAAGAACATGCGGAAGACAAGAATCTAAAGATGATAGTCTAAATCTTATGATCCACAATCGAGGGAATAAAGTTGGGTGCTTTATTCATGTTAAGATTGTTATGTTGTCTACTTCCTAACGGAGATGGCTTGTCTTGGTCGTCGGAGGTGGGACTCCATGGGTAGAGACATTGATATAGTTTTTAATGGTGAAATCTATATTGGATCGGACCAAAGATGAATTGTTTTAATTAATAATTCTGTTTGAATAAAACAATTCACTTTTGACGAATTATATGTTGTCATCTTAATCCTGAGATGGATGATGAACCTGTATACTTGACTTGTATCCTTTGATGTACTAAAGGGAGACATCCTGACATTATGTAAAGGTGCGCTTGCCGGTGCATTGGGGTATGACTCATGTATGCATAGATTCATTATTCATAGATAGTGGAATCCATAGCTCCTATAGAGAGTTAATGATATCCTCTTATGCATTATCAGTGGATTGGAAAATACGAGCGCTCGGCCATTAGACTACTCTATGTTATCTAATGGTTTACTGTTTATAATAGTATGAATAGTGTTTTTCCAATGGTTTGCTAATGGAACATAAGATAAATGTAATCGGGAAGGTAAAACGGAACTTGACTTCAAGTCGATTATGGATATCCTATGGGGATGATATACTAATATATTGAGTCATGGACTAGAGCTAATTAGAGCTTTGTAAATATGCTATATAAATCAAGAGTGCAGCTCTAGGCTTTTAGTGGAATAGCGCTAGAGTTTTATAATCATGAGACGGACTTGTTGATTTACAAGTAGCGTTGTGATTATAGGAGCTTGATTTATATATGTCCATCGGGTCCCTTTGCTAGCTCACATAATTTCCTGTAACGATACGGTGTATTTCCTACATATTGGTAACTTGTGTTATTTCCTTAAAAGAGGTTCAAAGTCAATTCATGAGTGATTTATCAGGTGAATTAATTTATAAATTGATTCAAGATAAATTGGTTGAATTATTGTTTTAAGAGTTGTTTAATATGGGAAGACTATTATATGATTTGTTTTGATCGGGCAATTTCTCCATTGGGTTGCTTGAATCAAAAGCGAGGCTCTATGCAAGTTTCCCATGTTGAAAAACTAGAAAAACAACTTTCGTCGATCTTGAGATAAGGTTGACGGTGGGTAGATCGGTCGGTCGACCGGTCCAATCGACCGGTCCGGTTAACCGGTGGGTAGACTGGTTTGTGAAGGATAGGTCGACCGGTGAGTTATAACGTCTCTGTCTCCGGTCGACCGGTTGTAACAATGTAAGCAGCGTCCTGATGTGGCAAAATCGACTCTGGGTGCGATTAAATCTTTGGGAAACCTAATTGTTACGGAAGTATGACTTCCTAAACAGTATAAATAGCCTATTAAGTCACATTACTCATTAGATCACTTGAGAGACTTTTTGGAGGCTATTGATAAGAGATTCCAAGAGGAAAAATTGTTTAATTATCAAGAACAATTTTTCTTTGGCTCTCTTGTGATTGGAAGGAGATTAAGAATACCAAGAGGAGATTAAACGAAGTGTGCCCACCCACACACCGATCGTGGAAATGAGAATAGCAAAGAAGACCTGTTGGTTGAGGCTCTTCTGGTTGCTGTTTGGAACACTTTGATCTGTCAGACGTGTTGTTTCCTGAAATCTCAAAAGGTATGATTTAGATCTTTAGTATTTATGTTATATAGCATCATGAACATGTTCTTGTTTGGTTTTGAGGTTGATTAAATTTTTTAAAATTCCGCTGCGCACTCGATGCCATTATTTTCCAACACTATATGCTTGTATATTCAGGTACTGACCTGACTATGACGGGATACACCGACTCTGATTTCCAATCAGATAAGGATTCCAGGAAATCCACTTCAGGATCAGTGTTTGTCCTGAATGGAGGTTCAGTGGTATGGAGGAGTATCAAGCAGACTTGTATAGCTGACTCCACCATGGAGGCCGAATATGTGGCTGCTTGTGAAGCTAGAAAAGAGGCTGTATGGCTTAAGAAGTTCCTTGTATCACTGGAAATTGTTCCGGAAGCTGATAGGCCCACGGTACTGTATTGCGATAACAGTGGTGCTGTAGCAAACTCTAAGGAGCCTAGAAGCCACAAAAGGTCCAAGCACATAGAGCGGAAGTACCACCTCATCCGGGAGATTGTACAAAGAGGTGATGTTGATGTGACAAATATATCAACACACGACAACTTGGCTGATCCATTCACAATGGCTTTATCTGGTAAAGTCTTCGATAGTCATCTGGAGGGTTTGGGCATGCGAGATTGTACACACCTACTTTAAGTTCAAGTGGGAGTTTGTTAGAAATGTGTCCAAAAAGTAGGATGTAATTTTTTATTTTTGAAATGAAAAATCTCGGACATTATTGTTTTGCTGATTTTATAAAATAAAATAAAGTTATGTTTTGATACATACTCACGAGTGTTAGTGATATTGCTTAGTCCATAGACTGTTATCAATGAAAGAAGAGAAAGGGAAACCCTGCCGGAGAAGCTCTTCTGATATAGTTTAAAATAGATATTCACAGTCTTAGGATCGATTGGACAATCGAAGCTGATTATGACTGTTAGATCGAACCATATGATGCTGGTCTCGGGGCATGGGAGTTGGACTCTGTGGTTGATCTAGAGATGTACACAACATGTTAAAATGACCATGTGACTGATTAGGTTATAGTAAAAAATCGTTTACAGAACTCTAAACCTAATTGTCACAACTTAAGTATATTTGTATAATTAGCTTAATCCTGAAGTGAATACATAACTCGACTTAATTTCTCATGATCTTTGATTCACCAGTGAGATTAGTTTGTAGCATTTGAACAACATCTCGGCTATTGGGATCATGAAATAATTGAGTTGGAGTTGTGTGATTCGCAGATATGGAATTCGTAAGAAATAATATCACCTCATCCTTTATTGATGGCTGTGTGAATAAATAAACCAAGCCTGGTATTCAATGATGATATTCATTGATTAAGACATCTTACGAACATATGTCTTTCTTATTCACAGTCAAATAAAGGAGTTGAGGAAATAATAATTGGAATGGTAAAACGGTAATATTCTATACCATTTTGATCACTGATATTTACAAATGATGATAATGCATTTATTATGTGGACCGTGTGATAAATTGTATTAACACCACCAGAAAAATAGTGCATATGAATCGAGAGATCAGTCGGCATCGAACCTTTAGTGGAGTCGTGCGATGTCAGAATTAAATATGTCGATAACTTATCGGGATAAGTTAGTCGAGTATTGTAATTCCCTAGCTTTGTTCATGTGGGTCCATTCGTTCTCAAGGCTAGCTCTAATAAGTGGGAAAATAGAAACTGATATTTTGTTATATAATTATGTTTAAAAATTCATTATGTTATTTTTCATTTATTTGATAATTGAAAAATAAAAGGAATGAATTTGAATTTTGAAATTAATAGTGATTAATTTAAAATTCAAAATAAAATGTAAACATGATTTTATTTGGCAACTAAAGGAGAGAGAAAGTTGATTTATTAAGGAAAAATTCAGAAATCCCTAGCCATATGGGGAATTCGGATTTTGATCCTAAAGAGAAGGGGAAATTCAGAAATCCCATCTAGGGTTTGAGTTTTTGAATTTCCTCCTATAACAGGATATTATAGAAAACCCTAGCTATGAGTTTTTTAGAGAAGAATAATATCTCACACTTTTCTCTCCCCAAGGTGGCCTTTTTTTTTTTGTGACAAAATAGAAGGAAAAATTGTTTCCTTAGGTTTTTCAAAAGAGCCCACTCTCTCATCCCATAAACACTAAGAGTCATAGTCTTGAATCAACGAGTGGTTTTTGGTGTGATTGTATCCATAAATCAACGGTCTTGTTTCATGGCAATTCCCCATCTCAGAACGTGAGATAGTGAGACAAGATCCTTGTGGTCATATTTGATTCAAAGGTATGATTGTCATTTTATTCCTTTGTCAATAAACATATACCATGCATGTATCTCTCGTTGTGACTTACGTTTAATTTGGAATTAAATTGATATGCTAAAATTTTTTGAGTCGAATTTAAGTCAAACTTAAATTAATTTGAATTCTAAATTGAACAACTTATCAAATAAGTTTAAATGGATAAATCCAGATATGTTCAAATTCAAATTTAAATAATCTCATTATTTAAATAATAATTAATTCTCAATTAATTATTCTTCGAGTATTTAATTTTAGAATTCCGTAATTCTAAAATTCCCATTTTGCCCTTTGTGTCTGGTAGAATTACAAGGACGACGCGAGAACTAATGGACCTATAATTCTGAGCTCCAATAAAATTAATAATCAATTAAACACTTTAATTAATTAATTAATTCTATTAATTCCAATAGTTACTCCACTATAAACTTGGAATTGCACTCTCAAAATTATAGACGTTAACTACATCTAAACTGCGAAGTGTCCATTTGATATAGTCATTACATATAGATCAATCCTCCATAAATAATTCATAATTAGAGTCAGGTAGAATCCGTTAACATCTCTAATTACATCTTTATCCTTGAGTACCATTGATTCTCTAATGGATAGTGATTCATAAAACATATTCATGAACCAGAGCGCTCTTACTAATCCAAGTACCGAATCAACACTCAAGAGAATTATTTATCTGCTTCTTTCTTAAGAAGGAATGGATTCCATCTCGTATAATAACATTCCCAGCTACCTATTTCATTATGTCTCGAAAATACAAGGAATAGGATTCAGGGTCTCAGAATCCGTACCGAGTAAATCAAAAGACATAAATCCATAACTAGGAGTTTGTTAAGAACTCAAGATTAAGATCATCCTATATATGACCATCAGTAGACTCAATTAGAATTTCTATGCTTAACGGAAATTTTTAGAAATTCATATTGTGTCTGCGTCCATGTTCCACATAATCTCATTATGCCAAATACACTCATTCAATATCTCGCCATATTAACAGTGCGGATAACACCATTCCATTCTAAATGGGAATGACATGTATTTATAATGTTTTAATTAAAGATTCTAAACTTTAATTAAATTCATTATGAACAATTACTTTTGATTATTATCCTTAGACATTATCCTCTCATATACAACACTTATATACCATGTTTAAGGTTAAATAAATAATAAATATCCTTTTACATCTCATGCTTTCAAGACACTATTCCCAACAAATTTGATGGTTGTGATCCTTTCTTCATTCTAGAAATACTTACGACATAACTGACTCACCATTTTTTCCGATGATCGGACCGACCCTGGAGCCAGGGTCGTGTACCAAGTATAGGCCCGATCAGTGAGTGATTTTGAAATCTCTCAGAGCCTCAGATCCTCATCGTTGGAGTACTGCCTAAGCATATCTAAGAAGCGGCTGATATGTTCTTTGGGATTCCCTTTTCTGTCGTCGAAATGGGAGAATCTCAAAGTTTCGTATCCCTTAGGGTACGGCTTGCGACACACTTCGGGAGAATAAGGAGGTCTAGGGATAAAATCCAGGTCTTTGAGAGAGGTATTATAGAGGTGCTTCTTAAGAAGGGAGACCAAGGCTTCTTGCTGTGCAACTTCAGCTGCTGGCATGGGTTAGACGTTTTATTGAGTAAGGGCATTCCTCAACTCAGCCACCTCATGCATAAGGGTACCTTGGGTTTGAGCCATCTCATGGATTATTTTCACGAGGCCAGCAGCTGAAGCGTCGGCTCCATCGGGGGTGCCGACCTCGTGGTTCGAGACAGACATCTTGGTTCCCTGTGAGTCCCCATCAAGTGTAGTCTTCATCTTCTTATTCTTGGTAAGAGCCATTCAGAAGCCCTAGTTTAGCTTCCCCAATGGAGTCACGAAATGTTGGGGCTCCTTTGGTGAGGGTCTATTGACGTGGAAGGTGGGGGACTCGTGGCCCCTTTTTGTTCGTGATAACTATGCTCTTGCCAATCTAACGTGGTTGAAGAGCTACTGAGGGCACTTCCTGGCATCGATAATGGCCGAGAGGATGATGGTGGCCCCGACTGAGGTAGGCCAAACCCGGATGTCCCCGAGGATAACGGTATTCAAGGACGACACCCGTTGCGGCTTCAGCTTTGAGATAGTGAAAAGTTTCTAATAGGGAGCTTCCAATGAGCATGTAGTGTGGGAGAGGAATATGACTAGTTTATGGAGGAGGTTCCTAAGTGGTAATGGGGTCGAATCTCTCTATTTGTGAATACCACGATTATGATAGACGTAGCGTATGAAGGGAATAAAACTCAGTCTTAGGGGGTATCAGGCCATGGCTAAGGGATTTTGATACTTCGGGGAGCTTTTGTGACCACTTCCAATGGGGAGAATGCTTAGAAGCTTGTTCTAGAGGGACTCCATTGAAAGTTATGGAGAATGAAATTCTCCATCGGTCACTCTGATAGAAAACCCAAAAAATCCGGAGAAATTAGCTAGTTAAGGGAATTTCGACCTGTGTTTCTTCCCTCTTTTCTCCATGCCGTCCCTTGAGAGGGTCAGACAATAGTATTTATAGACAAGGAACGTGGCAAGGGGAGGGAAGTTTTCCTTCCAACCATTTTGAACTTTGGCTGAAATCCCCCCTGAAAGTCTTCGTCAGTAAGGTATTTCCAGTGTGCTTAAACGATAGCTTTCGTTGATCACAGAAGGACGTTTACCAAAAAGATAAATAATTAGGTTATTGAGCAGCCAAATGGAGTCCCGTGGCCGTTTTGGCCGAGATCAGAAGGTTGCAGCTGTAGGATCTAGTTGTGATTTTTTAGATGAAAAATCATTTAAACAACAACAAACTTGTAGGCAGAATTTTTAAAAAAATTTACATATCTTTTAATTCCAAGAGATACATGCATGATATATGTTTATAGACAAAGGAATAAAATGACAATCATACCTTTTTGACGATTGAATCACATATGACCGCAAGGATCTTGTCTCACTATCTCACGTTCCGAGATGGAGAATTGCCGTGAAACAAGACCGTTGATTTATGAACACGATCACACCAAAAACCACTCGTTGATTCAAGACTATGACTCTAAGTATTTTTGGGATAAGAGAGTGGGCTCTTTTGAAAAACCTAGGGAAACAATTTTCCTTCTAATTTTTAATCACAAATCCGGCCACCCTAGGGAGAGAAAATGTGTGAGATATTTTTCTTCTCTTTAAAAAACTCTAAACTAGGGTTTTCAATAATATCCTTTTATAGGAGGAAATTCGAAAACTCAAACCCTAGATGGAATTTCCGAATTTTCCCCTTCCCTTTGGATCAAAATCTGAATTCCCCTTATGCCAAGGGATTTCTGAATTTTCCAAAAATAAATCAACTTTCTCTCTCCTTTAGTTGCCAAATAAAATCATGTTCAAATTTTATTTTGAATTTTAAATTAATCACCATTAATTTCAAAATTCAAATTCATTCCTTTTATTTTTCAATTATCAAATAAATGAAAAATAACATAATGAATTTCTTAAACATAATTATGTAAAGAAATATCAGTTTCAATTTTCCCACTTATTAGAGCTAGCCTTGAGACCGAATAGACCCATATGAACAAAGCTATGGAATTACAATACTCGACTAATTTATCCTGATAAGTTATCGACATATTTAATTCGACATCGCATCGTCTGACTCCACTAAAGGTTCGATGCCGACTAATCTCTCGATTCATATGCGCTATTTTTCTGATGGTGTTAATACAATTTAACACACGGTCCACAGAATAAATGCACTATTATCCTTCGTAAATATCAGTGACCAGAATGGTATAGAAGATTACCATTTTACCATTCCAATCATTGTTTCCTCAACTCCTTTATTTGATTGTGAATAAGAAAGACATATGTTCGTAAGATGTCTCGCACATGTCACGATGTCTTAATCAATGAATACCATCATTGAATACCATCATTGAATACTAGGCCTGGTTTATTTATTCACACACCCATCAATAAAGCATGAGGTGATATTATCGCTTACGAATTCCATATCTGTGAATCACACAACTCCAACTCAATTATGTCATGATCCCAATAGCCGAGATGTTGTTAAAAAACTATGAACTAATCTTATTGGTGAATCAAAGACCATGAGAAATTAAGTCGAGTTATGTATTCACTTTAGGATTGAGATAATTATACAAATATACGTAAGTTGTA
Source organism: Morus alba (assembly GCA_012066045.3). Taxonomy (NCBI): domain Eukaryota; kingdom Viridiplantae; phylum Streptophyta; class Magnoliopsida; order Rosales; family Moraceae; genus Morus; species Morus alba. The sequence continues at coordinate 23,616,007 of CP050225.2, forward strand.
ATAATTAGGTTTAGAGCTCTGTAAACGGTTTTTACTCTAACGTAATTAGTTACATGGTCTATTCAACATGTTGTGAACATGTCTAGATCAACCATAGAGTCCAACTCCCATGCCCCGAGACCAGCATCATATGGTTCGATCTAACAGTCATAATCGAATTCGATTGCCCAATCGATCCTAAGACTACGAATATCAATTTTAAACTATATCAGAAGAGCTTGTCTGGCAGGGATTCCCTGACTCTTCTTTTGTTGATAACAGTCTATGGACTAAGCAATATTACTAACACTCTTGAGTATGTATCAAAACATAACTTTGTTTTATTTATAAATATTAGCAAAATAATGATGTCCGACATTTGCCATTTCATAAATAACAAATTACATCCTACTTTATGGACACATTTCTAACAGTAGCCACACGGTCAAAAGGTTGCCTTCTCTTATTGGTGTATATTCTTAGCTCCTCACAGTTTTTTGGGGAAGAGAGACTTTATTATTATTATCCTTTTTTAGAAGAAAAGAGAAGGAAACGGGGAAGGAAAGGATATGCTAGGCTAAAGGGTTATCCAAGTGCACAACATTCACGAAGGCCTGAAACTGCACGAACAACAACTATAAGCTTGGATAATTGGTTTTACCTCTCCTAGTTTCCTCCATAACCTACGTTATCCTACTTCTCTCATAGACCCAAGACCAACCCAAATGGACCAAGGATCTAATTTAGCTAGATAACATGGGCCCAGTCACATTACTGAGCCTGTCAAACCACGGCCCACATAAAAGTCCTCGAAACGTGGCTTGAGTCCACGTACCATACCTGAAGTCGTATTTATTATATATGGGCCGGGCCGATACTGTGTAAAATTTTAGGTATAAAAAATAAGCAAGGTTTACTGAACACTTGGTAATCACCCTAATAAAATTTTGTATAATAAATTTTGTATAATAAATTAATTTTGTATAATAAATTTCCGCAATCGTACGGTGTCAAGTTTTGAGTATAAGGTGAGTGAGTATCGTCTCCACATGGATTAGGTTTAGAATTGCCATTAAGTACTGCAATTATTGTAACTTAACTTTATCTAGGCAACCTAATAAAATGACAATTAAGAAAATAAAATAAAATAAATATGAAAATAAGAAAATAAAGTATCTATACACAAATGGTCTAGGGACTTGACTTCGCTTTATTATTCCTATGTTCATCCTATTATGTAATCGCTAATCAATTCCATTCAATTCATTAATCAAGGCTCTAATATCATCTCGCAACCTCTCCCGAGTGCCTCACAAGAAATTGTATTTAAATACCCAAAACAATATCCCTATTCGAAATGAACATTTAAACACAAATTAAACTTTGCTTTTATTATTAGAAAGTAGGAATATTGATCGCCTCCTGGCCTCTCAACGACCTAAATCCTAATTTGATTATCTAAGCATTGATCTCCTCCTAGTCTCACAACAACCTAGACTATGCTTCTCAAATCTAGATAAAGAACTCAATCTCTCCCGAGCATCAAATTTGCAATCTAAAAATCATCTAACTCATTGGCCAAATAAATTAAAAGCATTAAGCATAGAGAAACATAAATGAATTGAAAATGAAATTAAATTAACAATCAACAAAATATTCAAAACATAGTTAAAAAAAACTACTTCAAGTCCTAGATTTAATGTCTAGCTCAACATGGAAAAATGATGAAAGAAGATAAAACCTAATGTCCATTGAAGAGCTTCCAAGGACCTCCAAGATGAAGGATTTTGGCCTCCTTTTGATGTTTTCTTCACTTTTATGGGCTCCCTTCCAAAATGGCATCTCTTTACTTTTATACTACAACATTTTGGAGCTAGGGATTCAGTCGTGCGCTGCAGCCCACGTGAAAACGCGCTACGGTGCACATTTTTGGAAGAGGGATTTCGCTCGCCGGGGCTGAGGCGCGCTGCAGCGCGTAGGATACATTCTCTGGCCCTTTTGGAGCACTGCAGCGCCCCGTGGGCATGCTGTAGCATGTGTCTAGCCTCTGGGCACGTTTTTGGCGTGCTGCAGCGCGCATTTTTGGAGCTGGGCACGTTTGGGTGCGCTGCAGCCCACTTTGGTGCGCTACAGCCTGCACCTCCCTTGCTCTCTGGACTTCTTTGCATTCCAAGCCTCCTCTTTTGTGCCTTAAAATCCTCTTTCGCCTCCTCTTGCCATTGATTCACAAGTTGGACAAATATTCTTCTTTGCTTCATGCAAAATCATCTAAGTTCGCATTTATTTAAAACTCCTATAAAAAACACATAAAAGACATTAAACTAACAAAAATGTTTAAAAACTTACAAATATTCAAGCTTAAAAGTACTTGATTTATTGGTAGAAATACCTGTCATCATCTATTCTTATAGTTATTCTTATTACTTCATACTGACTTTTGAGAATTTACTTAGTTGACAGGAAATTTCAGTTTCTGACTTTGTCAACTTCTGAAGTCATATTACATATGAATTTCTTTACTAATACACTACCCCTTTATTTTCCTCTTATCTATTTAGAAATTAATGGTGTTCTCTTTAAATATCAGAGAATTTCTATATACGGTGCTAACATTATACTGCACTAAGAGATTCATGAGATTAGGATTCTCAAACTATATATGCACGGAGAATTCTTCCGCCTTAATTGCGGTAAGAATTTATCAACTGAATGTACTTGTTCTTAGAATATAAACTCATCATAATTGCACTATAGAATTTAGGAATACTGATATTAATTTCATAAATCCTTCAGTCACAAAATATGATAGTATACTACTAAGAAAAGTCCTTGACATAAATAAATAAATTTACATTATTTAATTCTAGGATGTTCTCGGTCATTACAATCTACCCCCTTGAGAATTTTTGTCCCAAAAATTAAAACAACTCGGAGTAGTTTTTCCTTATATCTTCCTCTCGTTTCCATATAGCTTCCTTAATATTATGATTTTGCCACTAGACTTTAACTAAAGGAATCACTTTATTCCTTAGAGTTTTCTCCTCGCGAGCTAGAATCTGAACTGGTTTCTCCTCATAAGTTAGGTCTGTGTGTACCTCGACCGGTCCCTGGTGCAACACATATGACAGATCTAGTACATATTTCTTTAACATCGATACATGGAAAACATTGTGTACCGAAGCCAGTTCTGATGGCAAAGCTAATCTAGAAGCAACTTTACCGATTCTTTCTAGGATCTCAAAAGGTCCTATGTAATTTTTAGGAGAACTTGGTCTCCTATTTGAAACTCCAAAGATCTACGATGTTTATCCGTATAGCTCTTCTAGCGGCTATGAGCTGTATCTAGTCTCTCTCTGATGTGTCTTACATCCTCTACAGTTCTTCTGATAAAATATGTGGTTTCTAAATGCTTCTCCCCAGGTTCATACCAATGAACTGGGGACCTGCACTTCCTTTCATACAGGGCTTCAAAAGTGCCATTCCTATTGATACTTGATAGTTATTGTTATAAGAAAACTCTATCAAAGGTAACTTTTTATCCCAGCTTCCCTTGAAATCCATGATGCATGCTCTTAGCATATCTTCTAAAGTCTGGATGTTCCTCCATGATTTGCCTTCAGTCTGAGGGTGAAAAGCTGTACTGAATTTTAGCTTAGTCCCCATTGCATCATGCACACCACTTTAAAATCTAGATGAGAAACAATCATCTCGATCTGATATGATGGATTTTGGAATCCCATGCAGTGTCACTATCTTTGGCACGTATCACTCGATGGAATAACTGAGTTTGATTGGCAAATAGTGGGCAGATTTGGTTTATCGATCTACGATTACCCAAATCGCGTCGTTGCCATCGGATTTCCCAGGCAACCTTACTATAAAATCGTCATCATCACGTGGTTGCTTTGCAATGTGAAAAACATTCACCTCCAAAGTCATGTTCCCAAAAGATATCTTCATCAGACCATTCGTACAGTTGATGAGAGCATTGGCTATAGCAAGGAAGGGTCTTCCGAGGATAATGGGAATCTTGGACTCCATACTCACCACGGATTGAGTATCCAAGAGTAGAAAGTCAACGGGGTAATAGAACTTATCAACTTGAACCAAAACATCCTCAACTATCCCCCGAGGCTTCTTGAACGATCGATCAGCCAGTTACAGAACCACAGATGTGGGCTTAATTTTGTTGGAAATGTGTCCATAAAGTGGGATGTAATTTGTTATTTATGAAATGACAAATGTAAGACATTATTATTTTGCTGATTTTATAAAATAAGATAAAGTTATGTTTTGACACATACTCAAGAGTGTTAGTAATATTGCTTACTCCATAAACTGTTACCAACGAAAGAAGAGTCAGGGGAACCCTGCCGGACAAACTCTTCTGATACAGTTTAAAATAGATATTCACAGTCTTAGGGTTGATTGGGCAATCGAATCCGATTATGACAATTAGATCGAACCATGTGATCTTTGGTCTCGGGACATGGGAGTTGGACTCGTGGTTGATCTAGACATGCTCACAACATGTTGAATAGACCATGTGGTGATTAGGTTAGAGTGAAAACCGTTTACACAACTCTAAACCTAATCATCACAACTTAAGTATATTTGTATAATTATCTTAATCACAAGTGAATGCATAGCTCAACTTAGTATCTCATGATCTTTGATTCGCCAATGAGATTAGTTCACGATTATTGAACGACATATCGGTCATTGGGATCATGACAATATTAAGTTGGAGTTATGTGATTCACGAATATGGAATTCGTAAAAAATAATATCACCTCATGCTTTATTGACGGGTGTGTGAATAAATAAACTAGGCCTGGTATTCAATGATGATATTCATTGATTAAGACATCGTAACATGTGCGAGACATCTTACGAACGTTTGTCTTTCTTATTCACAGTCATATAAAGGAGTTGAGGAAATAATGATTAGAATGGTAAAACGGTAATATTATGTACCATTCTGATCACTTATATTTATGAAGGATAATAATGCATTTACACTGTGGACCGTGTGATAAATTGTATCAACACCAAAAGAAAAATTAGCGCACATGAATCGAGAGATTATTCGGCATCGAACTTTTAGTGGAGTTGTACGATGTCGGAATTAAATATGTCGATAACTTATAGGGATGAGTTAGTCGAATATTGTAATTCCATAGCTTTGTTCATGTGGGTCCATTCGGTCTCAAGGCTAGCTCTAATAAATGGGAAAAAACAACCCGATAATTATGTTTAAATTCATTGTGTTATTTTTCATTTATTCGATAATTGAAAAATAAAAGGAATGAGTTTTGAATTTCGAAATTAATGGAGATTAATTTAAAATTCAAAACGAAATTTAAACACGATTTTATTTGGCAACTAAAGGAATGGTTAAAGTGAGAATTCATTTTGGGAAAATTCAGAAATCCCTTGCCTTAAGGGGATTTCGAATTTTGCTCCAAAAAGGGGAAGGAAATTCGGAAATCCCTAAGCCATGTAGGGATTTTCGGATTTCAATCCTAGGGTTAAGGAGAAATTCAAAAATCCCATCTAGGGTTTGAGTTTTTGAATTTTCTCCTATATAAGGATATTATTGAAAACCCTAGGAGAGAGTCTTTTAGAGAAAAGAAAAAGAGATCACACTTTTCCTTAGGGTAGCGGATTTTGTAGAGACAAAATAGAAGGAAAAAGTTTCCTTAGGTTTTTGAAAAAGAGCCCACTCTCTCATCCTAAAGATTGTAGAGTCATAGCCTTGAATCTACGAGTGGTTTTTGGTGTGATCGTGGCAATAAACAACGATCTTGTTTCACGGCAATTCTCCATCTCGGAACGTGAGATAGTGAGACAAGATCATTGCGGTCAATTAATTCAATCGTCACAAAGCTATGTGAGATTTTTCTAATCCTTTGATTATAAACATATATCATGCATGCATCTCTCGTTGTGGTTTACATTTAATTTTGAATTAAATGGATATGATAAAAATTTTGAAATTCCGCCTACAATATTGTTGTTGTTCAAATGATTTTTCATATCTAAATCACAACAAGATCCTACAATTGGTATCAGAGCCTAGGGCTTTTGATCATGCATGATTTATGTTTATGCGATTGAATGTATGATATGTGTTGATATTGGCATCTTGCATGAATATATGATGAATTCAAAATTGTTTTGATTGTATATGTGATTGGATCGATCGATTGGCTCTAGGTTTTAATTACACCATGTTGGTGGTTTATGGTTTCTCTAGAAAATAATGTAAGCCATTAAAGGGCATAGGAAATTTTGTAATTTAAATTTCTGGAAAATTTTTTTTTTGTCCGCCGTAAATCGCATGCCACGCCACGACTCTAGCCTCCGCCACTAGCCCGGCCGCCAAACCCTTCCTGGGTTTTGGCCGTGCGCTGGGGTTTCCTGAAACCCTAAGCGGGCTGGCAACCAGCTTTGCCGGGGCATGGCCACCGCTAACCTTGCCGAGCAAGGGCCGCGGCCCCCTAGCAAGCAGCGGGGTTTCGAAACCCTGGCGGGCCATGGGCAAACCTGAGCCCTGCCCTGGCGGGGGGCCATAGGGGCCGGCCGCCCCGCCCAGGTAAGGGCCCGGGGCCTGCAAGGCAAGGGCCCAGGGCCCAGCAAGGGCCCGAGGCACAGGCCTTGTCGAGGCAAGGGCCACAGGCCCGGCTGGCCTTGCCAGGCAAGGGTCGCGGCCCATGCCGGAGGAACAAGGCCTGCACGGCCTTGCAGCCCATCTTTGCGGGCAGTGGCCTGGCCCACCGAGAGAAGGTGGGCCAGGGATTGTCCCGGGCCCAGCCCAAACAAAAAAATATATATATATATTTTTTTATTTTCACTTTTCAGGGATCGAGAGAAGAGAAAATTGAGAAGATGCCAAGAAGACAAGGTGAAGAAAATTATTGTAATTATTTTCATTTGTTTTTATGGGTTGTAATTAGAAATGAGCCATAGAGAGGTTAAATTGTAAATGTATGATTTATTGTTTAATCTCGCATCATTATAACATGCCATATAGGATATAGAGATGCCAATATCAAATTGCCATGCAAGCATGTTCATGCATCATTGTAGTTTAATATTATAAATTGTTATAATAATAAATGCAATGGGTAAATTTTATAAAGAGTTATAAAATACAACAAATTTATAAGGGTTATAATTTTGTTGAATTATTAATTGGACTTAATTTCAAAACAAAATCCATTTTTCCAAAAACTAAGTGGGAGGGTCGTTTGCGTTGAAACGCGTTCCCAAGGTCTCCGACTTTAGCCCTGATCGTGACATGTGGATAGGTTAAGAACCACCTTAGTGGTCCTCACTTCAATGGGAGAAACCCATGAAACATGTCGCTAAGGAGTCATCAGGTTGCTTATAGAAGATAAGACTCGAAAAGGAAGTAGTGAGGCGAGACCATCCCTAGATGGATCGTTAGTTCATAACAACCTCTAGAGTCGATTAGTCGGTTAAACACTTAGACTAAAGATCATTGTAATCTCCCATAGGAGCTATGCAATGGATCTGAGGTGACCAAAAAGATGGTGATTGGTTGCACTAGATGTAGAGACATCTTGTAAAGTGGACCAAACGAGAGGAGTCTCGATGCGATAGGAGGCTTCACGGATGCCACCCCTAGGTGGGACGTGTTGCCGTTTATGATCGCAACACCATAGATGAAACATTTTTTAAGGATTTTATTTATGTTTAAGTATTTGCATTCATGCATCATACTTCTCTTAAATATAAGCAAATTACCAACACCGATTTATTTTATTTTTCAGCAATTATGTCTTTATCCCCGATCGCGCAAATTCTTAGTACAAACAAACTAGTGGGTGAAAATTACGTTGACTGGAAACGTAACCTCGATATCGTATTGACGGAGACAAGCACAAGCATGTGCTCACCACCCCTGTCCTCTTGAGCCGAATGATGATTCGACTCAAGAAGAGCGAGACGATACATCGCTTGGATGCGTTCCGATGAGATTGCTAGGTGCTATATCTTAGCATCAATTAGCAATGTGTTGCAAAAAGACAACATCGGAACATCTTGACACTGCATATATGATCTCTGACATTTCGAAATGTTCGGAAGCCAGGGCCGTCAAGCCAAGCAAGCTGCAGTGCGCAACTTCATGAACTGCCGGATGAAATTCGGCACTCCTATTCGGGACCATATGCTATTGATCATAAGTCACCTGAATGAGATGGAGCTCATGGGAGCTGAAATAGATGGAGAGACTCAAGTGGATATGATCCTAGAGACTCTCCCGGAGATGTTTGACAACTTCAAACTCAACTACTCGATGAATAAGTTGAGTTATTCACTCCCAGAACTCATGAAGGAGCTTCAAACTGCGGAAACTCTATTGCTTAAAGGCAAAAGAGGAACGGAGAGGCAAACCTTGTCAAGCGAAGCCTTCCACCACGGTGTCAAGAAATGTAAGAAAACCCGCAGTAACAAGAAGAAGCCGGTGCGAAAGGCAAGAACACCGCAAAGGTGGACAAGATCTTCGACAAATGTCACCATTATGGAGTTGCTGGCCACCGGAAACGAATTGTCCTACATACCTCAAGGAGGTCAAAGCTAAAGGTACATTGCTTGTTACCGAAGCCTATTTTGTGGTGACTCTACTTTTTCTTGGATTGTAGACTGGAGCCACTAATCATGTTTGTTGTTCTCTGCAGGGGTTCAGGGAAAACAAAAGGCTTAGCAAGGATGAGTTCAACTTCCATTTGGGGAATGGAGCATCGAGATAAACAACAGTAGTTGGAAGTATTAAATTAATTTTTGAGAACAGTTTTATTGTTTTGAACAATGTTTATTATGTCCGGTTTTTGGGAAAAACCTTATTTCTATGGCTCGTTTGATTGAGCAAGGATATTCTTTGGATTTTAATAATGATGTTATTCGGATTCTAAAGAATGGCTTCATGATTACTTCTACGGTCATGATAAACAATACATTCTCGTTAAACCAAATATTCCAACGATTTGCGATCTTCGAATTGAATGATGATTCAATGAGAGAAAGTAAGAGATTGAGGTTAGACTCAATTGATCAAACCTACAAATGGCATCTACGTCTTGGACATATTGGCCTTGACAGATTAAAAAGGTTGGTAAGAGACGGTCCCTTGCAAACCTTAAGTGTAGGCTCACTACCTACATGTGAATCCCGCATAGAAGGAAAAATGACCAAGATACCCTTTTCAAAGAAAGGGTAATAGAGGCGATGAATGCCTAGAACTCGTACATAGTGATGTATGTGGGCCATTCTATATCCAAGCAAGAGGAGGATATGAATATTTCATAACCTTCATCGATGACTATTCTCGTTTTGGTCATATTTATCTAATCGTCAAAAGTCCGAAACCTTTGAAAAGTTCAAAGAATTCAAGGCCTTGGTTGAAAAGCAATTAGATAAACAGATCAAAACACTACGATCCGATCGTGGTGGTGAATACTTCTTTGGGAGAGTTTGAAGACTTTCTTAAGGAAGAAGGTATATTTTCTCAACTGACCGCGCCGGTACTCCTCGGTGAGAATGGCATGTCCGAGAGAAGGAATCGAACTCTATTAGACATGGTTAGATCAATGATGAGTTACTCATCTCTTCCAGATTCCTTTTGGGGATATGCCTTTGAAAGCAAGAAGATACATTCTCGAACCAAGTTCCATCTAAGGCGCACTGAACTCCATATGAAAGATGGAGTGGCAAGAAGTCATCTCTTGGCCACACGAATATGGGGTTGTCCGCACATGTGCTTAGAAAGAAGACCGGTAAGTTTGAATAGTCGCTCGTAACTATGCTGTTTGTAGGATATCCTAAAGGAACAAAAGGATATATCTTTTATAGTCCCATCGATCGTAAAACATTCGTCAAAGACGAATGCTCATTTTCTGGAAGAGGATTTTATAAAGAATATGAAGCCAAGAAGCGAGACTTGTACTTGAGGAATTGATCGGTGAAAATGTTGGGGAACATGTCCGTGGTCTATTCCCGAACCGACAACAGATGAACCACAACAAGAACTAACACGGTGGAGCCTCGACGTAGTGGGAGGGTTGTGAGACAAACCCGATAGGTACATATCTTATGGAGATGCATTGATGCGCAGTCTCGATTTAGACATCGATGAACCTATTTCCTACCGCAGGCCATGGAAAGTTCTGAAGCAAACCTATGGCATGAAGCCATGGACGCCGAAATACAATCGATGTATAAAAATGGCGTATGGACTCTAGTAGATCCTCCCGAAGGGGTAAAACCCGTAGGGTGTAAATGGATCTACAAGAAGAAGAGGGGTCCGGATGGGAATGTAGAGACATTCAAAGCAAGGTCGGTAGCCAAGGGCTACACCCGCAAAGAAGGCATCGACTATGAGGATACCTTCTCTCCGGTAGCCATGCTTAAATCCATCCGAATTCTTCTATCCATTCTTTCGCCGCTTTAGATTATGAAATCTGGCAGATGGATGTAAAAAAGACTTTTTCGAATGGCAATCTGGATGAGCGCATTTATATGACACAACCAGATGGATTCATTGAAAAGGGTCTAGAAGAAAAGGTTTGCGAATTGCAGAAGTCCATTTATGGACTGAAGCAGGCATCCAGATCATGGAATATCAGATTCAATGAGACTGTTAAAACTTATGGTTTTGTTCAGTCAATGGATGAGCCTTGTGTGTATAAGCTGATACAAGAAGGCAAAGTGGTTTTCTTAGTCTTATATGTAGATGACATACTACTCATTGGGAATGATGTAGGAAGACTAACTGAGGTTAAGCTTTGGGCGGCAAAGCGAGTTTTGACATGAAGGATCTAGGAGAAGGCGCCTATGCTTTGGGAATTCGGATCTTCGAGATCGAAGAACAAACAATTGGCGCTGTCTCAAGCATCCTACATCGATAAGGTAATGGACCGATTCGATATGCAAAACTCCAAAAGGGTTATCTACCCTTCGGACATGGAGTATCCCTCTCTAAGGAGCGGTCTCCCAAGACTCCTCAAGAAGAGGAAGACATGAGCCGAGTTCCTTACGCTCGGTAGTAGGAAGCCTCATGTATCGATGCTTTGCACCGGAGATATATGCTACGTAGTAGGCGTGGTAAGTAGATTCGGTCAAACCTGGACCCGAGCACTTTGGGTTCTTTGTCAAAAGCATATCCTCAAGTATCTTAGGAGAACGAGGAACTATATGCTTGTATATTCGTGCATCGACCGAATATGACGGGATATACCGACTCCAATTTCCAATCGGATAAGGATTCCAGAAATCCACTTCCAGGATCGAGTGTTTGTCCCGAATGGAGGTTGGGTGGTATGGAGGAGTATCAAGCAAACTTGCATAGCCGACTCCACCATGGAGGCCGAATATGTGGCGACTTGTGAAGCCGCAAAAAGAGGTCAGATGGCTTAAGAAGTTCCTTGTTTCACCGGAAGTTGTTCCGGAAGCTGATAGGCCCATGGTACTGTATTGCGATAACAGTAGGGCTGTAGCAAACTCAAAGGAGCCTAGAAGCCACCTCATCCGTGAGATTGTACAAAGAGGCGATGTTGAAGTAACAAAGATATCTACACATGACAACTTGGCCGATCCATTCACAAAGGCTTTATCTGGTAAAGTCTTCGATAGGCATCTGGAAGGTTTGGGCATGCGAGATTGTACACACCTACTTTAAGTCCAAGTGGGAGTTTGTTGGAAATGTGTCCATAAAGTGGGATGTAATTTGTTATTTATGAAATGACAAATGTAAGACATTATTATTTTGCTGATTTTATAAAATAAGATAAAGTTATGTTTTGACACATACTCAAGAGTGTTAGTAATATTGCTTAGTCCATAAACTGTTACCAACGAAAGAAGAGTCGGGGAACCTGCTTTGGACAAACTCTTACGATACAGTTTAAAATAGATATTCGCAGATCTTAGGGTTGATTGGGCAATCGAATCCGATTATGGTATTAGATCGAACCATGTAATGCTTGGTCTCGGGGCATGGGAGTTGGACTCGTGGTTGATCTAGACATGCTCGCAACATGTTGAATAGACCATGTGATTGATTAGGTTAGAGTGAAAACCGTTTACACAACTCTAAACCTAATCATCACAACTTATGTATATTTGTATAATTATCTTAATCCTGAAGTGAATGCATAGCTTAACTTAGTATCTCATGATCTTTGATTCGCCAATGAGATTAGTTCACAGTTATTGAACGACATCTCGGTCATTGGGATCATGACAATATTAAGTTGGAGTTATGTGATTCACATATATGGAATTCGTAAAAATAATATCACCTCATGCTTTATTGACGGGTGTGTGAATAAATAAACCAGGCCTGGTATTCAATGATGATATTCATTGATTAAGACATCGTAACATGTGCGAGACATCTTACGAACGTTTGTCTTTCTTATTCACGGTCATCTAAAGGAGTTGAGGAAATAATGATTAGAATGGTAAAAGCGGTAATATTATGTACCATTTCGATCACCGATATTTATGAAGGATAATAATGCATTTACTTTGTGGACCGTGTGATAAATTGTATCAACACCAAAAGAAAAATTAGCGCACATGAATCGAGAGATTATTCGGCATCGAACTTTTAGTGGAGTTATGCGATGTCGGAATTAAATATGTCGATAACTTATAGGGATGAGTTAGTCGAATATTGTAATTCCATAGCTTTGTTCATGTGGGTCCATTCGGTCTCAAGGCTAGCTCTAATAAATGGGAAAACAGAACCGATAATTATGTTTAAATTCATTGTGTTATTTTTCATTTATTCGATAATTGAAAAATAAAAGGAATGAGTTTTGAATTTCAAAATTAATGGAGATTAATTTAAAATTCAAAATGAAATTTAAACATGATTTTATTTGGCAACTAAAGGAAAGGTTAAAGTGAGAATTCATTTTGGGAAAATTCGGAAATCCCTTGCCTTAAGGGGATTTCGAATTTTTTTCCAAAAAGGGGAAGGAAATTCGGAAATCCCTAAGCCATGTAGGGATTTTCGGATTTCAATCCTAGGGTTAAGGAGAAATTCGAAAATCCCATCTAGGGTTTGAGTTTTTGAATTTTCTCCTATATAAGGATATTATTGAAAACCCTAGGAGAGAGTCTTTTAGAGAAAAGAAAAAGAGATCACACTTTTCCTTAGGGTGGCGGATTTTGTAGAGACAAAATAGAAGGAAAAAAGTTTCCTTAGGTTTTTTTGAAAAAGAGCCCACTCTCTCATCCTAAAGATTGTAGAGTCATAGCCTTGAATCTATGAGTGGTTTTGGTGTGATCGTGGCAATAAACAACGATCTTGTTTCACGACAATTCTCCATCTCGGGCGTGAGATAGTGAGACAAGATCTTTGCGGTCAATTAATTCAATCGTCACAAAGATATGTGAGATTTTTCTAATCCTTTGATTATAAACATATATCATGCATGCATCTCTCGTTGTGGTTTACGTTTAATTTTGAATTAAATGGATATGATAAAATTTTTGAAATTCCGCCTACAATATTGTTGTTGTTCAAATGATTTTTCATATATAAATCACAACAAGATCCTACAAATTTCTCCAAGACCAAGTTGCGAGTAGACAGAGTATGGCATGAGGTTAACACTCGCTCCTAGATCAAGCAACGCTTGGCTGAACTCATGTGTCCTAATTAGACAGGAAATTGTGGGACAACCGAGATCTTTGTACTTGAGCGGTGTTTTCTGGTCGATCACCGCGCTTACATTGCTCATCAAGAATGTTTGTCTTCTTGACGTGGTGCTTCCTTTTGATAGTGCACAGATCCTTGATAACCTTAGCATAAGCAGGCACTTGCTTGATAACATTAAGCAAAGGAAGATTAATCTTCACTTGAGTCAAGTACTCTAGGATCTCACTTTGGTGTTCCGGTACTTTTCCAGTTGGACGCAGAGCTTGGGGAAAAGGCACCTTTACCGGAGCATTTGTTGGCTTATCTTTGTCAGGGACAACTTCCTTACTACTCGAAGTGGTGGCACTTGTTGATATTTCTTCCATAATCTTACCACTACGTGTACTGATAACATTCACCTCCTTAACATTTTGATCATCAAGACATGAGGTTTGCGCCATATGTTGACCCTTTGGGTTTGACTGAGCTTGTGAAGGGAATCTGCCGCGTTCTTGAACAGCCAAAGCTCTAGTCAGCTTCGTGATTTGGCTCTTCATTTCTTTACTTTCCTCCACCATTTGCGTGAACATTGACTCAAACTTATGATTTATCTTACTCTGTGCCTCCATGAAAGATTGTAAGGTGTTCTCAAAGAGAACTCCTTGGGCGATGTGAATTGTATTGAGGCATGAGAATCGCCTAGGTGGTTGTGGGCGTTGCTCGGTTCTCCATTGTCCTCGATGGTTACGATTGGTTGGAATCTCTCCAACTGAAGTTTGGATGGTTCCTCTAGCCGAGGATAGTATGTGTTAGAGAAGGGTTTGTTGTATGCCCCTAAGGCATTGCATTGCTCCTCATAAACTCCTCTCATTTCACCATAAGCAGGGCAATCCTTAGCTAGATGTTCCACCATACCACAGACAAAGCATGGCTCATGTGTTTCTGCCCTTGCGACCGTGTGGATTCCTCTACCTTCTTTGCCTTTGAAGGCCTCGATTTGCCTTGTCAAAGATTTGACTTGGGCTTTGAGGTGGTCCTCCTCCCTTAATTGATAGATTCCAACCAGTCGGGACCTATTGGTGCTGTCAATAGCACTAGGTCCGGTCCAAGTGTGGGCTTTTTCGGCTAACTCGTTGAGATACTCAAAAGCATCCTCGGGATCCTTTTGGAGAAATTCACCATTGCACATCATCTCCACAAATTGGCGCTCTCGAATCATGAGTCCTTCGTAGAAATAACTGACGAGGTGCCAACTCTCGTAACCATGGTGAGGACATTGATTTAACAGATCCTTGAACCGTTCCCAAACTTGATACTGAGTTTCATTGTCCTTTTGGGTAAAGGTCGAGATCTGTCGCTCGTGCCATTGGTCTTATGGTGAGGGAAATACTTGTTGAAAAATGATGTCGTCATTTCTTCCCGACTTCAATAGACCTAGGTCGTAGAGAATACAACCAGCTTTTAGCCTTGTCCTTCAAAGAGAAAGGAAAGAATTTCAATCGCACAGAGTCCACGACTTCAGCTCGGTTGTGAAAAGTGGCCACTACTTCTTCAAACTCCCTAATATGAACGTATGGATTCTCACTCTCTAACCCGTGAAAGGTCGGCAGGAGTTGGATCATGCCTGGCTTGAAATCCAAGTTCGGCATATTTGGGGGAAACATTATATATGATGGTGTGGCCGTACGCATCGGGTGGAGATAATCGTTCAACGTCTTCTGCTGGACTTCCTCGTTTTGAGCCATTGCGAAAGGATTTACAACTGCTAATGAGCCTGGGGTCGAGGGAGGACTAGACGTGTGGGAAGAAACTTCACTAGGGTTTTCTGATTTTATTGCGAATCTCCCTAATTCGTCTCTATAACGATTCATTCACCGTATAACGTTTCACTTCTTTTTATTTTTTATTTTTGTTTTTTTATTTTTATTTTTATTTTTTGTTTTTTTAATCAAAAAGAAAATAATTATATAGTAATGTAAATTGTAACCTCCGAGAGTGCTCCCAGGAAATACTATAGCTCTTGGCTCAATGAATAGTCTCCTAGACAGAACAACGTTCCCAGGAAATAGTGGTGGGGCGAGGCCGGCTTAAGTATCAACTTTCCTAGACAGAACTCCCTCAGATTACACTTTCCACGTAATCACACAATTATTCTCAAAATTAATTATTTAAATTTTATTGAGTAAATTATGAAGTGTAATCTAATTAATGGAAACTATTCCTAAAGTCAAAAACCTAAATCTACCAAATTATGAAAATCCTAGATTAGGAATCTAAATTAGTCAATTAATTACAATCCTAGTTATAATCCTAAGAGTTAACGAAACTATAAAAGAAAACAAAATAAATAAGGCAACAATTAAAATATACAAATGAGGAAACAAAATAAAATCCTAATTACCAAAAATAAAAGATTACAAAATAAAATCAAAAATTAAATTTTTTTTTTCTTTTTTTTTTTCGGAACGCCTCCCCAGCAACAAATTTTTTTTTTAAATATAAATATATATATATATACACAAACAAAGTAGTACAATTTGAATGGTCGATCCCACGAGGAAGTGTTAAATTCAACAAGATATGATTAGCAAATAAAAAGCGTTAGGAAAGTAGGCAATCAAACAAAGAAAAATGAATGAGTGTTTTTGATATTTTTTTGAACAATTTAAAATAAAGAAAATTCAATAATAAAAAGTGGTAAGGCTTTGAGAATCCTCCATATGCTTTGTTCACCTATTTGGATTTTGATTCATGAATTGACTCAATTGAAAGTTTCACATCCCAAACAATCAATCGAAAAATAAATATTTGAAGAACATATGAATTAAAAATGTATTCGAGTAAATAAAATTCTAACGTTTAAAAATTAGGAAAAATTATCTTATGAGAAATCCAAGAGCGACAATATACCGTTGGCAATAATGCAGTAAAAGATTACTAAATCTAAGAGCAACAATATACCGTTGGCAATAATGCAGTAAAAGACTACCATAAAATAATACCGATCAATATATAATATAATGCAACAATCACATAAAAAGAGCATGACTAGATTTATATGAGAGTTGACAATAAAATATATTGATAAGAAGAAGAAATATGATAAAAGAAAATTATTTACTCAAATGTATAAAACTTACAAACCATTGGAGAATCAAAAATCCAAATAAATTCACTACACATATAGGATCATCTCAAGCCTCACCTAAATACTCTAGCCTAACTTGTACATAATTCCCATAAAATTCTAAAAAGAAAATATGAGAATAAGAACAAGAAAATATGTGAGAATTTAGGCTCTAAAAAATCTCTCTAATCACTTTGATAATGATCCTATTTATAGAGTTTTTGGTGTGTTAAGAGTGTAAAAACCGGATGCTTAATCGTGGAGAAAATTCATCACGTTTCTGAAGAGTGGGACACATGTCACGAGCCGATTCGTGCGCGGGAAAGAAATGATGAAGAAGGCTGACGAAGCGGGACACATGGTGAGCTCTGATTGGTGGGATTCTGTGCATGGGACGACGTGCTGCAGGAGGCTGATGAAGTGGGACACGTGGTGATCTCTGATTGGCGGGATTCTGTGCATGGGACGGCGTGCGCAGAAGGTCGACGGGCGGGACACGTGGCGAGCCTCGATTGGCGGGGCGTGCATGGGACCCACGCGGAGAGGAATGAGGATCCGATGACGCGCTGTGGAGGAAACTCGCGCGGAGGAAGGCGGCGCGGCGCGCCAAGCCGCCGTGATCCGGGGAGCAGCGGACACGTGGCGTGAGCTGACTGGCGGGATCTGGAACGCGAGACCCACGCGGAAGAAAGAGAAAATGCGGGTGACGCGTGCGTGGAGGAGACTCGCCTGGGGAGTGGACGGTGCGCTGATAAGTGCATGAATTTGCACTTTTAATGTTCATAATTGTCAAATTATTTTATCAAAATTGTGACTTTAATTTCAAATATTCCTAAATTTAGAGGATTTAATTCTAATTGGATTTATTTTATTTTTCAGGTTTTTGAAGAAAACAATTGAATTTGGGCTAGTTTACCAAGAAAAACCCAAAAGTTGAGCCCAAGAAAAGCCCAACCGCCCAAAGCCCATCAGCCCATCAACCCCCCATCGGCCGCAAGCCGAAAGCCGACAAGTCGCGAGCCGTAACCGAAGCCGCGAGCCGAAGCATGCCACGGGACGAGCATCGCCAAGCCGCAAGCGTGGGGCCCACCGTCCCTCGCAGACGCTGGCCATACGCCGCACCGCAGCCTCCTCCGCGAAGTTCTCCTCGCGTCACCCGCCTTCCCTCTCTTCCGCGTGGGTCTCGCGTGCGAGTCCATCCAACCGGATCGCGCCACGTGTCCCACCCGTCGGTCTTCGCAAAGACGTCATCCCGCGTTCGGCTCCAGCCAATCGAGCCCGCCACGTGTCCCACTTCTCGCAAAGATGTCTTCCCGCGCGAATCCGCTTTTGGGCCACGTGTCCCACTTCGTCAGCCCTGTGCAGCACTTTCTCTCCCGCGCGCGAATGGCCAGCTGACACGTGTCCCACTCTTCAGAACGTGATGAATTTTCTTCACAATTAAGGATCCGGTTTTTACACTCTTAACACACCCAAAACTCTATAAATAGGGTCATTATCAAATGGGAAGAGTTAGACATTTTTTAGAGCCTAAATTCTCACATATTTTCTTGTTGTTATTCTCATATTTTCTTTTTAGAATTTTATGGGAATTATGTACAAGTTAGGCTAGAGTATTTAGGTGAGGCTTGAGATGATCCTATATGTGTAGTAAATTTATTTGGATTTTCGATTCTCCAATGGTTTGTAAGTTTTATACATTTGAGTAAATAATTTTCTTTTATCATATTTCTTCTTCTTATCAATATATTTTATTGTCAACTCTCATATAAATCTAGTCATGCTCTTTTTTTTATGTGATTGTTGCGTTATATTATATATTGATCGTTATTATTTTATGAGTAGTCTTTTCTTCGCATTATTGCCAACGGTATATTGTCGCTCTTAGATTTAATAATCTTTTCTGCGCATTATTACCAACGGTATATTGTTGCTCTTGGATTTCTCATAAGATAATTTTTCCTAATTTTAAACGTTAGAATTTTATTTACTCGAATACATTTTTAATTCATATGTTCTTCAAATATTTATTTTCCGATTGATTGTTTGGGATGTGAAACTTTCAATTGAGTCAATTCATGAATCAAAATCCAAATAGGTGAACAAAGCATATGGAGGATTCTCAAAGCCTTACCACTTTTTATTATTGAATTTTCTTTATTTTAAATTGTTCAAAAAAATATCAAAAACACTCATTCATTTTTCTTTGTTTGATTGCCTACTTTCTTAACGTTTTTTATTTGCTAATCATTTCTTGTTCAATTTAACACTTCCTCGTGGGATCGACCGTTCAAATTGTACTACAATTGACCGCTTGTTTTTGTACACGTTTGGGCGTAATCAAATTTTGGCGCCGTTGTCGGGAGGTGCATCAACACGATTGTTCAAGAGATAATTAGCCAAAGAGGTAGGTACTATCCGCTTTTTTTATTTATTTATTTATTTTTTTGGCACGTTTTACAAAAAAAAAAAAAAAAAAAAAAAAAACTTTTTGTTTCCGTGACTTGATTGTTAGTATATATATATAAAAAAAAAAAAAATTTACCTTTTCTCTTGATTCTCTTTCCGTAACAGTGTGTGCATTTCAAAAAGAAAAAAAGAAAAAAAAAAGAAACTTTGCTGTATTCCTCTCTTTCTTATTTTTTGTTTGTTCTCCACGTTCCACGTTTCCAATAACCCACGTTCTTTATTCTCTTTTTGATTAAAAAAAAAAAAAGAAACTTTGCTGTATTCCTCTCTTTCTTATTTTTTGTTTGTTCTCCACATTCCACGTTTCCAATAACCCACGTTCTTTATTCTCTTTTTGATTAAAAAAAAAAAAAAAATAGTTTCCGTTTCTTTATTTTATATATATATATATATATATAAAAAAAAATTTGTAATATTTCCGTTTCTTCTTAATTTTTTTCTTTCTTTTTTCCTTTTTAGTTTTAAAATTAATTGTGATTTAATTTTGTAATATTTTATTTTTGGTAATTAGGATTTTATTTTGTTTCTTCATTTGTATATTTTAATTGTTGCCTTATTTAATTTTTTCCTTTATAGTTTCATTAACTCTTAGGATTTTAACTAGGATTGTAATTAATTGACTAATTTAGATTCTTAATCTAGGATTTTCATAATTTGGTAGATTTAGGTTTTTGACTTTAGGAATAGTTTCCATTAATTAGATTACATTTCATAATTTACTCAATAAAACTTAATAATTAATTTTGAGAATAATTGTGTGGTATTGTGAAAAGTATAATCTGAGGGAGTTCTGTCTAGGAAAGTTGGTACTTAAGCGGGCCTCGCCCCACCAATCTTTCCTGGGAACGTTGTTTCATCTAGGAGACTATTCATTGAGCCAAGAGCTATAGTCTTTCCCGGGAGCACTCTCGGAGGTTACAATTTACGTTACTATATAATTATTTTCTTTAAAAAAAAAAAAAAAAAAAAAAAAAAAAAAAGAACTGAAACGTTATAGGGTGAATGAATCGTTATAGAGACGAATTAGGAGATTCGCAAAAAATCGAAAACCCTAGTGAAGTTTCTTCCCACACGCCTAGTCCTCCCTCGACCCCAGTGCTCGTCGGCGGTTGCAAATCTTTTCGCAATGGCTCAAAACGAGGAAGTCCAGCAGAAGACGTTGAACGATTATCTCCACCCCTACAGCGCCACGGCCACACCATCCCGCATAATGTTTCCCCAAATATGCCGAATTTGGATTTCAAGCCGGCATGATCCAACTCCTGCCGACCTTTCACGGGTTAGAGAGCGAGAATCCATACATTCATATTAGGGAATTTGAAGAAGTAGTGGCCACTTTTCACAACCGAAATGAAGTCGTGGACTCGTGCGATTGAAATTCTTTCCTTTCTCTTTGAAGGACAAGGCTAAAAGCTGGTTGTATTCTCTGCGACCTAGGTCTATTGGAAGTTGGGAAGAAATGACGACATCATTTTTCAACAAGTATTTCCCTCACCATAAGACCAATGGTCTGAAGCAACAGATCTCGACCTTTACCCAAAAGGACAATGAAACTCTGTATCAAGTTTGGGAACGGTTCAAGGATCTGTTAAATCAATGTCCTCACCATGGTTACGAGAGTTGGCGCCTCGTCAGTTATTTCTACGAAGGAGTCACGATTCGAGAGCGCCAATTTGTGGAGATGATGTGCAATGGTGAATTTCTCCAAAAGGATCCCGAGGAGGCTTTTGAGTATCTCAACGAGTTAGCTGAAAAAGCTCACACTTGGACCGGACCTAGTGCTACTGACAGCACCAATAGGTCCCGACCGGTTGGAATCTACCAATTAAGGGAGGAGGACAACCTCAAAGCCCAAGTCGAATCGTTGACAAGGCAAATCGAGGCCCTCAAAGGCAAAGAAGGTAGAGGAATCCACACGGTCGCAAAGGGGCGTAAAACACATGAGCCATGCTTTGTCCGTGGTATGGTGGAACATCTAGCCAAGGATTGCCCCCGCTTATGGTGAAATGAGAGGAGTTTATGAGGAGCAATGCAATGCCTTAGGGGCATACAACAAACCCTTCTCTAACACATACAATCCCTGGCCGGAGGAACCATCCAAACTTCAATTGGAGAGATTCCAACCAAGCGTAACCATCGGAAGGACAATGGAGAATCGAGCAAATGTACCGCAACCACCGAATGATTCTCGCACCTTAATACACCACATCGCCCAAGGAGTTCTCTTGAGAACACCTTGCAATCTTTCATGGAGGCGCAGAGTAAGATAAATCAAAAGTTTGAGTCAATGTTCACGCAAATGGTGGAGGAAAGTAAAGAAGTGAAGAGCCAAATCACGAAGCTGACTTGAGCTTTGGCTATTCAAGAACGCGGCAGATTCCCTTCACAAGCTCAGTCAAACCCAAAGGGTCAACATATGGCGCAAACCTCATGTCTTGATGATCAAAATGTTAAGGAGGTGAATGCCATAAGTACTCGTAGTGGTAAGATTATGGAAGAAACATCAACAAGTGTCACCACTTCGAGTAGTAAGGAAGTTGTCCCTGACAAAGATGAGCCAACAAATGTTCCGGTAAAGGTGCCTTTTCCCCAAGCTCTGCGTCCAACTGGAAAAGTACTGGAACACCAAAGTGAGATCCTAGAGCACTTGACTCAAGTGAAGATTAATCTTCCTTTGCTTCACGTCATCAAGCAAGTGCCTGCATATGCTAAGGTTATCAAGGATCCGTGCACTATCAAAAGGAAGCACCACGTCAAGAAGACAAAGCATTCATTCTTAACAAGAACAAATAAGCCTGTGACCCACCACAAAACACCGCTTAAGTACAAGGATCCTGGTTGTCCCACAATTTCCTGTCTAATTGGGACACATGAGTTCAGCCAAGCTTTGCTTGATCTAGGAGCGAGTGTCAACCTCATGCCATACTCTGTCTACTCGCAACTTGGTCTTGGAGAAATTAAGCCCACATCTGTGGTTCTGCAGCTAGCTGATCGATCGATCAAGAAGCCTCGAGGGATAGTTGAGGATGTTTTGGTTCAAGTTGATAAGTTCTATTACCCCGTTGACTTTCTAGTCTTGGATACTCAATTCGTGGTGAGTATGGAGTCCAAGATACCCATTATCCTCGGAAGACCCTTCCTTGCTACAGCCAATGCTCTCATCAACTGTAGGAATGGTCTGATGAAAATATCTTTTGGGAACATGACTTTGGAGGTGAATGTTTTTCACATTTCAAAGCAACCACGTGACAATGACGAGTGCCACCAAACATTCCTAATTGACACACTCGTCTCGGAGGAAGTTCAATTGTGTAGCAATTTTGATGATCTTGACGATTTCCTCCGAATTTCTGAATCTGAAAGTTCCGGTCCTTGTGAGTTGGCCAACAATGTCACCATTTTCAAAGACTCACAAGGCAGAGGAACCAAGTTTTGGCAACCACGCTTTGAAGAGCTACCTCGAGAAAAAGAAAAGCCAAAACCATCCACCGAAGAGACCCCAAACCTCAAGTTGGCTCAACTGCCTGAGAATCTGAAACATGTCTTCCTGGGAGCTGGTGATACATTTCGTCATCATTTTCGTCTAAACTTGATGCATTTCAAGTTTGGGTTAGTTGACATGTTGCGTGAACACAAATCGGCATTAGGTTGGACGAACCGACATTAAGGGTATTAGCCCCTTAATTTGCTCTCATCACATCAACTGGAAGACGGGTTAATCCATGAAGGATCCCCAAAGAATTCCGAACCCGACGATGAAAGACTTGAAGAATGAAGTCTTGAAGCTTCCGGATTTGGGCATCATCTATCTTGCCGATAGCAAATGGGTCAGTCCAACTCAGGTAGTGCCTAAGAAACCGGGGTGACATTGGTGGAGAATGAGAAAGGGCTCTTGTTCCCACTAGAACTGTGGACGGGTTGGCGAATGTGCATTGACTATCGAAAGTTGAACGCCGCCACCCGTAAAGATCTTTATTTGCTTCCATTCATTGACCAAATCCTAGAACGTGTGGCTAGTCATCCTTACTATTGCTTTCTTGATGGTTAAAAAAGGCTATTATCGATCGAGATCGCATTAGAGGATTGGGATAAAACTACATTTACCTGTCCTTTTGGTACTTATGCCTTTCGGCGTATGCCATTTGGGTTGTGTAATGCACCAGCCACCTTCCAGAGATGCATGATGAGCATTTTTAGCGACATGGTCGAGAAGTGTATGGAAGTGTTCATGGATGATTTGACCTTCTTGGTGACTCCTTCGACTCGTGCCTTCTCAACTTAGAAGTCAGTTGCTTAAGAGATGTGAAGAGAAGAGTCTCGTGCTTCTTCGGGAAAAGTGTCATTTCATGGTGTCATCCGGCATAGTCTTGGGGCATGTTGTCTCCGAAAGAGGGATTGAAGTTGATCGGTCCAAAATTGAGCTCATCTCAAAGTTGCCCACCCCAAGATTCAAAGACATTCGGTCTTTTCTAGGGCATCTTTGGTTTTTACAAAGCGGTTCATACAAAACTTCTCAGCAATTTTCGTCCGCTTTGTAATCTCCTAGCCAAAGACGCCGTGTTCGAATGGACACAAAAGTGTGAGGATTCTTTCCGAACGCTTGCCAGGCGGTTAACATCCGCCCCCATCATTCGGTCACCAGATTGAGTTTTACCCTTTGAGATCATGTGTGACTAAGCGATTATCTTTGTGGGGGCCGTCCTTGGTTAGCGAAGGAAGGAAGCCCTTTGTTGTGTATTACGCGAGCATAACTCTAAATAGTGCTCAAATGAATTACTCAACCACCGAAAAAGAGTTGCTCATCAGTGTAGTCTTTGCACTTGACAAATTCCGTGCATATTTGATCGGTTCACCCATCACCGTCTTTTAGGAGCACCATGCCGCCCTCAAGTATCTCCTTTCCAAAAAGGATGCTAAGGCGCGATTAATTAGGTGGATCCTTCTATTGTTGTGAATTTGACCTGACCATCAAGGACAAGAAAGGTGTCGAGAATGTCGTTGCCGACCATCCGCTCCGACTCGAGTTCAACGATCCCGCCGATGGCCCCGCCATCCGCGATAACTTCCCTCGATGAAAATCTTTTTCGCCGTCACTAAGCTGCCTTGGTACGCTCATATCGTAAACTACTTGGTGACGGGCGAACTTCCTTCTCATTGGAATGCACAAGATAAACGCAAATTCTTGGTCAAGTACGAAACTTCTATTGGGACGATCCATATCTTTTCAAGTATCGTCCCGACCAAATCATGAGACGATGCATTTCGATGATGAAATCACTAGTGTCTGAACACGCCATAACGATGCATGTGGTGGTCATTTTTCCGTGAAAAGACCGCCGCAAAAAATCTTCCAAAGGTGGTCTTTATTGGCCCACTTTGTTCAAAGACACTAATCAATTTCGGCTGCCTCGTGCCCGGTGCCGAAGTTAGGTGCTTTGTCCCGTCGCCATATGATGCCTTTGAACCCGATTCTTGTGATAGAAATATTCGATTGTTGGGGATCGACTTTATGGGTCCATTTCCACCTTCTTACGGGTACCTTTACATCCTACTCATTTGTGGATTACGTTTCTAAATGGGTTGAAGCTGTGCCATGTCGAACCAATGATAATGCAACAGTTGTTAAGTTCTTGAAGGAGAATGTGTTATCTAGGTTTGGCACTCCACGTGCTATCATCGATGATCAAGGCACTCATTCCGCAACCGTTCATTTGAGGCTCTTATCAATAAAGCACGGTGTACTTCATAAGGTTGCTACTGCCTATCATCC
Source organism: Morus alba (assembly GCA_012066045.3). Classification (NCBI taxonomy): domain Eukaryota; kingdom Viridiplantae; phylum Streptophyta; class Magnoliopsida; order Rosales; family Moraceae; genus Morus; species Morus alba. Next base: position 23,641,027 of record CP050225.2, read on the forward strand.
AAAACGAATGGCCAAGCCGAGTTGGCGAATAGGGAGATCAAACAAAACGGAAAAGACGGTAAACCCCGACCGCAAAGGATTGGTCCTTACGTCTTCTTGACGCCTATGGGCATACCATGACCGCTTATAAATCTCCTCTTGGGATGTCTCCTTATAGGCTTGTCTTTGGGAAAGCCTGTCATTTACCTGTCGAGCTCGAACATAAAGCTTATTGGGCCGTCAAGGCCCTTAACTTTGACCTCAACGCTGCAGGTATTCAAAGAAAGCTTCAATTATCTGAGATTGAGGAGTTAAGGAACGACGCATACGACAATTCTAGGATCTACAAGGCAAAAATGAAAGCGGCTCATGACAAGCAGATCCTGAGAAAGAATTTTGAGCCAAATCAGCGGGTGCATCTTTATGACTCCCGTTTGCATCTCCACCCAGGAAAGTTAAGGTCGCGGTGGACTGGTCCATTTGTGGTGAAACAAGTTTTTCCCAACGGTGCTGTTGAGGTCGAGGACCCAAGCGATGGGAGAGTATTCAGAGTTAATGGCCAGAGACTGAAGCATTACATTGAGCGTGTGAGCCAAGCTGAAGAGATCATTCTCGAGGCTCCGATTTACCAAAGTTGACAAGTTTGCTTCAAACCCTATTGTACCATATTTTTATTTCTTTGTGTCGTCTAGTGTGCTTTGTGTGTTTTTAATTTTAGTTTGATTTTCTGTGATTTTACATTTGTTTATGATTTGGAGAATCAGTTTAGGAAGCTCGGCTCAGTCCAATGTTCATCATCCAGGTGTTCTCTTTCCCTGTCTCCTTCGTATTGCATATCATTTTAGACATTGAGGACCTTTATCGATTTTGGTTGGGGTGGTGAGCATATTCATGTGTAAGATTAATTTTTGTCTTGTTGTTATTTTGGGTCAAAAATTTTTTTGCGAGATTAACTAAGTATGATTTCAAAATTTTTGGTTTAAGTCGGTTTTGCTATCTTAATTACCAAGAAATGATTTCGAGTTATTTTTTGAGCACATGCGGACCTTGTGGTAAGATAGTTGTTGACACATTTAGTTGAGAAAAATTCTCAAGTTTAAGGTTTCCATTTTGGTGAGTTGTGAGAGTTGAGAAAAAGCGACTTTTTGAACTTTCATTGACCTTTTGAGTTGGTTGAGTCATTAACGGAGCACATTTACTCGACTTGTGACATTTACTTAAGGGATGATTTACGGTTAGGAATACTTCTTAGAAATTGAGCCAAGTGTTGTAGATAGTTATCATTTTTCTTTAAAAAAAAAAAAAAAGCAAGAGCATCATTTATCATCAATGTTTATGTAGTTTGGTTGCACTAACGTCTTATGCTGCATAGCAGCCAATCAAAAGAACGCCTTACTACATCAGCTTCATCAAATGTATGTTGTCTCTTGCCTCGAAAAAAAAAAAAAAAAAAAAAAAAAAAAGAGAAATCTGTGTATATTTGTCTGTATTTTCGGCTCTTTATTTGTTTATGAGATCTTCCTCTTGGCCAGAATGAAATCCCGAAAGTTTGTTTACAGTTTGAGTGATGAATTGTTCCAGATATTTGATTTGCCTATCATTTGATCAATGTTTGTTTAACAGCTTGTCCTTAAATTGCCTTCTCTCACTTGAGCGTTAATTATGACATTTCCAACTCCATGAGCGTAATCCCTTTGCATCAAAATATTTCCGTCCCCCGTGAGGTAAATGGAGTTGAGGCTTTACCTTGGTGAGTTTTTCGATGCTATTTGTGTTAAGGAATGTGGTAAGAAGGATACGGTTTGGTGCACACACACACGACTGGAGTTATGGTCAAGTAGTTTTGATAGCATTTTTCGATGACTTACTAATGTTTTGTTTGATTACTTAGGTGATTTTTGGGTTTTGACTAGAATTTTCAGCTTGACATCATTTTTTTTTCTTCGCTTGAATTGCTAGAGACTAGCAATAAGCTGGTTGGGGTTGTGATAAGTGCATGAATTTGCACTTTTAATGTTCATAATTGTCAAATTATTTTATCAAAATTGTGACTTTAATTTCAAATATTCCTAAATTTAGAGGATTTAATTCTAATTGGATTTATTTTATTTTTCGGTTTTTGAAGAAAACAATTGAATTTGGGCTAGTTTACCAAGAAAACCCCAAAAGTTGAGCCCAAGAAAAGCCCAATCCGCCCAAAGCCCATCAGCCCATCAGAAGCGAGCCGACCCGACAAGCCGTGAGCAGGCAGAGAAGTTGCGAGCCGAAGCATGCCACGTGTCGAGCACTGCCGCAGCGCAGGCGTGGGGCCCCTGTCCCTCTCACAGACGCCGCCATGCCGCACCGCAGCTTTCCCTCGCGAGTTCTCCTCACGCGCGTCACCCGGCCTTCCCTCTCTCTTAGCAGGTCCCGCGTGCCAGAGTCCATCCAACCAGATCGCGCCACGTGTCCCACTTCGTCAGTCTTCTGCAGCACGTCATCCCGCGTTCCAGCTCCAGCCAATCAGAGCCCGCCACGTGTCCCACTTCTGCAGCATGTCTTCCCGCGCGCGAATCCGCTTGCGCCACGTGTCCCACTTCGTCAGCCCTGTGCAGCACTTTCTCTCCCGCGCGCGAATGGCCAGCTGACACGTGTCCCACTCTTCAGAACGTGATGAATTTTCTTCACAATTAAGGATCCGGTTTTTACACTCTTAACACACCCAAAACTCTATAAATAGGGTCATTATCAAATGGGAAGAGTTAGACATTTTTTAGAGCCTAAATTCTCACATATTTTCTTGTTGTTATTCTCATATTTTCTTTTTAGAATTTTATGGGAATTATGTACAAGTTAGGCTAGAGTATTTAGGTGAGGCTTGAGATGATCCTATATGTGTAGTAAATTTATTTGGATTTTCGATTCTCCAATGGTTTGTAAGTTTTATACATTTGAGTAAATAATTTTCTTTTATCATATTTCTTCTTCTTATCAATATATTTTATTGTCAACTCTTATATAAATCTAGTCATGCTCTTTTTATGTGATTGTTGCGTTATATTATATATTGATCGTTATTATTTTATGAGTAGTCTTTTCTTCGCATTATTGCCAGCGGTATCTTTGTCGCTCTTAGATTTAATAATCTTTTCTTGCATTATTACCAACGGTATATTGTCGCTCTTGGATTTCTCATAAGATAATTTTTCCTAATTTTAAACGTTAGAATTTTATTTACTCGAATACATTTTTAATTCATATGTTCTTCAAATATTTATTTTCCGATTGATTGTTTGGGATGTGAAACTTTCAATTGAGTCAATTCATGAATCAAAATCCAAATAGGTGAACAAAGCATATGGAGGATTCTCAAAGCCTTACCACTTTTTATTATTGAATTTTCTTTATTTTAAATTGTTCAAAAAAAAATATCAAAAACACTCATTCATTTTTCTTTGTTTGATTGCCTACTTTCTTAACGTTTTTTATTTGCTAATCATTTCTTGTTCAATTTAACACTTCCTCGTGGGATCGACCGTTCAAATTGTACTACAATTGACCGCTTGTTTTTGTACACGTTTGGGCGTAATCATGCGCGCGTCTGCGAGGGGACAGCTGGGCCCCACGCCTGCGCTGCGGCAGTGCTCGACACGTGGCAATGCTCGACTTGCGGCTTCTCAACTTGGCTCGCGGCTTGTCGGCTTGGCTCTGGGAGTTGATGGGCTGATGGGCTTTGGGCCGAATTGGGCTTTTCTTGGGCTCAACTTTTGGGTTTTGCTTGGTAAACTAGCCCAAATCCAATTGTTTTCTTCAAAAACCTAAAAAATAAACTAAATCCAATTAAAATTAAATCCTCTAAATTTAGGAATATTTAAAATTAAAATCACAAATTTGATAAAATAATTTGACAATTATGAACATTAAAAGTGCAAATTTGTGCACTTATCACAACCCCCAACCAGCTTATTGCTAGTCTCTAGCAATTTAAGCGAAAGAAAAATCATCTCAAGCTGAAAATTCAAATCAAAACCTGCAAAATCATCTAAGCAATCAAACAAAACATTAGTAAGTCATCAGAAAATGCTATCAAAATTACTTCAGTCATAACTCCAGAGTCGTGTGTGTGTGCACCAAACCGTATCCTTCTTACCACATTCCTTAACACAAATAGCATCGAAAAACTCACCAAGGTAAAGTCTCAACTCCATTTACCTCACGGGGGACAGAAGTATTTTGGTGCAAAGGGATTACGCTCATGGAGTTGGAAATGTCACAATTAACGCTCAAGTGAGATAAGGCAATTTAAGGACAAGCTGTTAAACAAACATTGATCAAATGATAGGCAAATCAAATATCTGGAACAATTCATCACTCAAACTGTAAACAAACTTTCGGGATTTCATTCTGACCAAGAGGAAGATCTCATAAACAAATAAAGAGCCGAAAATACAGACAAATATACAAATATTTCTCTCTCTGTTTTTTTTTTAGGCAAGAGACAACATACATTTGATGAAACTGATGTAGTAAGGCGTTCTTTTGATTCGCTAACGTTAGTGCAACCAAACTACATAAACATTGATGATAAATGATGCTCTTGCTCTTTTTTTTTTTTTTTTTTTTTTTTTGCAAAGAAAAATGATAACTATCTACAACACTTGGCTCAATTTCTAAGAAGTATTCCTAACCAGAAATCATCCCCTAAGTAAATGTCACAAGTCGAGTAAATGTGCTCCGTTAATGACTCAACCAACTCAAAAGGTCAATGAAAGTTCAAAAAGCTGTTTTCTCAACTCTCACAACTCACCAAAAAATGGAAACCTTAAACTTGGGAATTTTTCTCAACTAAATGTGTCAACAACCATCTTACCACAAGGTCTAGCATGTGCTCAAAAATAACTCTGGAAATCATTTCTTGGTAATTAAGATAGCAAAAACTGACTCAAACCAAAAATTTTGAAATCATACTCAGTTAATCTCGCAAAAATTTTTTGACCCAAAATAACAACAAGACAAAAATTAATCTCATGCATGAATATGCTCACCACCCCCAACCAAAATCAGACAGTGTCCTCAATGTCTAAAATGATATGCAATACGAAGGAGACAGGGAAAGAGAACACCTGGATGATGATCATTGGAACTGAGCCGAGCTTCCTAACCTGATTCTCCAAAACACAAACATACATAAAAGCACACAAAATCAAACTAGAAATAAAAGCACACAAAACACACTAGACGACACAAAGAAACAAAAATATGGTACAATAGGGTTTGAAGCAAACTTGTCAACTTTGGTACATCGGAGCCTCGAGAATGATCTCTTCAGCTTGGCTCACACGCTCAATGTAATGCTTCAGTCTCTGGCCATTGACTCTGAATACTCTCCCATCGCTTGGGTCCTCGACCTCAACAGCACCGTTGGGAAAAACTTGTTTCACCACAAATGGACCAGTCCACCGCGACCTTAACATACCTGGGTGGAGATGCAAACGGGAGTCATAAAGATGCACCCGCTGATTTGGCTCAAAATTCTTTCTCAGGATCTGCTTGTCATGAGCCGCTTTCATTTTTGCCTTGTAGATCCTAGAGTTGTCGTATGCGTCGTTCCTTAACTCCTCAATCTCAGATAATTGGAGCTTTCTTTGAATACCTACAGCATTGAGATCAAAGTTAAGGGCCTTGACGGCCCAATAAGCTTTATGTTCGAGCTCGACAGGTAAATGACAGGCTTTCCCAAAGACAAGCCTATAAGGAGACTGTTAGCGTTTATGCCCTTAGTAATAAATGTAACAATTTTCTTCGAGACATTTTGACTATTAATAAAGATTTGTTTATTTCATATATCTATGTATTATCCTCTTTATGTTCATAATAGTTGAATGTATGATAAGCAAACAGAAAGTCTGAGACTATCATTCTAAATATTTAGATCATTCATGTAATGTGAAGAACATGCGGAAGACAAGAATCTAAAGATGATAGTCTAAATCTTATGATCCACAATCGAGGGAATAAAGTTGGGCGCTTTATTTATGTTAAGATTGTTATGTTGTCTACTTCCTAACGGAGACGGCTTGTCTTGGTCGTCGGAGGTGGGACTCCATGGATAGAGACATTGATATAGTTTCTAATGGTGAAATCTATATTGGATCGGACCAAAGATGAATTATTTTAATTAATAATTTTGTTTGAATAAAACAATTCACTTTTGACGAATTATATGTTGTCATCTTAATCCTGAGATGGATGATGAACCCGTATACTTGACTTGTATCCTTTGATGTACTAAAGGGAGACATCCTGACATTAAGTAAAAGGTACGCTTGCCGGTACATTGGGGGTATGACTCGTGTATGCGTAGATTCGTTATTCATAGATAGTGGAATCCCTAGCTCCTATAAAGAGTCAATGATATCCTCTTATGCATTATCAGTGGATTGGAAAATACGAGCGCTCGGCTATTAGACTACTCTGTGTTATCTAATGGTTTACTGTTTGTAATAATATAAATAGTATTTTTCCAATGGTTTGATAATGGAACATAAGATAAATGTAATCGGGAAGGTAAAACAGAACTTGCCTCAAGTCGATTATGGATATCCTATGGGGATGATATACTAATATATTGAGTCATGGACTAGAGCTAATTAGAGCTTTGTAAATACGCTATATAAATCGAGAGTGCAGCTCTAGGCTTTTAGTGGAATAGCACTAGAGTTTTATAATCATGAGACGAACTTGTTGGTTTACAAGTAGCGTTGTGATTATAGGAGCTTGATTTATATATGTCCATCGGGTCCCTTTGCTAGCTCGCATAATTTCCTGTAACGATACGGTGTATTTCCTACATATTGGTAACTTATGTTATTTCCGTAAAAGAGGTTCAAAGATAATTCATGAGTGATTTATCGGGTGAAGTAATTGATAAATTGATTCTAGATAAATTGGTTGAATTATTGTTTTAAGAGTTGTTTAATATGGGAAGACTATGATATGACTGTTTTGATCAGGCAATTTCTCTATTGGGTTGCTTGAATCAAAACTGAGGCTCTATGCAAGTTTCCCATGTTGAAGAACTAGGAAAACAACTTCCGTCAGTGCAGACAGGTTGACCTGTGGGTAGACTGGTTTGTGAAGGACCGGTCGACCGGTGAGTTATAACGTCTCTGTCTCCGGTCGACCGGTTGTAACGCGTAACGCGTGCTGATGTGGCAAAATCGACTCTGAGTGCGATTAATTCTTTGGGAAACCTAATTGTTACGGAAGTATGACTTCCTAAACAGTATAAATAGCCTATTAAGTCACTTTACTCATGAGATCGCTTGAGAGACTTTTTGGAGGCTATTGATAAGAGATTCCAAGAGGAAAAATTGTTTAATTATCAAGAACAATTTTTCTTTGGCTCTCTTGTGATTGGAAGGAGATTAAGAATACCAAGAGGAGATTAAACGAAGTGTGCCCACCCGCAACACCGATCGTGGAAATGAGAATAGCAAAGAAGACCAGTTGGTTGAGGCTCTTCCGGTTCTTTGTTTGGAACGCTTTGATCTGTCCGGACGTCTTTGTTTCTGAAATCTCAAAAGGTATGATTTAGATCTTTAGTATTTATGTTATATAGCATCATGAACATGTTCTTGTTTGGCTTTGACATTGATTAAATTTTTAAATTCGTTGCTTTTCGATGCCATTATTTTCCAACAATTTGTATCAGAGCCATGATTATTTGTTCATGATTATGCTATGTACATAGATTTGTGATCTAAAAATATCTCTTTTATGCTTGAATTGATATTTTACAGAGATGACACTCTAGGTTTTCTATATTATGTTGTTGTCATGAATATATGGTGAATGAATGATTAAATAATTATTATTGGTTGTCATTTATGAATTATCAATGACTATTTATTATTTAATTTTTACGGGTTATGGTTCCTTAGAGTTTAGAATGGTTGTATAGGAATTTGTTCTTTGCAATGTAATTAGATATGCGGCCTATCATCGCCGTTAGGGTTTATTTTATTTTCTCTAGTAGAAATTTTGTAAACCGGAAAACGGTATAGGAATTTTTATGTAAAATTCTTGGAGGAGATTGAAGATGGATTTTCAAGATGAAGGATATGAAGTATCTAATTTTTCCTTGGTTTATAAAATTGTTTTGTGTTTTTGAATAAATTGAAAAACTGCTTTGATTTCTGAAAATCTGGGTTTCTGTTGCACGAGCACCGGTCGACCGCACCGGTCGACCTGTTAGTGTAAGGCGGTTGACCGGTAGAGTATAACTACTCTGTCTCCGGTCGACCGGACCTAACGGGACAGTATACGATTTTGCAGTTTTTTGAGATTTTTTCAAGAAAACATGGAAAATAATTTTATGATAACCAGAATTAGATTGTGATGAAGAATTCAAGGACATCTGGGAAGATTCAAGATGAAGAATCGATATATGTTATTACGGTTATTATTGTTATTATGCTTGTTGCCTAGCTTAATTGCTTTGTATGATTGCATATAATATGATTTGCTATATATGTGATAACATGTCATATAGAATAGGGAGTGCCGCTCATTAAAATTGTTCATGCATATTTCTTAACATAAAACCTTGTTTTCCAAAAGATTGAGTTGGTGAGGGTTTTGGAAGAAAAGACCCATGGCCTCCATCGTTGGTCCGTAGGTAACACATGGTGATACCGACCCCTAGGAAGGGATTCATTATGTACCGGTGTGGATCTCCGAGAGGATAATTTATTTGAGCATCTTTTTATGGTTGTACACCCCTAGGTGACAATTGTAATATATGGATCAAATAGTTGAAACGATGGTTATACACTCAAGATTAATTTAATTATTAATCTCCCCTATGAGCTCTGCTAATTAAATTAATGGCCAAAGAAAACGGTTATCAATATATCTTTGGACAAGAGATTGATCCGGATGGTATATATTGATGGGGGGGATCCGTGTTCCCAATTAAATTTTGCATGTTCTCCGCTAGGAGACTTACAAAATTTTGAGTTGGGAATTATCATTGTAAGGTTGTGATTTTTTCAAGGTTTTGACACACAAACATATTTGTTGCATTATAACATGTATATATGTTTGATTACTAAATGTTTATGCATGTTTGCTTATACTAGATATATGAATGTTTATTGTAGATCAAAATGTCTTCTAGCGCATTATCATCGATACTTAATAAACACAACTTAACTAGTGAGAATTTTACCGATTGGAAAAGGAACCTAAAGATCGTCCTAACCTTTGAGAAACTAAATTTCATACTGAACACACCTTGTCCTCCGGAGCCACCTGTTGATGCTCCTAATGAGGTTTTCGTAGCGTATCAACGCTGGAAGGACTCTGACGATATGGCTTGCTGTTATATGATGGCGAGCATGTCCACTGTGCTACAAGCACAACATGAAGATTACATAATCGCTTGTCGATTATGGATAATCTTGAGGACATGTTTGGTGGCCAAGCCATCGAAAAACGCCGAGAAGCCCTTAGCAACCTTATTAATCGCAGATGTAAGGCTGGGTCTTCCATAAAGGAACATATCTTTGAAGGTGATGGGCTATTTGGCTCAAGTTCAGACCAATGGGGCCGACATCGATCTTTGAGTCTCAACCGACCATGATCTTTGAGACTTTGTCGAAGGAATATATTCCGTTTAGGGCAACATTCAATTTGAGCGCTAGACAGAATATAACCCTGACAGAGTTGATGCAAGAACTCCAAAAGTTCGACCGGATGATCAAGGGGTCAACTATTGTGGAAGCCAACTTTACTGAGGCATCTTCTTCCAAACCCCCTTCAGGGAATGGAAAGAAGAAGCAAGTAGCTAAGAAGGAGAATTCTTCAGTTCCGCCAAACAAGGGCAAGAACAAGAAGAAGAGGAACCCGAACAAGCTTAAATGCTTTCATTGTGGGAAGGTGGGGCACATGAAGAAGAATTGCAAAGACTACCTAGCCGCTAAAGGCAAAGGAGGTGAGTGTGATCTTTTGATTGTGGAAGCATGTCTAGTTGAGGAATCCAAAGTGACAAGCGGGTCATAGATTCTGGAGCAACTAATCATGTATGTGTGTTTTCTCATGGGTACAAGCAAACGAGAAGTCTTCTAAATGAAAGCTTCACGTTGAGGATGGGCGATGGAACACTAGTGTTGGTCAAGCATGGGAGATGTCCATCTTTATTTTGATAGTTATAGGAGTTTATTTTTACGAGACTGTTTTTTATGTTCCTCAATTTAAGAGGAATCTTATTTTGTTGCTTGTTTATTTAAGGATTCTTATTAGGTTTCTTTTAATAATAAAGTTGTGATTCGTAAAAACAAGTCTTTTATCCTGTGATGGATGGATGCAAAATAATCTATATTTTATCAAACCAAAGATGGACTCGCTAAAACTGAAGTTGTTAATAACTCTAAAAGGCTTAAAACTTCTCACTCTAATGAGACATATCTTCGGCATTTGCGACTTGGTCACATTAGCCTTAACAGGATACAGAGGTTGGTAAAGGATGGACCTTTAAGTTCTTTAAAGGTTGAGTCCTTACCCCAATGTGAATCTTGTTTGGAGGGCAAAATGACCAAAAGACCATTTGGGTCTAAAGGCAATAGGGCTGAAGGTGTTCTTGAACTTGTGCATAGTGATGTTTGTGGTCCCATGAACATCGAGGCAAGAGGAGGGTATGAGTATTACATCACTTTTATTGACGATTACTCAAGATATGGTTATGTGTACCTATTGCATCACAAAAGCGAAACTTTTGATAAATTCAAGGAGTTTCGAGTTGAAGTGGAAAAGCAACTGGGTAAACCCATAAAGGCACTTCGATCCGATCGAGGTGGAGAATACCTCTCTGATGAGTTCACCGGATACTTATTAGAGAATGGGATTCTATCCCATTTAATCGCACCTAGCACTCCACAGTTGAGAATGGTGTAGCCGAGAGAAGAAATAGAACCTTGTTGGACATGGTATGGTCCATGATGAGTTATTCGACATTGCCTATATCTTTCGGGGATATGCTTTATAAATCGCATGCATGTTATCTCGAACAACGTGTCAACAAAGTCGGTTCCTAAAACTCCTCACGAGTTGTGGGGCAAGGGAAGACATCCTTGAACCATATTAGATATGGGGATGTCCGCACATGTCCTGGACAAGGAAGCGAACAAGTTGGAAACACGTTCAGAAGTATGCATTTTTGTAGGTTATGCGAGAGGGACGAAAGGGGGTTATTTCTATAATCCCAAGGAAAATAAAGTCGTGGTTTCAACGAATGCAACATTCATTGAGGAAAGTTACATGCACGACTTTAAGCCTCGTAGCAAAATAGTGCTTGAGGAAATGTCAAGTGACTTAGTCATACCAACTGTTCCTTTGGCAACTGATCCAATCAGAGTAGAAGAGGAAACCCAACAACAACCTAAGGCGCTTCGGCGTAGTGGGAGGATCGAGACATGAACCCGAGAGATTCATGGCTAATGGGGAAACCTTTTGGCGTAATCTCGGAACATGACAGATATCCTTATACTTACAAAGAAGCTATGGAGGATGTTGATGCAAACCCGGGACGAAGCCATGAAAGCCGAGATGAAATCTATGGATTTTAATCTAGTCTGGGAACTTGTAGATCTTCCCGATGGGATTAAGCCCATTGGGTGTAAATGGGTCTACAAGAGAAAGAGAAATGCAGAAGGAAAGGTCGAAACCTATAAGGCTAGGCTAGTAGCTAAGGGATACACGCAAAAGGAAGGAATCGACTACGAGGAAACCTTTTCTCCTGTAGCCATGCTTAAGTCCATCAGCATTCTCTTATCCATTGCGGCTGCTCTCGACAACGAGATCTGGCAAATGGATGTCAAGATGGCGTTCTTGAACGGCCATCTTGAGGAGAGTATCTATATGGTACAACCAGAAGGCTTTGGGGCTAAGGGTGAAGAGGGAAAAGTTTGTAAGTTGTTGAAATCCATTTATGGATTAAAACAAGCTTCCCGTTCTTGGAACAAAAGATTTGACCAAGTGGTCAAGAATTTTGGATTCCAACAGAATATGGATGAACCTTGTGTTTATAAACATATTCAAGATGGGAAAGTGGTTTTTCTACTGTTATATGTTGATGATATTTTACTTATTGGCAATTATGTAGGGGCTTTATCATCAGTCAAAGTTTGGCTTACCAAACAATTTGACATGAAGGACTTAGGAGAAGCTAATTATGTTCTAGGCATTCGAATCTTAAGGGATCGAAAAGAACAAAATGATAGCTCTCTCTCGGGCTTCATACATAGATAAAATTCTCGAGAAGTATGCAATGCAGAATTCCAAGAAAGGTGGGCAACCATCTAGGTGCGGAATTACTCTTTCGAGCGATTGATTGTCCCAAGACATCGAAGAAAGAGAATACATGGCGAAGGTGCCTTATGCTTTGCGGTCGGGGAGCCTCATGTATGCAATGCTTTGTACTCGACCGGGCATTTGCCATGCGGTTGGGATTGTAAGTCAATTTCGATCGAATCTGAGGACCTAACCACTGGGTTGCGGTCAAGCATATATTCAAGTATCTTGAGGAGAACTAGAAATTATATCTTTGGTATATTCCGGGAGGATTTGACACCTCTAGGATATCTGATTGATTTTCAATCTTATTTGGATTCTAGGAAATCGACTTGGTTGTCTTTTTACCGGGAGGCGGTTACATCGTTTGGAGGAGTGTCAAGCAAACTTGCACTTCCGACTCAACGATGGAAGGCGAGTATGTGGCGACTAGTGATGCTTCAAAAGAAGCAATGTGGCTCATAAATTTTTGATGGATCTTGAAGTTGTTCTGGTGTGGATAAGCCATTGAGACTATCTTTGTGATAATAATGCGGCAATAGCTAACACCAAAGAACCAAGATATCGAAAACGAGTAAGCACATAGACAGGAAGTATCATGTGATAAGAAGCTTTATTGAAGAAGGGCGTGTGGAAATATGCAAGATCGCGTCGAGGAGGACAATATGGCTGACCTGTTCACGAAGGCCCGGCCGGCTAAGGTCTTGAGAAGCATGTCGAGGCTATGGGGATGCGTAGCATGTCACATTTACTCACTTAAGTGCAAGTGGGAGATTGTTAGCGTTTATGCCCTTAGGAATAAATGTAACAATTTTCTTCGAGACATTTTGACTATTAATAAAGATTTGTTTATTTCATATATCTATGTATTATCCTCTTTATGTTCATAATAGTTGAATGTATGATAAGCAAACAGAAAGTCTTATCCTCTTTATGTTCATAATAGTTGAATGTATGTCGAGTAAATGTGCTCCGTTAATGACTCAACCAACTCAAAAGGTCAATGAAAGTTCAAAAAGCTGTTTTCTCAACTCTCACAACTCACCAAAAAATGGAAACCTTAAACTTGGGAATTTTTCTCAACTAAATGTGTCAACAACCATCTTACCACAAGGTCTAGCATGTGCTCAAAAATAACTCTGGAAATCCTTTCTTGGTAATTAAGATAACAAAAACTGACTCAAACCAAAAATTTTGAAATCATACTCAGTTAATCTCGCAAACATTTTTTGACCCAAAATAACAACAAGACAAAAATTAATCTCATGCATGAATATGCTCACCACCCCCAACCAAAATCAGACAGTGTCCTCAATGTCTAAAATGATATGCAATACGAAGGAGACAGGGAAAGAGAACACCTGGATGATGATCATTGGAACTAAGCCGAGCTTCCTAACCTGATTCTCCAAAACACAAACATACATAAAAGCACACAAAATCAAACTAGAAATAAAAGCACACAAAACACACTAGACGACACAAAGAAACAAAAATATGGTACAATAGGGTTTGAAGCAAACTTGTCAACTTTGGTACATCGGAGCCTCGAGAATGATCTCTTCAGCTTGGCTCACACGCTCAATGTAATGCTTCAGTCTCTGGCCATTGACTCTGAATACTCTCCCATCGCTTGGGTCCTCGACCTCAACAAAGACCGTTGGGAAAAACTTGTTTCACCAAATGGACCGATCACATGACCTTAACATACCGGTGGAGATGCAAGCGGGAGTCATAAAGATGCACCCGCTGATTTGGCTCAAAATTCTTTCTCGGGATCGCTTGTCATGAGCCGCTTTCATTTTTGCCTTGTAGATCCCGGGTTGTCGTGTCGTCGTTCCTTAACTCCTCAATCTCGGATAATTGGAGCTTTCTTTGAATACCTCTGACATTGAGATCAAAGTTAAGGGCCTTGATGGCCCAATAAGCTTTATGTTCGAGCTCGACAGGTAAATGACAGGCTTTCCCAAAGACAAGTCTATAAGGAAACTGTTAGCGTTTATGCCCTTAGGAATAAATGTAACAATTTTCTTCGAGACATTTTGACTATTAATAAAGATTTGTTTATTTCATATATCTATGTATTATCCTCTTTATGTTCATAATAGTTGAATGTATGATAAGCAAACAGAAAGTCTGAGACTATCATTCTAAATATTTAGATCATTCATGTAAAGTGAAGAACATGCGGAAGACAAGAATCTAAAGATGATAGTCTAAATCTTATGATCCACAATCGAGGGAATAAAGTTGGGTGCTTTATTCATGTTAAGATTGTTATGTTGTCTACTTCCTAACAGAGACGGCTTGTCTTGGTCGTCGGAGGTGGGACTTCACGGATAGAGACATTGATATAGTTTCTAATGGTGAAATCTATATTGGATCGGACCAAAGATGAATTGTTTTAATTAATAATTTTGTTTGAATAAAACAATTCACTTTTGACGAATTATATGTTGTCATCTTCATCCTGAGATGGATGATGAACTCGTATACTTGGCTTGTATCCTTTGATGTACTAAAGGGAGACATCCTGACATTTTGTAAAAGGTACGCTTGCCGGTACATTGGGGGTATGACTCGTGTATGCGTAGATTCGTTATTCATAGATAGTGGAATCCATAGCACCTATAAAGAGTCAATGATATCCTCTTATGCACTATCAGTGGATTGGAAAATACGAGCGCTCGGCTATTAGACTACTCTGTGTTATCTAATGGTTTACTGTTTGTAATAATATGAATAGTATTTTCCCAATGGTTTGATAATGGAACATAAGATAAATGTAATCGGGAAGGTAAAACAGAACATGACCTCAAGTCGATTATGGATATCCTATGGGGATGATATACTAATATATTGAGTCATGGACTAGAGCTAATTAGAGCTTTGTAAATACGCTATATAAATCAAGAGTGCAGCTCTAGGCTTTTAGTGGAATAGCACTAGAGTTTTATAATCATGAGACGAACTTGTTGATTTACAAGTAGCGTTGTGATTATAGGAGCTTGATTTATATATGTCCATCGGGTCCCTTTGCTAGCTCACATAATTTCCTGTAACGATACGGTGTATTTCCTACATATTGGTAACTTGTGTTATTTCCTTAAAAGAGGTTCAAAGTCAATTCATGAGTGATTTATCAGGTGAATTAATTTATAAATTGATTCTAGATAAATTGGTTGAATTATTGTTTTAAGAGTTGTTTAATATGGGAAGACTATTATATGACTGTTTTGATCAGGCAATTTCTCTGTTGGGTTGCTTGAATCAAAACTGAGGCTCTATGCAAGTTTCCCATGTTGAAAAACTAGAAAAACAACTTTCGTCAGTGCAGACAGGTTGACCGGTGGGTAGACCGGTTTGTGAAGGACCGGTCGACCGGTGAGTTATAACGTCTCTGTCTCCGGTCGACCGGTTGTAACGCGTAACGCGTGCTGATGTGGCAAAATTGACTCTGAGTGCGATTAAATCTTTGGGAAACCTAATTGTTACGGAAGTATGACTTCCTAAACAGTATAAATAGCCTATTAAGTCACTTTACTCATGAGATCACTTGAGATACTTTTTGGAGGCTATTGATAAGAGATTCTAAGAGGAAAAATTGTTTAATTATCAAGAACAATTTTTCTTTGGCTCTCTTGTGATTGGAAGGAGATTAAGAATACCAAGAGGAGATTAAACGAAGTGTGCCCACCTGCAACACCGATCGTGGAAACGAGAATAGCAAAGAAGACCAGTTGGTTGAGGCTCTTCCGGTTGCTGTTTGGAACGCTTTGATCTTTCAGACGTGCTGTTTCCTGAAATCTCAAAAGGTATGATTTAGATCTTTAGTATTTATGTTATATAGCATCATGAACATGTTCTTGTTTGGCTTTGACGTTGATTAAATTTTTTAAATTCCGCTGCGCACTCGATGCCATTATTTTCCAACAGAGACATCCTTGGAGGAGATTTATAAGCAGTGCGGTATGCCCAGAGAGCGTCAAGAAGACGTAAGGACCAATCCTTGCGGTCGGGGTTTACCGTCTTTTCTAGAATTTGTTTGATCTCCCTATTCGCCAACTCAGCTTGGCCATTCGTTTATGGATGATAGGCAGTAGCAACCTTATGAAGTACGCCGTACTTGCGCATAAGAGCTTCAAATGAACGGTTGCAGAAATGAGTGCCTTGATCACTGATGATAGCACGTGGAGTGCCAAACCTACATAACACATTCTCCTTCAAGAACTTAACAACCGTTGCATTATCATTGGTTCGACACGGCACGGCTTCAACCCATTTAGAAACGTAATCCACAGCTTGGAGGATGTAAAGGTACCCAGAAGAAGGTGGAAATGGACCCATAAAGTCGATCCCCCAACAATCGAATATTTCTATCACGAGAATCGGGTTCAAAGGCATCATATGGCGGCGGGACAAAGCACCTAACTTCTGGCACCGGGCACAGGAACGATAGAATTGATTAGTGTCTTTGAACAAAGTGGGCCAATAAAGACCACACTGGAAGATTTTTGCGGCGGTCATTTTCACAGAAAAATGACCACCACATGCATCGTTATGGCAGAAGTTCAAAACACTAGTGATTTCATCATCAGGAATGCATCGTCTCATTATTTGGTTGGGATAGTACTTGAAAAGATATGGATCGTCCCAATAGAAGTTTCGTACTTCGACCAAGAACTTGCATTTATCTTGTCCATTCCAATGAGAAGGAAGTTCGCCCGTCACCAAGTAGTTTACGATATGAGCGTACCAAGGCTTAGTGACGGTGAAAAGATTTTCATCAGGGAAGTTATCACGGATGGCAGGGCCATCGGCGGGATCATTGAACTCGAGTCGAGACAGATGGTCAGCAACGACATTCTCGACACCTTTCTTGTCCTTGATGGTCAAGTCAAATTCCTGCAATAGAAGGATCCACCTAATTAATTGCGCCTTAGCATCCTTTTTGGAAAGGAAATACTTGAGGGCGGCATGATCTGTAAAGACGGTGATGGGTGAACCGATCAGATATGCACGGAACTTGTCAAGTGCGAAGACTACAGCAAGCAACTCTTCTTCAGTGGTTGAGTAATTCATTTGAGCACTATTTAGAGTTCTACTCGCGTAATACACAACAAAGGGCTTCCCTTCCCTTCGTTGACCAAGGACGGCCCCCACAGCATAATCGCTTGCGTCACACATGATCTCAAATGGTAAGCTCCAATCTGGTGACTGAATGATGGGGGTGGACGTTAACTTCGCCACAAGCGTTTGGAAAGAATCCTCACACTTTTGTGTCCATTCGAACACGGCGTCTTTGGCCAGGAGGTTACAAAGTGGACGAGAAATTGCTGAGAAGTTTTGTATGAACCTCCTGTAAAAACCAGCATGCCCTAGAAAAGACCGAATGTCTTTGACAGTCTTGGGGGTGGGCAACTTTGAAATAAGTTCAATTTTGGACTGATCAACCTCAATCCCTCTTTCAGAAACAACATGCCCCAAGACTATGCCAGATGGCACCATGAAATGACACTTCTCCCAGTTAAGCACGAGACTCTTCTCTTCACATCTTTTTAAGCACTGACTTCTAGGTTGAGAAGGCACGAGTCGGAAGGAGTCATCAAGACGGTCAAATCATCCATGAACACTTCTATACACTTCTCGACCATGTCGCTAAAAATGCTCATCATGCACCTCGGAAGGTGGTGGTGCATTACATACCCCAAATGGCATACGCCCGAAAAGCATAAGTACCAAAAGGATAGGTAAATGTAGTTTTATCCTAATCCTCTAATGCGATCTCGATCCGATACTAGCACGAGTAGCCATCAAGAAAGCAATAGTAAGGATGACCACCACACGTTCTAGGATTTGGTCAATGAATGGAAGCGGAAAGTGATCTTTACGGGTGGCGGCGTTCAGCTTTCGATAGTCAATGCACATTCGCCAACCCGTCACAGTTCTAGTGGGAACAAGAGCCCCTTTCTCATTCTCCACCACTGTCACCCCGGATTTCTTAGGCACTACCTAAGTTGGACTGACCCACTTGCTATCAGTGATTGGATAGATGATTCCTGAATCCAGAAGTTTTAAGACTTCATTCTTCACGACCTCTTTCATCGTCGGGTTCAGTCTTCTTTGGGGATCCCTTCGTGGATTAACCCCGTCTTCCAGATTGATGTGATGATAGAAAATTAAGGGGCTAATACCCTTAATGTCAGCAATCGTCCAACCTAATGCCGATTTGTGTTCACGCAGCATGTCAACTAACTGCTGCTCTTGAAATGCATCAAGTTTAGACGAAATGATGACAGGAAAGGTATCACCAGCTCCTAGGAAGACATGTTTCAGATTCTCAGGCAGTTGAGCCAGCTTGAGGTTTGGGGTCTCTGCGGTGGATGGATTTGGCTTTTCTTTTTCTCTAGGTAGCTCTTCAAAGCGTGGTTGCCAAAACTTGGTTCCTCTACCTTGTGAGTCTTTGAAAATGGTGACATTGTTGGCCAACTCACAAGGACCGGAACTTTTAGATTCAGAAATTCGGAGGAAATCGTCAAGATCATCAGAATTGCTACACAATTGAACCTCCTCCGAGACGAGTGTGTCAATTAGAAATGTTTGGTGGCACTCGTCATCATCACGTGATTGCTTTGCAATGTGAAAAACATTCACCTCCAAAGTCATGTTCCCAAAAGATATCTTCATCAGACCATTCCTACAGTTGATGAGAGCATTGGCTGTAGCAAGGAAGGGTCTTCCGAGGATAATGGGAATCTTGAACTCCATACTCACCACAGATTGAGTATCCAAGAGTAGAAAGTCAACGGGGTAATAGAACTTATCAACTTGAACCAAAACATCCTCAACTATCCCCCGAGGCTTCTTGAACGATCGATCAGCCAGCTACAGAACCACAGATGTGGGCTTAATTTCTCCAAGACCAAGTTAGTAGTAGACGAGTATGGCATGAGGTTAACACTCGCTCCTAGATCAAGCAACGCTTATCGAACTCATGTGTCCTAATTAGACAGGAAATTGTGGGACAACCGGGATCCTTGTACTTGAGCGGTGTCTTACGGTCGATCATCGCTTACACTGCTACATCAAGAATCTTTGTCTTCTTGACGTGGTGCTTCCTTTTGATAGTGCACAGATCCTTGATAACCTTAGCATAAGCAGGCACTTGCTTGATAACATGAAGCAAAGGAAGATTAATCTTCACTTGAGTCAAGTACTCTAGGATCTCACTTTGGTGTTCCAGTACTTTTCCAGTTGGACGCAGAGCTTGGGGAAAAGGCACCTTTACCGGAGCATTTGTTGGCTTATCTTTGTCAGGGACAACTTCCTTACTACTCGAAGTGGTGGCACTTATTGATATTTCTTCCATAATCTTACCACTACGAGTACTGATAGCATTCACCTCCTTAACATTTTGATCATCAAGACATGAGGTTTGCGCCATATGTTGACCCTTTGGGTTTGACTGAGCTTGTGAAGGGAATCTGCCGCGTTCTTGAACAGCCAAAGCTCTAGTCAGCTTCGTGATTTGGCTCTTCATTTCTTTACTTTCCTCCACCATTTGCGTGAACATTGACTCAAACTTATGATTTATCTTACTCTGCGCCTCCATGAAAGATTGCAAGGTGTTCTCAAGAGAACTCCTTGGCTTATGTGAATTGTATTGAGGTACAGAATACGCCTTAGGTGGTTGTGGCTGTTGCTCAGTTCTCCATTGTCCTCCTGATGGTTCTGATTGGTTGGAATCTCTCCAACTAAAGTTTGGATGGTTCCTCTAGCCAGGATAGTATGTGTTAGAGAAGGGTTTGTTGTATGCACCTAAGGCATTGCATTGCTCCTCATAAACTCCTCTCATTTCACCATAAGCAGGGCAATCCTTAGCTAGATGTTCCACCATACCACAGACAAAGCATGGCTCATGTGTTTCTGCCCTTGCGACCGTGTGGATTCCTCTACCTTCTTTGCCTTTGAAGGCCTCGATTTGCCTTGTCAAAGATTTGACTTGGGCTTTGAGGTTGTCCTCCTCCCTTAATTGATAGATTCCAACCAGTCGGGACCTATTGGTGCTGTCAGTAGCACTAGGTCCGGTCCAAGTGTGGGCTTTTTCGGCTAACTCGTTGAGATACTCAAAAGCCTCCTCGGGATCCTTTTGGAGAAATTCACCATTGCACATCATCTCCACAAATTGGCGCTCTCGAATCGTGAGTCCTTCGAGAAAAAATCGACGAGGTGCCAACTCTCGTAACCATGGTGAGGACATTGATTTAACAGATCCTTGAACCGTTTCCCAAACTTGATATAGAGTTTCATTGTCCTTTTGGGTAAAGGTCGAGATCCGCCGCTTCGTGCCATTGGTCTTATGGTGAGGGAAATACTTGTTGAAAAATGATGTCGTCATTTCTTCCCGACTTCAATAGACCTAGGTCGTAGAGAGAATACAACCGACTTTTAGCCTTGTCCTTCAAAAGAGAAAGGAAAGAATTTCAATCGCAGTCCACGACTTCGGTTGTGAAAAGTGGCCACTACTTCTTCAAACTCCCTAATATGAACGTATGGATTCTCACTCTAACCCGTGAAAAAAGTTGGATCATGCCGGCTTGAAATCCAAGTTCGGCATATTTGGGGAAACATTATATATGATATGAACGTACGGGTGGAGATAATCTCAACTGGACTTCTCGTTTTGAGCCATTGCGAAAGGATTTGAAATGAGTCGGGTCGGGGAGGACTTGTGGGAAGAAATCATGATTTTATTGTGAATCTCCTAATTGAAATCCATTCACCGTATAACGTTTCACTTCTTTTTATTTTTTATTTTTGTTTTTTATTTTTATTTTTATTTTTTTTTTTTAATCAAAAAGAAAAATAATTATATAGTAATGTAAATTGTAACCTCCGAGAGTGCTGGAAAGACTATAGCTCTTGGCTCAATGAATAGTCTCCGTAACAACGTTCCCGTGAAATAGTGGTGGAGATAATCAACTTTCCAGACGAACTCCCTCAGATTACACTTTCCACGTAATCACACAATTATTCTCAAAATTAATTATTTAAATTTTTTGAGTAATGATGCAAATTATTTTTTGTGTAATAAATTTGCAAGCGTCACGGTGTCAAGTTTTGAGTATAAATGAGATCGTCTCCACAGGGATTGGGTTTAGAATTGCCATTAAGTACCACACAATTATTGTAACTTAACTTTATCTAGGCAACCTAATAAAATGACAATTAAGAAAATAAAACAAAATAAATATGAAAATAAGAAAATAAAGTATCTATACACAAATGGTCTAGGGACTTCATTTTCGCTTTTATTATTCCTATGTTCATCCTATTATGTAATCGCTAATCAATTCCATTCAATTCATTAATCAAGGCTCTAATATCATCTTAGTGCTCACAAGAAATTGCATTTAAATACCCAAAACAATATCCCTATTAAAATGAACATTTAAATACAAATTAAGCTTCGCCTTTGTGATTAGAAAATAGGAATTCACGGCCTCAAAACAACCTAAATCTAATTTATTATTTTTTTTTGCGTTGAATCTCCCGGTCTCACAACAACCTAGACTATGCTTCTCGAATCTAGATAAAGAATTCAATCGAGCATCAAATTCACAATCTAAAAATCATCTAACTCATTGGCCAAATAAATTCTATGAAAAATGAAATTAAATTCATTCACCGTACATAACGATTTAATGTTTCACTTCAATATTTTTTTATTTTTTATTTTTGTTTTTTTATTTTTATTTTTATTTTTTGTTTTTTAATGAAAAGAAAATAATTATATAGTAATGTAAATTGTAACCTCGAGAGTGCTCCCAGAAAGACTATAGCTCTTGGCTCAATGAATAGTCTCCTAGACGAACAACGTTCCTGTGAAATAGTGGTGGGGCGAGGTTGTGGCTTAAGTACCAACTTTCCTAGCCTATGAAGGCGCTGCTGCAGCCACTTTCTTGCAATCCAAAGCCTCCTCTTTGTGCCACAAAAACTCCCTTTTCATTACAAATTACACTTTCACGTAAAATCATCCAAGTTGACAATTATTCTCAAAATTAATTATTTAAATTTTATTGAGTAAATTATGAAGTGTAATCTAATTAATGGAAACTATTCCTAAAGTCAAAAACCTAAATCTACCAAATTATGAAAATCCTAGATTAGGAATCTAAATTAGTCAATTAATTACAATCCTAGTTATAATCCTAAGAGTTAACGAAACTATAAAAGAAAACAAAATAAATAAGGCAACAATTAAAATATACAAATGAGGAAACAAAATAAAATCCTAATTACCAAAAATAAGAGATTACAAAATAAAATCAAAAATTAAAATTTTTTTTTCTTTTTTTTTTTTTTTTTTTGGAACGCCCCCAAAGAACAAATTTTTTTTTTTTTTTTTTAAAATATATATATATATATACACAAACAAAGTAGTACAATTTGAATGGTCGATCCCACGAGGAAGTGTTAAATTGAACAAGATATGATTAGCAAATAAAAAGCGTTAGGAAAGTAGGCAATCAAACAAAGAAAAATGAATGAGTGTTTTTGATATTTTTTTGAACAATTTAAAATAAAGAAAATTCAATAATAAAAAGTGGTAAGGCTTTGAGAATCCTCCATATGCTTTGTTCACCTATTTGGATTTTGATTCATGGATTGACTCAATTGAAAGTTTCACATCCCAAACAATCAATCGGAAAATAAATATTTGAAGAACATATGAATTAAAAATGTATTCGAGTAAATAAAATTCTAACGTTTAAAAATTAGGAAAAATTATCTTATGAGAAATCCAAGAGCGACAATATATCGTTGGCAATAATGCAGTAAAAGATTACTAAATCTAAGAGCGACAATATACCGTTGGCAATAATGCAGTAAAAGACTACTCATAAAATAATACCGATCAATATATAATATAATGCAACAATCACATAAAAAGAGCATGACTAGATTTATATGAGAGTTGACAATAAAATATATTGATAAGAAGAAGAAATATGATAAAAGAAAATTATTTACTCAAATGTATAAAACTTACAAACCATTGGAGAATCAAAAATCCAAATAAATTCACTACACATATAGGATCATCTCAAGCCTCACCTAAATACTCTAGCCTAACTTGTACATAATTCCCATAAAATTCTAAAAAGAAAATATGAGAATAAGAACAAGAAAATATGTGAGAATTTAGGCTCTAAAAAATCTCTCTAATCACTTTGATAATGATCCTATTTATAGAGTTTTGGGTGTGTTAAGAGTGTAAAAACCAGACGCTTAATCGTGGAGAAATTCATCACGTTTCTGAAGAGTGGGACACGTGTCACAAGCCGATTCGTGCGCGGGAAAGAAATGTTGCAGAAGGCTGACGAAGCGGGACACATGGCGAGCTCTGATTGGCGGGATTATGTGCATGGGACGACGTACTGCAGGAGGCTGACGAAATGGGACACGTGGCGATCTCTGATTGGCGGGATTCTGTGCATGGGACGACGTGCTGCAGAAGGTTGACGAAGTGGGACACGTGGCGAGCTCTGATTGGCGGGCTTCTGTGCATGGGACCCATGCGGAGAGGAATGAGGATCCGGATGACGCGCGCGTGGAGGAAACTCGCGCGGAGGAAGCAGCGTGCGCGCCAAGCGCGCGTATCCGGGGGAGCAGGCGGACACGTGGCGTGAGCTGACTGGCGGGATCTGGAACGCGGGACCCACGCAGAAGAAAGAGAAAATGCGGGTGACACGCGTGTGGAGGAGACTCGCCCGGGGAGTGGACGGTGCGTGCCAGGCGCGCGTCTGCGAGGGGATAGTTGGGCCCCACGCCTGCGCTGCGGCAGTGCTCGACTTGCGGCTGTAGGATCTTATTGTGATTTATATATGAAAAATCATTTGAACAACAACAATATTGTAGGCGGAATTTCAAAAATTTTATCATATCCATTTAATTCAAAATTAAACGTAAACCACAACGAGAGATGCATGCATGATATATGTTTATAGACAAAGGATTAGAATATCTCACATACCTTTGTGACGATTGAATTAATTGACCGCAAGGATCTTGTCTCACTATCTCACGTTCCGAGATGGAGAATTGCCGTGAAACAAGATCGTTGTTTATTGCCACGATCACACTAAAAACCACTCGTTGATTCAAGGCTATGACTCTACGATTTTTAGGATGAGAGAGTGGGCTCTTTTCAAAAACCTAAGGAAACTATTTCCTTCTATTTTGTCTCTACAAAATCCGGCCACCCTAAGGAAAAGTGTGATCTCTTTTTCTTTTCTCTAAAAGAAGTCTCTCCTAGGGTTTTCAATAATATCCTTATATAGGAGGAAATTCAAAAACTCAAACCCTAGATGGGATTTTCGAATTTCTCCTTAACCCTAGGATTGAAATCCGAAAATCCCTACATGGCTTAGGATTTCGAATTTCCTCCCCTTTTTGAGCAAAATTCAAATCCCCTTAAGGCAAGGGATTTCGAATTTTCCCAAAATAAATTATCACTTTTCTCTTTCCTATAGTTGCCAAATAAAATCATGTTTAAATTTCATTTTGAATTTTAAATTAATCTCCATTAATTTCGAAATTCAAAACTCATTCCTTTCATTTTTCAATTATCGAATAAATGAAAAATAACACAATGAATTTAAACATAATTATCAGTTTCTGTTTTTCCCATTTATTAGAGCTAGCCTTGAGACCGAATGGACCCACATGAACAAAGCTATGGAATTACAATATTTGACTAACTCATCCCTATAAGTTATCGACATATTTAATTCCGACATCGTACAACTCCACTAAAAGTTCGATGCGAATAATCTCTCGATTCATGTGCGCTAATTTTTTTCTTTTGGTGTTGATACAATTTATCACACGGTCCCACAGTGTAAATGCATTATTATCCTTCGTAAATATCGGTGATCGAATGGTATATAATATTACCGTTTTACCATTCTAATTAGTATTTCCTCAACTCCTTTATATGACTGTGAATAAGAAAGACAAACGTTCGTAAGATGTCTCGCACATGTTACGATGTCTTAATCAATGAATATCATCATTGAATACCAGGCCTGGTTTATTTATTCACACACCCGTCAATAAAGCATGAGGTGATATTATTTTTACGAATTCCATATCTGTGAATCACATAACTCCAACTTAACATTGTCATGATCCCAATGACCGAGATGTCGTTCAATAACTGTGAACTAATCTCATTGGTGAATCAAAGATCATGAGATACTAAGTTGAGCTATGCATTCACTTCAGGATTAAGATAATTATACAAATATACTTAAGTTGTGATGATTAGGTTTAGAGTTGTGTAAACGGTCTTTACTCTAACCTAATCAGTCACATGGTCTATTCAACATGTTGCGAGCATGTCTAGATCAACCCGTGAGTCCAACTCCCATGCCCCGAGACCAAAGATCACATGGTTCGATCTAATGGTCATAATCGGATTCGATTGTCCAATCAACCCTAAGACTGCGAATATCTATTTTAAACTGTATCGAAGAGTTTGTCCCGGCAGGTTCCCCTGACTCTTCTTTCGTTGGTAACAGTTTATGGACTAAGCAATATTACTAACACTCTTGAGTATGTGTCAAAACATAACTTTATCTTATTTTATAAAATCAGTAAAATAATAATGTCTTACATTTGTCATTTCATAAATAACAAATTACATCCCACTTTATGGACACATTTCCAACAGCGGCTTCTCGGCTTGGCTCGCGGCTTGTCGGCTCGGCTCTGGGAGTTGATGGGCTGATGGGCTTTGGGCCGAATTGGGCTTTTCTTGGGCTCAACTTTTGGGTTTTGCTTGGTAAACTAGCCCAAATCCAATTGTTTTCTTCAAAAACCTGAAAAATAAACTAAATCTAATTAAAATTAAATCCTCTAAATTTAGGAATATTTAAAATTAAAATCACAAATTTGATAAAATAATTTGACAATTATGAACATTAAAAGTGCAAATTTGTGCACTTATCATATACAATTTTGAAACATATTTTCAGCCCTAAAAGAGTTATTGGCCGAAATTCTCATAGCAAGAAAAAAGAGAGCAAAATTTTTCTCCAAAAATTTCACATCGTGCATGCGTTGGTGGGTGTGAAAATTTGAGTGTTTCAGAAACCTATTTTGTCTCACGTGTGCCCCCACACACGTCTATGTGGAATCAAGGAATTGACGTGAAAGTCTTTGGTATTCTAAACACAAAGCTTGGAGCAAGGACTGTTCGTGGTCAAAGAATTCAAGTTATCATTCGTGTCGGCTTCTAGGTATTTTTCTGTTGATCCTTGAATAATATAAATGAATGCGATTAATTTATTCGTGCATAAATTAATATAATCTATAGAGTATCTCAAAAGTTTTATGAAAATTTTTGTTATACACGATCCGCTGTTTCCCCACGCTTCCACCGCCGAATTCGATTCGGCAACCAATAATACTTTTTTAAGCTTTTCATATTGACCTATTCTCTATTGTTTCCTTAAGGGTGTGTTTGGTTGGGAAGAATGGAAATGAGTCAAGGTTCATTCTCATGTTTGGTTAGTTTTAGGTAAAAGGAATGACCATTCAAAATGGAATGACTTTTCCATTAAATTGGTGAATCATCATTCCTTCCTCATATAAGAGGAATGCCTATTCCAAGCTCTTTTAATTTTCTTTTCCATCATTACCCTTGAATATTATAATTATTATATTAATATTTATAAAATAACTAATATTATATTATAATAATTTATATAATGTAATTATATCTTATAACATATAATATAATATATTATAATTATAAATGTATATTATATCATATTTAATATTATAATAATATTTTATATTACGTATTATACATTATAATTATATTTATTAATATAATATACAATATAATTGTGATATTGTAATTAATAATAATTATATTTATCATTATAATATAATATATAGTTGTGATGTTGTAATTAATAATAATTATTATAATTATATTTATCATTATAATATAATATAATATAATATAGTTGTGATATTGTAATTAATAATTATAATAATAATTAGTATAGTAGTATTTTTTTATAAAATTAAATATAATAATTATATATTTTATAAATAATTATATTATATTATATTATATTATGTTATATTATATTATATGATATAGATGTGATGTTTTCATTAATAATATGACAGTTATAATAAATATTAAGATTTTATTATTTTAAATATATAATATTATAATTATAATTAGATATTATTTTTTTATAATATTATAATTAAGTATTTATATAATTACAATATAAATTTAATATAAATTTATATTATAATAGATAATAGATAATATACTATAATTAGAAATGATAATATACTATATTATATATTATAAGTATAATATGTTATATTATATTATATTATATTATATTATTATATTTTACAATTATATTATATTTATAATAATATAATATAGTACAGTTGTAACATTATAATATAAAATAATCACAATAACATTATTTTATTATATTATATATCATTTTATATTATATATTATATATTAGATATTATGATTATACTATAATAATAAATAATTATGTAAGGATAATTATAATTATATATATTATATCTTTATAATTATATATATAATATTAGTTATTAAATAATTATATTAATATATATGATATTAGTTATATTAACATGATGGTTAATTTTGTTAAAATGAAAATATTAATATCTTTTTCTATTGTATTTGTAAAAGTAAAACTAAATAAATGAATCATTTTTTCTTTCCATTCTATTCCATTATCATTCCCATTACCATTCTTATTATTATTCTCTTACTACAACCAAACTCACCCTAAATACTTTTAAACTTAAAATATAGAGGCATAATACTTAAACGGGCCGGGTCGAATTAGGACCAAACCAATAATTACGCGTCTTGAGCTGGGCCAAACCAAACTCGAAGCTCAATGCCAAATGTTCAAGCCCTGAGGAAAAAGCAAGAGATGTTGTCACACTTGACAAATGTCAAATTTATAAACGATAAGTCATTAATTCCTCATACGATGAAGAAAGACATCGGTCCCGTTCATTTCGCCAATTCAAGTTTAGAATTCGAGTTTTGTTATAATAAAAAGCTCTAAAAAATAGTCATATCTAACTTTTTTACTATAGTAAAAAGTTTTCACATAAAATCACATTTTAACTCGAATTAAAAACTCAAATCAGCGAATTAAACGAACCCATCGTTTACTTAGTCATTTTTCCTAAGAACAAGCAAACTTTTGTCCTTTTTGTTTTAAAATAATGTCGTTTGTAATGAGATTGCGGTCATCTTATTTCGAAGTTTGTAAACGACATTCACGTTCTCGCTTCACTAAACCAATGTCGCACAACATATTTGCGTGGCATAGTCTGATTGGCTAATAGTTGTCATTAGATCAATAAAATTCAATAATTATAATCAGATCAAAATACTTTCCTTAATCCTCACACAGTAAACCATTCTTTACATAATAATAATAAAAATAACTAACAAAAAAGAGAAAAAAAAGTCCCCAAAAAATAAATAAAAAACATATAAAGAGGAAAAAAGAAAGGGCGATAACCAATTTTTTTTTTTTGAAATAATCTTTTGAGATAGGGGTTTATTATTAATTTTTAATATTTTTTTAATAAAATATTAAATATAAAAATTCATATTATAATTTAAATTATAATTCTTAATTTATTATAATATTTTTTTTATAAAAATACATATAAATAAAAAATAATTTTAAATTATAATCCTAAATTTCAAATATCGAGAAAGATATAAAAAATCTATTTAATATTTAAATTTATTTTTTAATTTAAATTATAATTCATAATTTATTATAATATTTTTTTTTTAAAAAATATACATAAATTAAAAATAATTTTATTCACGTAATTTAATTTTATAAACCACTCAAAATCTTGAACTAGGAAGTCATTTTAAATAAGAATAAGAAATATATATATATATATATAAAAATAAAGAAAAAACCAATAAAATATATATATATATATATATAAAAATAAAGAAAAAACCACAAATGAATGAAAATGAAATAGAAATCTCGTCCCCCTGATCACTCTTTTCGCTTTTCGGTCCGTCATTTCCAGTACTCGCGCTCAGACGACGACGACGACAAAGAAGAAGAAGAATCAGAGCGCGAAGAACCCCGAATCATATTGTTGCCTGGGTTCATCATCATCTTCTTCTCTCTCTTTCTTATATACGATCATCAAAACTCGTAATCTACTTTCCAAATCAAAATTCTTCAGATCTTCGATTTACCGGAACGAAAAAGGTATTGCACAAATTAATATCTTTTCTAATTTGGACTAATCTTTTGCTAGGATAGAAGAATTTGATGAGTGATCTGGTTTGGTTGATTTATTGATTTTGGTTGGTTTATTGGATTTGTTGACTTTTAGCGCTTTCTAATTTGAAATTTTGCTTCTTTTCTGGTTTTTTTTTTTTGTCTGGATCGTGGATTGGTGAATTGATTTGATGAACAGAAGGGATATATTGAAGGAGATTGCGGATCTGGGTTTTTTGATTTGATTGATATTTGATCAAATGGCTACGAATGTGCCTCCTCCAGGGGCACCTAGGCCCAGCAGAAATAACCTAGTACCGCCTCCGAATTATATTCCCAATGTTCAGAGAACACCCGATTCCTTGGCTGATAATTTGCAGAATTTGAATCTAAATCGACCACCTTCCATGCCCAATTCTGCCCCTAGACCCGGCCCTTTCGGCCAGCCACCGCCTTTCGCTTCGTCCCCCCCTTCCCAAGGGATCCCCGGTGCTCCACCGCCTTTTGCTCGGCCGGGTGTCCCTCCTGGTGCGCTTGGAAGACCCGTGGTGCCACCCTCAGGACCACCATTGGGGACTTTTCCGTCTGGAGGAGCACCGGTAAGACCCGCTGGGCCACCCGTTGCCCAACCTTCGCCTTTCGCTTCACGACCACCTCCCGGGACTTTGCCCCCTTTAATAGGTGGTTATGTGCCGCCTGGTTCTGGACCATTTCCTTCCGGAATTTCACAGTCGTCCGGTTTCCTGAGTGGTCCAGTAGCTCCGCCGCCAGTGGAACCAGGTGCGCAGCCTACTCCCATCTCTTCACCTTTGGCTACTGGTCAGGTTTTGCAGCCTCCTAGGGTGCCAGGTGGATTGATGAGTAACGGTCCACCATCCTTTGCTTCAGTGGCCGTGCCTGGTGCTCCCCGTTTTCCACCAGCTGGAAATGCTCTACAGCGTCCGCTTGGGCCTTCATTGACGACGGTGTCTTCGGCTCCTCCTCGAGCTCCAAGTATGGGCACTGGTCTGGGTGGTTCTCCACCAGGTGTTCCTATGCAACCCACATCACCATTTTCACCTGCAGCTCAGGGCACATTGCTACCAACAGGTCCTCCTTTTGGATCTCCAACGTGGCCAATGCAACCTGGGCAGGTATGACAACATGTTTCCTGGTTTTACATGCGATTACTGTTGAATCATTGAATTATTGTGCATCATATCATTGTTTACGTGATTTGCATTGATCATATCGTATTTTTATTATCGTTGTTAAAGATTCCGCCACAATGTTGGATGAAATGCTTTAGAGGTTTCCGAGCAATAGGACTCTTGTATTTATAAAACTTATGCTGATTCCTCCTTTATTTTCAACTCGTAGGCTTACCCAAAAGCTATATTCCCATCAATGTTGTTATTAATTTATTTATAAACTTATAATTCCTGGTTAAGATGATGATGATGCTACTGAATACTGATTTTGGATGAATAAATGTTGATGAAACCTTTTTTTCAATTCTTTAGGTGGCACCACCTCCATCAGTTCCCAGTACTGTACAACCACCTAGAATGTTTGGAATGCCACCCCCACCATTACCAAATCAGTCCATTGCAACTATTGGTCAAACAGGTGCACCTGTGGCCGGGTCATCGAAGATTGATCCTAATCAAATCCCGAGGCCCTTGCCAAGTTCTTCAGTTACTGTGCATGCAACTCGTCAGGGCAACCAGGCCAATTCTCCTCCGGTGATCATCCAATCCTTAAGCTTTAAGAAGAAGTTATTACTTTGTTGTGAAAATCTAGTATCTAGTCATATTTTCTTATTGTCTATCAATCTACTGTAAAATTTGTGTTATTTCCTTCCTTCTCTTGTGATTACTTTTATCCTTGATGTGAAGTAAGGCAGACCTAGTGGTGCACCTTGCTCTTTTTTCTTTTTCGCAAAGCACCTTTGGTAATTGAAAACATTGAATTGGTACCTTCAAATGTCCATTTGTATCAAAATGGTATCCTGGGCGCAATTGAGGTGATGTTTACTATCCAAATTGTTGGAAGTGCTCTTTGTGTCCATTTTCAAGCTATTACTCGAGTCTTGAGATAACCATGCAATTTTGTCAATTTGTATCGTAAACGCCACCTAAATTACTCCATGGGGTACTACAGTGATACATTGCAGTGAAAGGGTAAATTCAATGTTTTTCATCATCAAGGCTCCCTTGTGATAAAAAAGAAGAAAAAAAAAAAGCAGTGTACCAATATGATAATTTCTCATTTTATTTTTTATGCTCCTCTGACTGCTTTTAATTTTCTTGAAGCCTGCTACATGTGATTACATTGTTAAAGACACTGGGAATTGCAGTCCACGTTACATGAGGTGCACCGTCAATCAGGTTAGTTTTCACCTTGCATTGTACGACAGTGACGTTTGCAAATCTCTAATCTAGACGTTTTTGGAGCTGTTATTGTTTTTCTGTTAATTTGGTAATTCTTGTTTCCCTAAAATTTGACAGATACCATGCACTGCTGACCTTTTAAATACATCAGGGATGCCTTTAGCTTTGTTGGTCCAACCTCTTGCCCTTCCTCATCCATCAGAGGAGCCAATACAAGTAAATTCTTTTCCTCCTATAAATGACATATGTTCACAGATAGATTAACCTGTTATTCTCTATTATTTCCATACAGTTGATTATTAACTTGCGTTTCAAGGATGAGTAAATCTCAGCATGTACATGATCCAAAACTTAAGTCCTAATTTTTGTGTTCTGTTTGCTCAAAAGTCAGAATGAATGAAGGTCTGACTTGTTCAAAACTTCGAATAAGAGATACTTTCTTCTACCTAGTTTCTTGGACTATGTGAGGTGTTGAATTTCCATTTTCTGAATGGTTTCCTGTTCCGTTTCAATAGGGACTGCTCTCTCTCTCTCTCTCTCTCTCTCTCTCTCTCTCTCTCTCTCTCTCTCTCTCTCTCTCTCTCTCTCTCTCTCTCTCTCTCTCTCTCTCTCTCTCTCTCTCTCTCGGTGGCTTGCCATAGCTTTTAATAAAAACAATGAATAGTGGATCTCAATATTCCTTCATGGCATTGCACTTATGAAATTCCTTGAATCAATAGGGACTGCTCTCTCTCTCTCTCTCTCTCTCTCTCTCTCTCTCTCTCTCTCTCTCTCTCTCTCTCTCTCTCTCTCTCTCTCTCTCGGTGGCTTGCCATAGCTTTTAATAAAAACAATGAATAGTGGATCTCAATATTCCTTCATGGCATTGCACTTATGAAATTCCTTGAATCAATCAGACTGCATCCAATTACTACTGTTAACTGCTGAAAACAGCTCCTTGGAGGTGTGATATGCGTTTAGTGCACTGTAGAAGTTTTGTAAAATGTATAATGGTCTTCACTGAATTTCTGAACCTGCTGTTAGTGACCCAATGATTTGTGAGGGCGCACTGGCATCATATATTGTGACCCATTATTTAAAGTATTCTATCTTCTTTACTTTTTATGGCTTGGGCAGAATAAACTAAAGGAGTCTATTGTGAGTGTATTTATGTTGGCGGAAGAATAATGAATAATCTTTATTAAATGAATAATGAATGATTTACAAGCTATTCTACACTCTATTTATAGACACTTTCTGTTACACAGAATCAGGAAACAATCCAAAACAGATCAGCCCCCTTTCCTAGAGTTTAGGACCCGGAAATATTTCTTGATTTCCTATACTAGAGAATCTCCTAGAAATCCTCCTCTAATATCTCATCCGAGATTTCCTACACTCCCCCTCAAGCTGGTGAATACAGATCCACCATTCCCAGCTTGCTAATGTTCTCATGGAACATGCTATTACATAACCCTTTTGTTATTACAGCTGCTAGTTGATGCCCTATAGGAACATAAGGCGTACAAATTAGACCTCTATCTAACTTTTCTTTAATGAAATGTCTATCTCTATGTACTTTGTCCGGTCATGTTGTACGGGGTTGTAAGCAATGCTTATGGCTGACTTGTTATCACAATATAGTCTCATAGGTCTGCTCCATTGAATCTTCAGGTCTTCTAGAATAATCTTGACCCACATCAATTCACATATTTCAGTTGCCATAGCTCTGAACTCAGCTTTGGCACTTGACCTTGCTACCACGCTCTGTTTCTTGCTTCTCCATGAAATTAAGTTTCCTCCAAGGAATGTGCAATAGCCCGTAGTTGACCGTCTATCAACTGGTGATCCTGCAAAATTCGCATCCGTGTATACTGCCAGGTCAATATTCGAGGCTTTCTTGAATAGAACTCCTTTGCTAGGATGTGCTTTTAAGTAATGAAGAACTCGATAGACTGCATGTAGATGAACTTCTCTAGGATTATGCATAAACTGGCTAATGACACTCACCAAATAGGCTATATCTAGCTGGGTATGAGCAAGGTAAATAAGTTTTGCCAACAAGCCTTTGGTACGCCTCTCGATCCGCTGTCTTATTTCCAAGTGCTTCCCCCAATCTGTGGTTCTGTTCAATAGGAGTTCCAACCGGTTTGCTAGTCGTTAATCCGGTCTCCTTAAGTAGATCCGTGACATATTTTTGTTGAGAGATAAAAATTCCATGTCTAGATCGAGCTACTTCAATTCCAAGGAAGTACTTTAGCTTCCTTAGATCTTTTATTTCGAATTCCTTGGCTAGAACCTCTTTCAAAACTTTCTTTTTTGCCTCATCGTTCCCTGTCACTATAATGTCATCCACATACACTATTAATATCGTGACTCCCCCTAAGGCCGAATGCTTGATGAAGAGTGTATGATCACCTTGACTTTGTTTGTATTCATTGGCTATCATCACCTTGGCAAACCGTCCAAACCAAGCCCGAGGTGATTGTTTTAGCCCATATAACGCCCTTTTTAGCCAGCAAACCTTGTGATTCGCAGCTCCATTAAACCCTAGTGGGATACTCATATAAATTTCCTCTTCTAGTTCTCTATGGAGGAAGGCATTCTTCACATCATACTGCTGTAATTCCCAATCAAAGTTGACAGCCACGGATAACAAGATTCTCACGGTGTTCATCTTTGCTACCGGTGCAAATGTTTCTTGGTAGTCCACCCCATACGTTTGAGTATATCCCTTTGCAACTAGCCTTGCCTTATATCGTTCTAGCGATCCGTCTGCCCTAAGCTTTACCGCAAACACCCACTTACAGCCCACTAGTTTCTTATCCTTAGGTAAATCAATCAACTCCCAAGTTTCATTCTTTTGTAATGCTTCCATTTCAGCCTCCATAGCAAGTCTCCATTCTTTCTTTGATAATGCTTTAGATAATGAGTTAGGAATAGGAATTGTGTTTAGGGTTGTAAGGAAACTTTGGTGGCTTAGAGAGAACTTCTGAAAAGTCACGGAATGAGACATGGGCTATAGAGGCCTTTGAGATCACTGTTGGGAGGGGAATCTACTGGTGATGTATTTAAATTAAGTTCACAGATTGTTCCTCATTTCTAGGAGTCAGTTCCGTGAATTGTTCTTGCCTTGAAGTCATAATAGGATCTCTTTTCCTTGTATATACTTGATCAAACCGGAAATGATCACAGGTTTTCCCATCTGTTTGGTTCTTTTGTGGCTGTGACTGTTTAGGCTGTGATTCGGGTGTCTCGGGTGAGGGTAATTCTAATGGTGGCAGACTTGACTCCTTATCTTCAAGTGTAGGCAACTCCCCCTGAAGATAAGGAGTAGAGAAATAGGCCTTATTCTCAACAAAAGTGACATCGGCTGAGACATAGAGACATAGAGTTTCTCAGTGGGAGGATGGTAACATTTATAACCCTTTTAAGTAGATGAGTACCCCACAAAGATACACTTAATAGCTCTAGGGTTGAGTTTCCCTCTGTTAAGGCCATGAACATGAACAAATGAGGTGCACCCGAATACCCGAGGAGTAAGATTGAAGGACTTTTGAGTGTCCGGGTAGAATTGAGACAGTCTCCATTGGACTCTTAAACCCCAAGACTCTGGAAGGAATTCTGTTTATAACATAGGCTGAAGTGAGTATAGCTTCTCCCCAAAAAGACTTAGGTACATTTTGTTGGAATAATAGGGCTCTAGTACACTCTAGAAGATGTCAATTTTTCCTCTCTGTCACTCCATTTTGTTGTGGAGTGGTAATGCAAGATGATTCATGTATAATTCCCTCTTTTTGAAAATATTGAGACAAGGTTTGGTTAAAGTAATCACGGGCATTATCTGAGCGAATATTTTTTATTTTTGTGCCAAATTGGTTTTGGATCATTGCATGAAAGATTGGAAAAATATCGCTTACATCAGATTTGTTTTTGAGCAAATATATCCAGGAGACCCTTGTGCAATCATCAATGAAACTCACAAACCACCTATGCCGTGAGACACTTGGAATGGTGGATGGCCCCCAAATGTCACTATGCACCAAAAAGAAGGGAAATGAAGATTTTATTATTATTGATGGGAAAAAGTACACGAGTGTGTTTTGCATACTCACAAATATCACAATGAAAAGATTGAACATTAAAACCCTTGAACAAGGTAGGAAAGATTATTTTTAATGTTGGAAAAGACACATGACCTAGATGCCTATGATGTAACCAAATAGCCTCTTTATTGGAAGAAGAGAATAACGAGAACACGATTGGGTTTTTCAATTCCGGTGGACTTGGTACATTCAAGTAATAGAGTCCATTATGCTCCTTAGCAAGTCCAATCCTCTTCTCCGACCCCGGGTCCTGAAATTCACAAGAAGCATTGAATATAACACAACTAGTTAGATCTCGGGTAAGTTTTTGTATGGAAACCAAATTTGTTGAAAGTTGGGGAACATGGAGAACGTTTTGAAGTACTAATTTTGGGGTGATTTGAATATTTCCTACTCCTGCCACTGTGGTTGCAGAACCATCAGCAACTATAATTTTCCGGTTGCTTGGACAGGGTGTATAGGTTTTAAAGAGGCTAGAAATATGAGTCATGTGGTCGGTGGCACCAGAATCAAGAATCCAAGCATTCCTAAACTCATTACCTAAAGAATTTAATCCAAGAGATATTAGAGTCTCACCTGAAAGTGTCAATGAACACATACCCTGAGTTGATGCCTGAGGACTGATTTTTTGTCCCTGATTTTCCACCTTTCCCAACAGGCCCTTGAGTTTGTCAATTTCCTCCATACTAAATCCTCCAAAGTTGTGGGTTGGCTCCTGAGTGGCCACATGAGCCTGTCTGTAGCCTGATGCAGATTGTCTTCCTCTCTGTCCCCATTCCATGCAGTTTCCAGCACCGCTCCTTGGTATGCCGTGGTTTCTTACAGTATGTGCACCACATCTCATCACGGTCCTTGGAAGCACTTGGTCGGCCAGGTTTGTCTATAGCAGTGCCATCAAGCGTTAGCCCTTGTGACTTAGACCTTAGAAGGGCAAAATTTTCTGTTGACGGTGGGTCTAGCATGATGCCTCTGCGACTCTCCTCCGCACGGACCAAGGAAATTGTTTCAGTCAAGGAAGGAACTTCAGACCTACCCAAAATTTGAATACGTACCAGATCAAATTCAGAATTTAGGCCTGCCAAAAAATCATATACCCGGTCCCGTTCAATGAATTTGTTGATAGCTACTGCACACTTGCTGTAGTTCAGATTAATTGTCCTATAATAGTCTAGTTCTTGCCACTGATTTTGTAGAACATTCGCGTATTCTGTCACGGTTTTTGACCCTTGTCTTGAACCCGTTGTCTTGGTCTTGATATCATATATGAGGGCTGCATCATTGACCTTTGAATAGGTTTGATAGAGAGCATCCCAGATTGTTTTTGCTGTCAGCAGGAACATGCAAGTGTCACTAACAGCAGGAACATGCAAGTGTCACTAACAGCAGGAACATGCAAGTGTCACTAACGTCCGGGTTCATGGAATTCCATAGCCATGACATAATCATTGAGTCTTCTTCCTCCCATGCGTCTGCACCTGTAGCTCCCTTTTCCGGTCCTTGCTCCAGTAGATGACCTAGCTTTCCTTTTCTTTTCAAAAAGGTTTGAACCAATTAAGACCACTCCAAATAGTTTTTCCCATTTGATCTGTATGTTGCCTGGATATTCTGAAGCTCTATTGTGCTCCTTGCTGCCTGTCCATCCTCAACCATCGAAGGTGATTGAGCCGAGGAGGTGGTATCCATCATGATTAAATATGATTGGTCGGTAATGGAAAACTAAGGCTAAATCAGCAATTAAGGCTGATGGAATGATCCAGCGATTAGGCTGGGAGAATAGTCCAGCGATTAAGGCCGGGAGAGAAAGAGGTAAACCAGCGATTAAGGCTGGAATCACAAGAAGGGTTTTCGGTTTCCCTAATTTTTTTTCTCCAGGAACCCTAGCCTTAGGGCTCTGATACCAAGAAGAATAATGAATAATCTTTATTAAATGAATAATGTATGATTTACAAGCTATTCTACACTCTATTTATAGACACTCTCTGTTACACAGAATCAGGAAACAATCTAAAATAGATCAGCCCCCTTTCCTAGAGTTTAGGACCCGGAAATCTTTCCTAATTTCCTACATTGGCTATAATGAAAAATAAAAAGATTATCATGATTTTAGGTTGTGATGATTGCAAAGAGTTTCTCCTTTGAAAACTATGATTACTTTTTTGGGGGAATAAGGAAAGCTATCCAGTATCAAATTTAGACAAACGTAAACAAGGGAGGAAAACATAAGTAAATTCTTTTACAAGGACGAGAGCTTTTTCGAGAGCAGAAGTAATAAATCTAGTTTGGGAAAGCATTTATGTAAAACTAATTCTAACTATTTCTGACTTTCTGGAAGCATGTATGTGGATCAACTCCATAAAGTTCAAATGTTCTCAGTTAGTCACTTCAACCTGTGTTGCTGCAGAAAGATTATTTATGTGATCTGCTGTGGGCGTTCTGTAATGGAATTTTTTTTCCCTTTTGTTCTTTTGGGTAAATTCCTTAATGGAATCTTTGATCATTGAATTTTTTTTTTGATTGACAATGGAGGATTGGTTCCTTTTTCAAGGTCTAGAGACCACTTTTAGTGTTTCTATGCCGCTTGTTTGACGGTTTAGTGTTATTTGCTTGCATCTCTTACGTATTCTCCAATTTAATTTCCAAATTTTAGTTTTATCTGTTAAAGAATGAAAGTTGATCACAAAACTTTTGGCATTGGGACACTCCCTTTATAGTGATTCTGATAACGTCATTTTGTGTGTATTTTGCATTAATGCCCAACCAATTATACTGATGCAATTGAAAAGGAGACTAGCTGTAAGTATATTCATAATATTTTGTGTCATAGGTTGTGGATTTCGGTGAAAGTGGTCCAGTTCGCTGTTCTCGTTGCAAAGGCTACATAAATCCTTTAATGAAATTCATTGACCAGGGAAGGCGATTCATCTGCAACCTATGCGGTAAGTACAAGTTTATACTTATCTTTATACCTTTGTGTTACTATATATGTAGCACACTGTACAGTGAAGGCTGAAGCACAGAAGTCACTATTTCAACTTCATCATTATGCATTTAGCTCGTGTACCACAAAAATACATACTGATATTTAGATATTTATGCATGTATTGGTTTAACGAGGGCTAATCCAATCCCATTTCCTGTTGGCAGGATTTACTGATGAGACTCCCCGTTACTACCACTGCAATCTAGGACCAGATGGTAGGCGTCGGGATGCTGATGAAAGGCCTGAGCTGTGTAGAGGGACAGTTGAATTCGTTGCAACAAAAGAGTACATGGTTAGTATTGTAAGAAGTTGAAGTTTAATTTCGATTTTGTTCGTTTCCTTGGTGCACTTTCTTCATCCCATTTAGATTTTATTACATGTTTCAGTTGACTCTTGTGTTCTTTTTATTCTCCTTTGACCCCTGGGTACTCTGCGTGGTTTGCAGAATTATCACGCTCCTCTATAAGTACATTGCTGAACCATAAAATAAAATATGGACATTATTTATTGCATGCATTGGCTTTACTTAGTTTTAGGCTATCTGGAAAGATGAGATTTCTATAGTATGCATATAAAGTGCAATAAAAGAAGTTATGAGAAGAACGAAAGGAAACAAAAAAAGATACTAGTATTAACTTCTTTCTTTTTTATTTATTTATTTTATTGTTCTCATGTACATATTAACTTCTAGTGTAAGTTTTCCCAATTCTCTTTGAAAGGTCAAGTTATTATTCCAAGAAGTTTCTTTCTCAACTTGGTCTTACCATCGGTTATTACTATCAATAATTACTAGTTTGATCTCTCTCTCTCTCTCTCTCTCACACACACACACACACACACACGTATAGTTATTTTTATTATTATTATTTTTTTTTTTATAGACGAAGGGATTTGAGTTAAGTAGGACGAAAACTGAATATATGCATTGTAGGTTTAGTAACTCAAGTAATCATAGTGATGAAATTTCTTTAGACGGTGTGGTGATTGGGGCTTCTAGGAAGTTTAGGTACCTTGGGTCTATAGTGCAGTACGAAGGAGATATAGAAGAGGATATTCAACATCGGATTAAGGCAGAGTGGGTTAAGTGGAAGAATGTTACGAGAGTTTTATGTGATGACAAGATGCCTATTAAGTTGAAAGGAAAGTTCTATGGGATTGCAATCCGCCCAGCTATGTTATATGGTAGTGAATGTTGGGCCATTAAGAGACAACATATATGTAAGATAAGTGTGGCAGAAATGCATATGTTAAGATGGATGAGTGGCCATACGAGAATGGATCGCATAAGGAATGAAGTCGTAGTAAAGTAGGTGTAACACTAATGGAAGATAAGGTGCGCGAATGCCACTTGAGGTGGTACGGGCATGTCTAACGTAGACCGCTAAAAGCACCAGTTCGTGCTTGGGAGGACATTCTTATACCTACATAATTCTAAGAGAGGGAGGGGTAGACCAAGAATTACGTGGACCGAAGTAGTTAGGAAAGACATTTTAGATCTAGGCCTTCAGGAAAGTTTAATTTTGAATAGAGCTGCGTGGAAAAGTGAAATCCATATAGTCGACCCCAATTAAGTTGGGATTAAGGCTTGTTGTTGCTGTTGTTGTATAGTAACATATTGTTCCTGTTTAGTTTTAGTAATTTGAACCTCCTTTCATTTTCATTTCTATGTTACCCCAAGCCAATGATTTATTTTGTTCCAGGTGCGGGATCCCATGTCGGCTGTCTACTTTTTTCTCATTGATGTATCCATGAATGCAGTTCAAACTGGTGCAACAGCTGCAGCTTGCAGTGGAATCAATCAAGTTATTGCTGATCTCCCTGTGAGATTCTTTTGAAAAAAGCCTTGCAGTAGCTATCTGAGAATATTAGATTCATGTTTCAATAATAATGTTCGTTACATATATGCTTGGACGTG
Organism: Morus alba; assembly: GCA_012066045.3. Classification (NCBI taxonomy): domain Eukaryota; kingdom Viridiplantae; phylum Streptophyta; class Magnoliopsida; order Rosales; family Moraceae; genus Morus; species Morus alba. Next base: position 23,682,048 of record CP050225.2, read on the forward strand.
TTTGTATATTCTTTTTGATGGCATAAAGTGTACTGATATCTTGTTACTTCAATTGAAGCAGGAAGGTCCTCGAACATCTGTGGGAGTCGCAACCTTTGACTCAACCATCCATTTTTACAATTTGAAACGCGCACTACAGCAGGTCCCGTACAAGTTATATTTATTTTGTCTAAAGAACATTGGGAATGTTCCTTTCTATTGTTGGATTGGAAGGAACTGTTTCATAATAGTATTCAACTCCTTTTCACTTAGAAATATTAGCAATTTAGTATCTAAGGGCCTGTTCACTTCGTTGATTTGAGTTTGTAATTCGAGTTGAGATGTGTTTTATGTGAGAGCTTTTTACTGTAGCAAAAAAGTTAGATGTGGCTATTTTTGAGAGCTTTTTACTGTAGCAAAACTCAAATTCTAACTCGAATCGGTAAAGTGAACGGGGCCTAGATTTCCATTCCTATCAACCAACATATATACTTGTGAATTTTTTGTGCTTGTTGTGTGGTTTCGTAGAGTTGTTTTGGTACTAACAATGTTTCTGACGTTCAATGTGTGTTTGCAGCCTTTAATGCTAATAGTTCCTGACGTACAAGACGTATATACTCCATTGCAGACAGATGTTCTTGTTCCTCTTTCTGAGGTAAATATCGAAGGCTTTCATTTTCTTTCCTTTCTTGTTTTATTATTGTCACTATTTTGTTTTACTACTAAGGTTTTACTGTTTTGAGGCAATATTTTTACAGTCAATAATGAGTTGCGTTTTATCTTATTGTTGTGAAATTTAGTGACTTTGACTCTTTCTTACCCTTTTTTTTGTGGGATCTAGTGTCGCCAACATTTAGAGTTATTGCTGGAAAGCATTCCAACCATGTTTCAAAATAGTAAAACCGCTGAATCAGCATTTGGTGCTGCAGTTAAGGTAATGCCTTTTTGATCAAGACATTCTGCATTCAGTTGTAGTACTTCACTTATGCAGTTGTACACTTGTACCTGGAAGCACATACATCAGAAGTTTTGTAGATATGAGTCATGACCATAGTTTCTTAGTTGTTAATTGTGGCGAGGAAGCTGTACTTTGTGATTTATTAAAGTTTTGGTTCTTTAAAAAAAAGAGAGGAATTGTGATAAGGAAGCTGTATCTCAACAACAGTGAGTTGTTTCCATAAAATCTTTCCTCGCCAACATGCCGTGTTAGGTTTGTTAAAGTAAGGAATAGGTTAAATTCATCCTTGACTTTGCGTGCTCATTTTGTTTGTAAAATGGTCATTAACTTGAAAGTCTTAGGCAGTGATGAAGCTCGAAATTTCTTTTGGGTGGGGGGAGGTCAAAATTTAAAACTAAAATTAGTAAATTAATATATACTACAAATCTCATGCGCTGTGGGGGGGGTGGCGGGGGGGGCGCGGGGCTCAGTAATAAAAGAAGGGCAAAAATCATAATTATTTAAAACCACTTTAATGGGTGAGTTGGGCTTGGTGGGGCTTCAGCCCCCACTGGGCCTTAACTTGCTCCGTCCCTTGTCTTAGTTGAGTCTACTTGAGTCGTCTAATATTCAAATGTTCAATAACCATGGTGGCATGTGATGCTAATGTTGGATGAATACTGATAACCAATAAACAAAAAACTGCGTGTATCACTTATTTTAGCTAAGATGTTCGTAAGATTTTCTTATTTATTTTTCTTTTGGGAGAGAGGAGAGGCAAATGTTCTGATAAATATTGGCTTTTCAGAGCTAGTGTCCTCTTGTCTATGAAGTGGTTGTGGCAGTGTTATTGTTGGGCTTTGAAGTTCGGTAGTTAATATGGTTTGACTTTTTGGGAGATTTGCATGGACACATTGTGACATTTTGAACATGGCACTTGACGTTTGAGGTGTCTTTGTTGCTGACAGTTACTTGCTACACATAAGTATAAATTATTCAACTAGAATGGTGATATTTATAAGATACACATTTCTCCAACCAGCTACATTGTTCTGGAATACTGTTTCATGTTTCACATGTTCTTATAACATGGATTGATACTTGCATGTAGTGTTTGCTTTAGTGTTAATTTCCTTTCTGTCCTCCCTACGTTAGGCTGCTTTCCTGGCAATGAAGAGCACTGGAGGGAAGCTTATGGTATTTCAGTCAGGCAAGTATAGAAACTTATGTATGTGTAAATGAATATGTTCCTGTATGGAGGAAGGTGTGGTTAGTTTAACAACTAAGTTTCTCTGCATTGAGCAAGAACTTTGGGTTTTCAGAAGTCACACTCTTGCATGGTTTGTACTGGGCTATTAGCAGTGTCCGTGACATTTTCTAAAGAAACCAATTTCATACTTGAAGCCCACTTGTGGGTTTATCTTTATTTTCTTTCACAGGATTTTTGTTTCCTTGCCAATAGACTGATGATTTAAGTTATCTGCAACTGGCAGTTTTGCCGTCAACTGGCATCGGAGCCCTTTCTGCTAGAGAAGCTGAAGGAAAAGCTAATGTGGCTGCAGGAGAGAAGGTATAGAAATCACGTCTTTTTTGCTTCTTTAATGACATTTTTATAGCATAGCTGTATTCTAGTTAAACATCCAAAAACGTGCCAACATTGACTTAGGCATTGGCATTGGAGATCAATAATAACTGTAGAAGTAGGGATACAAATTTGCAACAGTGGGAATATCAACCATACTGGCAATAGGATGGGCACACAAACCGTTGCTTTTTAGGCATTTATAAGTTATATATGTGAAGCACAAACACTTACTCTGTTCAAAAGTTAGACTAGTCATGATATTTGCATATTATTCGTAATCCTTAACTTCTTTACAGGAGGCCCATAAATTACTCCAGCCAGTGGACAAAACTTTTAAGACAATGGCCATTGAGTTTGCTGAGTATCAGGTAAACTGCAGTAGATTCACCACTTGATTATAATTAAGATATGACTGAAGTTTGCCTGTATTTTCTTGTGGATATATTGACACTCATTTTAAGTGGTAAGCGTGATTTTTATGGGCCATTTATGACGTTGCAGGTCTGTGTGGATATATTTATCACTGCTCAGACATACGTGGATGTTGCTTCTATCTCTGTCATCCCAAGAACAACCGGAGGGCAGGTACAGGACAATGATGTTACTTTTCTATTGGATTTTTGGTCAATGAGCTTTTAATTTGAGATGTTTTTCCCTTCATTTTTCCAATTGTGTTGTTCTTTACCGTGATGCAGCAAACAGTTACTCTGCCATTATTTAACATATATATTTTGGTCATCCCCAGTGGCTCCATTTTAATTTTTACTGTGCCGAGACTGTGTCGGTTGATTATATATTTATTTATTTATCTATTTTAAAAAAATTTTCCAAAGTCTTTTTAATATCAAAAGTCTGCTTGACTACACCAAGCTTTATGTCCAGAGTTTCTTGTACTTTTTTACGTATATATTATGTAGGATCGATCTCTCGCCATTCTTGTGTTTTGGAAAATATTGGCCATGTATGAAAATATTTTCTTCTCTAATATTTCGTACTAGGTTTCAAGCTCACACGTTTTCCTTAATGTTACAGGTTTATTACTATTACCCCTTCTCAGTTGTTTCTGATCCTGCAAAGCTATACAATGATCTTAGATGGAATGTGACAAGGCCCCAAGGATTTGAAGCAGTTATGCGTGTCAGATGCAGCCAGGTATTCTTATGGGCTGGGTGATGAATTCTTGTCATTTCTCCCACTTTATTAATGTTTCTAAGATTTAATCCGTACAAGAAGCTAATATTTCTTCCATATTTTTAGGGCATTCAAGTTCAAGAGTACTCTGGGAACTTCTGCAAACGAATTCCGACAGATGTTGACCTACCTGGGGTACGTATATTTTCCACAAGTAGTTTGCTTGAAATACTTCTTTTTGGGTTATTGTTCTCCATTTGCGCTGCACTTTTCCCCTTCTTATTGTCGTCCCAAACCCCCTCATCTCCATCCCCTGCCTCTCTGCTGCTGCCTGTCCCCTATCCCTCTTGTCATTTGGTTCAGCCGGACCAAGTTTTGGCGCTTTTAACTGTTAGCTGAGATATTGAGGAAAATTCTCTCTGCAGATTGACTGTGACAAAAGTATACTGGTGACCTTGAAACACGATGATAAATTACAGGATGGCTCAGAATGTGCTTTTCAGGTAAAAGTTTAATGTTTACTTTGCCTCGCCTTTTTTTTTTTGAATAACATTTACTGTGCTTAAATCTCGAAATGAATCATTTTGCAACCGATCTCTCTATTTATTGCTCAGTGTGCCCTTCTTTACACCACTGTTTATGGTCAACGGAGAATTCGAGTTACAACTTTGTCTCTGCCATGCACAAATATGCTTAGCTATCTATTTCGCTCAGCTGACTTGGACACTCAATTTACATGTTTCTTAAAGCAAGGTATGTGATCTTATATTGAATTTCTTGCTTCTCTCTTATTTAACTGCCTCTTTAATGTGGTAATGCTCCCAAATTCTGTCAGTGCTTTTCCTTGTTTAATTTGTTAAAAAAAATAAAAAAAGATCTGCATTCGAAGGGAGCATCTTGAAATTATAAATGGATTTTCGGAAGTAGTTTTTTTTCCATATATATTTGAGTTAGAGTGTGAATTTAAAATGTTCTCGCTTTAATATCTGTAATCCTTTTTTCAGTTAGTCACTGGCTTCATCATGGTCGGTTGGTAAGTGGTAACATATATAGACTTTCATTTGAAAGAATTTCTAAAGAGAATTTTTTCCTCCTTTTTTGGCTTCTGCAGCGGCAAATGAAATTCCTTTCAATCCACTCTCGCGAGTTCGGGAGCAGGTTACAAATCTCTGCATCAATAGTCTGCTTTCGTACCGTAAATTTTGTGCTACGCCATCATCGTCTGGACAGCTTATTCTTCCGGAGGCACTTAAGCTTCTCCCGCTGTACACCCTTGGTACGTCACTTTTCCCTGCACGAGTATAGTCTATTTATCTGCTCTAGCTAAATTACTCTAGAATCAACACCCCACCCCGATTATCAAAAATAAATTGGCCAGAGGTGGGTGGGGGTGGGGTTCGGGAACACTGGATACGGGACCCTCAGTTTTGCCTTCCAGAACACTGTTCCTGTTATTATTGGACATATTTTCTATTACACTTGAATTCAGAGAAATATCAGTTGGTCTATAAGAGTTCTTTGTGTGCATGAGTGGATTGATTTTGTTCTCTTATTTTTGGCAGCATTAATCAAAAGTATTGGGCTGCGCAATGATGCGAGGATAGATGACCGCTCCTTTTGGATTACTTATGTGTCCTCGCTTTCTACAACTCTGGCAATTCCTTTAGTGTATCCAAGGATGTCAGCTATTCATGAGCTTGATTCAAAGGTACACAGAGTGATGTCGTATGACTGATCAATCCTTTTTAAGATTGCTGTGCCTGAATCATTGCTAATTTTCTGCTGACAGGAGAGTGATGAATCCGTTCTTCCTCCATTTATTCCACTTTCTAGTGAACACATCAGTGACAAGGGTGTCTATCTTCTTGAGAATGGTGATGATTGTTTAATATACATTGGGAACACAGTGGATCCGGCAATCTTGAGACAACTTTTTGGTGTTTCTTCTGTTGATGAAGTTCCTACTCAGGTAGAGGATAATTTTCATTTTTACATTCTGCCTGATAATATGTCTTTGGGTGGAACTCTTTATAGTCCCTGGTTGAAGGGGTTTGCACAGCTTACCTTGTACTTGGATTCCCTTCTTGAATAGCCCACGTTAGTATATGTCCACAAATTGGTGTAGTTGTGATTGTGACTGTCCACTCCAGTGTCCAAAGTCCAAAGGCATAATATATAGTAGCCTGAATACAAGTTGTGTGCTAGATCCATTTTTACCGCTGCTGTTGTATGATTTACCATTTCTCGGTGTCTTACGAATGTAACTATTTATAGTACTGAAAGTCATGATTTATGTATGTTAGTTTACCAGTTCATCCTAAAAGCTTAAGCTTTTAGGAGGTGGGTCAACAATAGTCTTATACTTTAACACTTCCCCTCACGTGTGGGCTAGACAATGGGCAATCGTGTGGATAAATTAATTGGAAAGCCCAACACGTGAATATTTAAGCCCGAGATATATTAGACCTAACACATGATGACAATTTAAATGTGGATAAAGAGTGCAATTACGGGGGTTGGAACTTAGAACCTCCCGTTTTGATACCATGTTAGTTTACTAGTCCATCCCAAAAGCTTAAGCTGTTAGGAGGTGGGTCAACAATAGTTTTATATTTTAACAATGTAAATAACTTGTCAAATGATTTTAATGCTTGGAGGGTTTCTAGTTATTTAGCTTGTGAATTGTGACCTTTAAATTTTTTGGTTCTTAGTTGGTGCTGCAGCAGTTTGACAATCCACTATCAAAGAGGCTGAATGATGTGATGAATGAAATACGGCGCCAAAGATGTTCCTATCTGCGGTATGAGTGGAAGATCTCTTCAGTTTCTCATATTCCTTGGAAAAATACACTTGTACATCATAGTTTGTTCTTTCTTCCCATTACAACTCTTCATACTGTCTTATTTCTGTGCAGCTTGAAAGTGTGCAAGAAAGGAGAGCCATCAGGTCAGTGCTTTCAAACTTGATTTGGTTACTGCCACGTGAAAATTATGATATTAGTTGTTTCTTCGTATAAAAGGATGATATTTCCAAAGTCGTATTACACAATTTGTTTTAACAACTTGAAGATCTGCTACATTTTTGATATTTCATCATGCGAAAGTTTCTGACCAGAGACCAGCAATTGTCGTGGTTATAACAGATTGTTTTCTTATGTTCATGTTATAGATAGAATAATTCTTGATCCACTAAGTTTACAATTGTTGTACTTTACGTCTCCACACTTTTCTCGTGGTCCCAGAATCTTATATGTCCATTAAATGGTAATGAAGCTTAGGGAAGTCCATTGTTTCCGGTTCCATACGGTGATCTTTGAGAAGACGGAATAACTTCATTATAGAGCTCCTTATTTGACCAAAAGAGAACTTCTCATCATTGGATCATTGTTTTTTAATAGTCATCTTGGGAGTGCTTGTAGTAACAGTAATAAATTTGTGTTTGCAGGAATGTTGTTCTTCTCATATATGGTAGAAGACCAACATCCAAATGCCCAGTCCTACGTCGACTTTTTAGTACATGTGCATCGGCAAATCCAAATAAAAATGTCATCATGAAAGCTTAGTTTGCTTCACAAGTTTTGATCAACTTTCAGCTAGAACACTTGCGGAATTCGATGGAACAGTTTGTTTACTCGAACACATGCACTTGGGATCGTCCCGCATCAATTATTCACCTCTCAAGAATGCTGAGCAAAATTTTGCTGTTAGAGGCCTGTCATTGTAGTTCATATACATATGATAATAATAAATCCAAAGTTTTTGTTTATTGTTATTTGTATTTACATTGTTGCTTTTTGTCCCCATCTCTCCCTTCATCTCTAGTTTCCATCGATTATTAGGTTCCCATGTGAGAGACGAGAACACCCAAAAAGGAGGCAAAAACGTGTGCAATGATTTGGTTGTTCTGATGACTTGATAATGTTGTGGGAGAGAGAAAAATATTAACAGGTTGATTGGTGTCCAAGTATACATGTAAGTTGTGGTACTAAATTATTTTAGCGTGTAGGAATTTTTTCCCCCCTTTTTTTTCGGTACTATTCTTTGACAGTTGAATAATATGTGATTTTTAGTTTGGTCTAATGCTTGAGATAATGGTGATTTAGTAGTTTTATTATATTATATTATATTTTATTTTTACTTTTTGGTGGCAAACTCTTGGCTTAGTAATTAGTATCATCTAATCTTGGTTTATAGCTAGAAGTATAATTTGAAATGCTAAACTCTCATGTCATGATTGAGCTGTACTTGTCCTCTAATGCGGAGGGAATGGTAACAAGTCTTTTATACCCGCACTCCTAAAATTTTCTATCTCGTTGCACGTTATTTTCGAAACACAATGAAAAAAAAAAAAAAAGAGAACCATATAGCAAACTTTTTATGATTTTATGAACAAGATAAAACAAAAATCGTCTTCATCTTTGCTTAGGTACTGTTGTGTGGGGTTTTCTTTATTTCTTATTTTTTTCCTTCATTATCGACCATTTAGTTTGAAGTTTAAAAATCTGCGTAGTTCTCAACGATTTTCTATTTCACTCAATCGATCCTCACTTAAAATTCCCAATCCTAGAGAAATCTCGTTTTTCAATTAGAATCCCCTACTGTCGTTGGCGCCGATCAGAAAACGACGACTATTTCCTTTCCCATAGAAATTTATGCAATTATGAGGGTATTTAGAATCACTACTTTATAAATATTTAAAGTTTATAATTTTGCATGTTAATGCGATCTTGAAGAGTTTAATTTTGATTAGGATATATAATATATTTGTAAAGACTTGTATTGTTAACGCATTATGATTTTAACATTGGAATTTTGGATATTATGTTATTTGAATAATGTGTATGAGAACTTGACTTCAACGCAACACATGTGGTTGAAAGTACCTCTGTAGTTTTTAATAATTTGTAACAAGTCCTAGCTAAAACATACAATAAAATGTGGATAAATAAATGTTCGATAAATTAATAACTTTATTAAATGATAAAATCTTCCGGCCTTAATTTGGGCCAAACTAAATTAATAATCTCACAAAACTAATGTTGATGAGGACGATGATGACGATGAGGATGAGGATGACGATGATGACGACGATGATGATGAGGACGACGACGATGACGACGACTACGACGACGACGACAACGACGATGATGATGACGGCAATGATGATGATGATGACGATGATGAGGACGACGATGATGAGGACAATGGTGATGATGACGATGACGATGACCGTGACGGTGACGGTGATGGTGACGACGACGACGATGGCGACGATGATGATGATTAAAAATAAACACCAACAAGTTCATTGTTGTAGTAATTAGGCCTTGATGGTCTCTTTTGGGAAAAAAAAAATCAGAAAATCCTATATTCACCATCATGGAAACGTCACGGAAAACAAATACCTCAAGCACGTAATACAAACAGAGATGAAACAAAAAATATTTCTGGAATTAAAACAACTAGAGTTTCATCATTTTTACGTCAACAAAAAGGAAAAAGGAAAAAGAAAAGAAAGCTAAAATGAGATGTCTTCTAAAATAAACAAAAACTTGGACGTTCCTTCTCTCTGATTCATATATTACACAAACAATGCTGTTGATGGTCATTTTCCGACAACACGTGGTTAACTCTCCAAAGACACTCACGGTGATCACTCATGGATTAATCCGGGATTAAGAAGTAAAATGGCACAAAGGAGACAAAGATTTATAGTGGTTCGGCAAGATTTCTTGGCCTAGTCCACTTGTGGATGTACTAATATTTTATGGGATTACAAGCTTTCTTGAAGCAATGAAATAGTGCGTAACCCTTCAATGGGGTTTTTTGGCTATATTTATAGGCCTTGACATGAAATGATCTCATTTGCATTCCCCGCGGAGGAAGCCATCTTCTATCCCTGGATTTTGGGATTGTGTAGGTGCATTTTTATCATGACAATCTCAGGAAATTAGGCTAATCTCTCTTACCTATAGCCTGATTTCCTAACTTCAACAGTAGCAGTTGGAATAGTACTTCCTTCCTTGAGTTGACAAGACTGTTGATGGATTTGACTGGACACGTTGTCTTGACGTAATGGCCACCACAAGTCAAGTCATGGTGCTCGACGCAACTCGCCATGTATGGCCTCTCGACGTTCAAAGGGCACTTTAGCTACAACGGTTCCCTCGATGCCAGCGATCGATTCTCAACGTGGAGGCCTCAGCGCTTGTCGTTTGAGAGTGTGGTCGATTGCTCGACCATGGTGTAACAATTACCCCCTAGACTGGGATATTGCATCGTGACTTTCCTGGCTATACAACGTCGAGAATGCCACGTGGGAAATGCTTTTCTACAGGTAATGGCGACCGCTTGTTGGTACAGTGCATCATTGTGGTTGGTTTCTTGGGCAGTGGAGCAGTTACGTCGATCGTGTCAATAGTTATGTCTCCACTTTCCTGATGCCACGTAGCACTAGGAGGATAAGTCGCAACCGTCCGATTAAATCCCTTTCTGTTGCTCTCTCCCTAACCTTTATATCACGCCTTCTAGGATCCACTGTCGAATGGAACCAAATCGGATTCTACGGTCAAGATTTGGAGTCCTTTGGACTCCTCGGGGATCCCTGGGCTTCTCCTTGGGTGTATATATATACCTTCATATCCATAGTTCTCTGGTCATCAGGCTTTCAGAACGCTGTTACTCTGTTGAATTTTCGCCAGAAGCCTTCGTCTCTGTGCATCCTCCTGCGTGTTGCTCGTTATTGTCTTTAAACTCAGGCCTTCGTCTCCGTGCATCCTCCTGCATTGTAAAGAGGGGAGATGTACTTACCTGGTGTTGCTGGCCATGAGCCGGAGGCTGAGCCCATGCGGCCTGATCCGTTTGGGCTTGGTTGTTTTGGCCTAAGACCTTCAAGCTCGGCTCTAGGTTCCTCTGACCTATGGCACAATCTATTTTCTTACGGCTGCAGAGCTCAAGCATCGGCCTTTTGGTTCTTGGGCCTCTGGTCCAAGCATAGTCTTCATTTCTTCTTACAGTGCACTTTTGGCCTCTCGACCGTTAGGAGCTAACTAGTCCTTCTTGTTTGCTTATTCTCAGAACATGTCGCCGAAACAAATTAGAGGTCGAGAGGTCTCTACACGCAAGGTCAAAGACGACCCTGAGGATGTTGCAACGTCGAGTACATCTTTAGGTGAAAGCGGGGACTCTTTGCTTCGCTAGGTGGACGAGTATGCTGAGGCGTTAACCTCAGCTTCTCAGCCAGATGCGTTGATGTTCCTCGATAATGAGGATGTTGGCTTACGGGTCGGCCCTTCCATAGGTCACGGTTATGGGGTAGCTTCAACCAGTGCAATCTCGGGGATGGCCACAGATGTCAACCCGTTGAAGATCAAGCCCTAGGTTGCTATGAGGGCATTCACCGATGCAGGGATCGACCCCCTAAATTTTTACATGATCATCCTAACCCCTAATGACAAGGCTCACAACCCCCCTGCCGGCCACATGACTGTGTATACTCACGCTCTCAGTTTCAGGTAGAATCTGCCCTTCCATCCCTTCGTGAAGGCCCTCTGTGGTCTCCACAGGATTTTCCTAGTGTGACTATCACCCAATTTCTGGGTGACAATAAACTTATGATAATTTTATGGAGAAAGTTTTTGAGCCTTGACCTAACTGTCAAGGAGTTTTTGTATTGCTATTCCCTCAGGGCCTCTCTAGGCCAAAGAGGGTTTTTCTATTTATCCTCCCACAGCAAGTCCAAACGTCGTATCCCCCCTGTGGTCATGGAGAAGACCTCCAGCTCTCATGCGTGGAAGCCCCAATTCTTCTTTGTTGGTGGCAATTTTAATTCCCAACCTCTCGGCGGCGGGCACCTAATGGGGACACAAACAATATTCAACAAATACTGTAGGTTTTTATTTTTACTTTGCTTCGACGATCTTTGCTCAGCCTGTTGAGCCTTCTCACATCTGTTGTGCTTACCTATAGGTGAAGACATTCCGCAGCCAAAGCTCTCCCTTTTTGTAGATCGCCAACGTGCCTCGGTTCTCAATACCTTAGAGAAGCGTCTGCTGTGCGACCTAGTTGTAGACCTCACTCCTCCACGCTAGCCCGTAGGTCCTCCCACGAATCTCCTCAATGGTAAGTTTGGTTTCTCCTTCCCATCTCTTTAGCAAAGGCCAAGGGATGTGGTCGAGATGCCTTTGGATTGACCTCTTCTTTTCTGTCTAGTTGTGCCATTCAAAATGAGGTATGTCATCCCTGTTGGAAAATAATGGCATCGAGTGCGCAGCGGAATTTTAAAAAATTTAATCAACGTCAAAACCAAACAAGAACATGTTCATGATGCTATATAACATAAATACTAAAGATCTAAATCATACCTTTTGAGATTTCAGGAAACAACACGTTTGACAGATCAAAGCGTTCCAAACAGCAACCGGAAGAGCCTCAACCAACTGGTCTTCTTTGCTATTCTCGTTTCCACGATAGGTGTGCGGGTGGGCACACTTCGTTTAATCTCCTCTTGGTATTCTTAATCTCCTTCCAATCACAAGAGAGCCAAAGAAAAATTGTTCTTGATAATTAAACGATTTTTCCTCTTGGAATCTCTTATCAATAGCCTCCAAAAAGTCTCTCAAGTGATCTAATGAGTAATGTGACTTAATAGGCTATTTATCTTTGTTTTGAAAGTCATACTTCCGTAACAATTAGGTTTCCCAAAGATTTAATCGCTTTTCAGTCGATTTTGCCACATCAAGACGCATTACGCGTTACAACCGGTCGACCAGAGACAGAGACGTTATAACTCACCGGTCGACCGGTCCTTCACAAACCGGTCTACCTGACCGGTCGACCAGACCGGTCGACCTATGACCGGTCTACCCACCGGTCAACCTGTCTGCACTGACGAAAGTTGTTTTCCTAGTTCTTCAACATGGGAAACTTGCATAGAGCCTCAGTTTTGATTCAAGCAACCCAATAGAGAAATTGCCTGATTAAAACAGTCATATAATAGTCTTTCCATATTAAATAACTCTTAAAATAATAATTCAACCAATTTATCTAGAATCAATTTATCAATTAATTCACCCGATAAATCACTCATGAATTAACTTTGAACCTCTTTTACGGAAATAACACAAGTTACCAATATGTAGGAAATACACCGTATCGTTACAGGAAATTATGTGAGCTAGCAAAAGGACCCGATGGACATATATAAATCGAGCTCCTATAATCACAACGCTACTTGTAAACCAACAAGTTCGTCTCATGATTATAAAACTCTAGCGCTATTCCATTAAAAGCCTAGAGCTGGACTCTTGATTTATATAGCATATTTACAAAGCTCTAATTAGCTCTAGTCCATGACTCAAATATTTATATCATCCCCATAGGATATCCATAATCGACTTGAGGCCATATCTCAGTATGCTCCAACCTCACTCTTAGACCTTTCCTTTCTCTGTTTTTTTTTTCTTTTTCTTTTGAAGTCTGGTTTTCTCACCCTAACCGTGCTCCTTTCTCCTTTTGGAGTTCAGGCCCTTGAGCTTGCCCTCAAGAATTACTTGGAGCTAGAGACCCTACTTCAGCGGGAGACGACATCGGAGGCTGCCGAGAAGGAGCTTACCTCTTCGCACTGTCCGGGATGAGCTCTCGATGGACTTGGAGGTCAACAAGGCTAATGTGCGGTCCTTTGGGGATAGGATTGCCACAGAGAAGGCTGACAACTTCAAGGAGGGTTTTAAGGAGAGGAGCTCTAATGGGGTCGAGGCTTACCTCTCATCTCCAGAATTCCAGCAGCAGTAGAGGGAAGCGGCTTCCAAGGCAGTCAAGGACTTCATGGCCTTCGAGGAGTTCAGCCCCCTGGTCGACGCCAAGCTGAAATCATTCAAAGCGTCCCAGGAGCTCAAGGACATGGTCAAGACTCAGGGGAGTAGTTCAAATCCTCAGAGGCCTTTGAGGAGCTTATTAACCAGAGGCTTAATGCCTACAAGGCCTCTGCTGAGTTTGACAAACTCCAATTTTCCTTGATGCAATCTGCAGGGGAGAAAATCCTCAACTGCTTCTGGAGGAAACATCCAGATGTCGATCTATCCTTCCTAGATGAGTCCGACAGTGAGGATGTGGATGTGGTCGAACCGGGCCAGGGGGTTGAGGAGGTTGAGTAGGCACAAGGGGACGCCGAGCAGGAACAGAGGGAAGACGGCGGACAGGTTCCAGGCGATGGCGGCGAGCAATGAAGAGATTTTCTCTAGTTACTGTTAGCGTTTATGCCCTTAGGAATAAATGTAACAATTTTCTTCGAGACATTTTGACTACTAATAAAGATTTGTTTATTTCATATATCTATGTATTGTCCTCTTTATGCTCACAATAGTTGAATGTGTGATAAGCAAACTGAAAGTCTGAGACTGTCATTCTAAATCTTTAGATCATACATGTAATGTGTAGAACATGTGGAAGACAATAATCTAAAGATGATAGTCTAAATCTTATGATCCACAATCGAGGGAATAAAGTTGGGCGCTTTATTCATATTAAGATTGTTATGTTGTCTACTTCCTAACAGAGACGACTTGTCTTAGTCGTCGGAGGTGGGACTCCATGGGTAGAGACATTGATATAGCTTCTAATGGTGAAATCTATATTGGATCAGACCAAAGATGAATTGTTTTAATTAATAATTCTGTTTAAATAAAACAATTCACTATTGGTTGCCGAATCGAATTCGGCGGCGGAAACGCAGCGGAATAGCGGATCGTGTATAACAAAAATTTTCATAAAACTTTTGAGATACTCTATAGATTATATTAATTTATGCACCAATAAATTAATCTCATTAATTTATAAGATTCAAGGATCAACCGAAAAAATACCTTCTAGCCGACTCGGATGATATCTTGATTTTCTTTGACCACGAACAGTCCTAGCTCCAAGCTTTGCGTTTAGAACACCAAAGTCTTCCACGTCAATTCCTTGATTCCACGTAGACGTGTGTGTGGGCACACGTGAGAATAAACGGTTTCTTAAACACTCGAATTTCCACAAACACCAACGCATGCACGATGTGGAATTTTTGGAGAAAAAATATTTTTCACTCTTTTCCCTATGAGAAATTTCGGCCACTAGGTTTTTGGGGCTGAAAAATATGTCAAAAATTTTTGTTACAATTTTCTATCTATCTCATATTTAAAAAGTAGAAGTCAAACTTCAAAATAGGATCAAATCCTTATCTCCAATTTTGAATTTGGAACAAAAAATCCCTTCCCCTTATCCTCTTAATGGCCGGCCACCCTAGGGATTTATCCCTTTATGTGTGGCACCTAAATAAGATAGGGAAGAAAGATATTTTATCCATTATCTAGTAGTCCAATTTTAATTCAGATTCAAATTCGAATTTAAGTCAAACTTAAATTAATTTGAATTCTAAATTAAACAACTTATCAAATAAGTTTAAATGGATAAATCTAGATATGTTCAAATTCAAATTTAAATAATCTCATTATTTAAATAATAATTAATTCTCAATTAATTATTCTTGAGTATTTAATTTTAGAATTCCGTAATTCTAAAATTCATTTTGCCCTTTGTGTCCGGTAGAATTACAAGGACGACGCGGGACTAATGGACCTATAATTCTAAGCTCAATAAAATTAATAATTAATTAAACACTTTAATTAATTAATTAATTCTATTAATTCCAATAGTTACTCCACTATAAACTTGGAATTGCACTCTCAGAATTATAGACATTAATTACTTCTAAACTGTGAAGTGTCCATTTGATATAGTCGTTGCATATAGATCGATCCTCCATAAATAATTCATAGTTAGAGTCAGGTAGAATCCGTTAACCTCTCTAATTACATCTTTATCCTTTAGTACCATTGATTCTCTAATGGATAGTGATTCATAAAACACATTCATGAACGGGCGCTCTTACTAATCCAAGTACCGAATCAACACTCAAGAGAATTATTTATCGCTTCTTTCTCAAGAAGGAATGGATTCCATCTCGTATAATAACATTCCCAGCTACCTATTTCATTATGACTCCAAAATAAAAGGAATAGGATTCAGGGTCTCGGAATCCATACCGAGTAAATCAAAAGACATAAATCCATAAATAGGAGTTTGTTAAGAACTCAGGATTAAGATCATTCTATATATGACCATCGGTAGACTCAATTAGAATTTCTATGCTTAACGGAAATTATTAGAAATTCATATTGTGTCTGCGTCCATGTTCCACATAATCTCATTATGCGAAATACACTCATTCAATATCTCGCCATATTAACTTGTCGGATAACACCGTTCCATTCTAAATGGGAATGACATGTATTAATAATGTTTTAATTAAAGATTCGAACTTTAATTAAATTCATTATGAAACGATTTGTTTTTGATTATTATCCTTAAACATTATCCTCTTGTATATAACACTTATATACAATGTTTAAGGTTACATAAATAATCAAGGAATTTTATTTGATATTCATAAAATATTCATAAATATATGCACATAAAATGATGAATAAACTATTTTATTAAATAAATAATAAATCTCCTTTTACATCTCATGCTTTCAGGACACTATTCCCAACATTCACTTTTGATGAATTATATGTTGTCATCTTAATCCTGAGATGGATGATGAACCCGTATACTTGAATTGTATCCTTTGATGTACTAAAGGGAGACATCCTGACATTATATGTTGTCATACCCCCAATGCCGGTGCATTGGGGGTATGACTCATGTATGCGTAGATTCATTATTCATAGATAGTGGAATCCATAGCTCCTATAAAGAGTCAATGATATCCTCTTATGCATTATCAGTGGATTGATAAATAGGAGCGCTCAGCTATTAGACTACTCTGTGTTATCTTATAGTTTACTGTTTGTAATAATATGAATAGGCTTTTTCCAATGGTTTGATAATGGAACATAAGATAAATGTAATCGGGAAGGTAAAACAGAACTTGACCTCAAGTCGATTATGGATATCCTATGGGGATGATATACTAATATATTGAGTCATGGACTAGAGCTAATTAGAGCTTTGTAAATACGCTACATAAATCGAGAGTGCAGCTCTAGGATTTTAGTGGAATAGCGCTAGAGTTTTATAATCATGAGACGAACTTGTTTGTTTACAAGTAGCGTTGTGATTATAGGAGCTTGATTTATATATGTCCATCGGGTCCATTTGCTAGCTCACATAATTTCCTGTAACGATACGATGCATTTCCTACATATTGGTAACTTGTGTTATTTCCGTAAAAGAGGTTCAAAGTTAATTCATGAGTGATTTATCGGGTGAATTAATTGATAAATTGATTCTAGATAAATTGGTTGAATTATTATTTTAAGAGTTATTTAATATGGGAAGACAATTATATGACTGTTTTGATCAGGCAATTTCTCTATTGGGTTGCTTGAATCAAAACTGAGGCTCTATGTTGACGTGGCAAAATCGACTCTGGATGCGATTAAATCTTTGGGAAACCTAATTGTTATGGAAGTATGACTTCCTAAACACTATAAATAGCCTATTAAGTCACATTACTCAGTAGATCACTTGAGAGACTTTTTGAAGGCTATTGATAAGAGATTCCAAGAGGAAAAATTGTTTAATTATCAAGAACAATTTTTCTTTGGCTCTCTTGTGATTGGAAGGAGATCAAGAATACCAAGAGGAGATTAAAACGAAGTGTACCCACCTGCACACCGATCATGGAAACGAGAATAGCAAAGAAGACCAGTTGGTTGAGGCTCTTCTTGTTGCTGTTTGGAACGCTTTAATCTGTCAGACGTGCAGTTTCCTGAAATCTCAAAAGGTATGATTTAGATCTTTAGTATTTATGTTATATAGCATCATGAACATGTTCTTGTTTGGCTTTGACGTTGATTAAAATTTTTAAATCCCATTGCGCACTCGATGCCATTATTTTCCAACAGTTACTTTTATTATTTTTGCTACACTTCTCTTTTTTTTGAAGGGTCATAAGGCCAAGACTATATGTTGGTTGCCAAATCGAATTGGGCGGCGGAAGCGTGGTAGGAAACAGCGGATCATGTATAACAAAAATTTTCATAAAATTCTTGACATACTCTATAGATTATATTAATTTATGCACGAATAAATTAATCACATTAATTTATATGATTCAAGGATCAATCGAAAAAAATACCTGGAACCCGACTCGGATGATAACTTGAATTCTTTGACCACAAACAGTCCTTGCTCCAAGCTTTGTATTTAGAATACCAAAGTCTTCCACGTCAATTCCTTGATTCCACGTAGATGTGTGTGTGGGCACACATAAGACAAAACAAGTTTCTGAAACACTCAAATTTCTACAAACACCAACGCGTGCACGATGTGGAATTCTTGGAGAAAAAAATATTTTGCTCTCTTTTTTCTTCTATGAGAATTTTCGGCCACACTCAATTTAGGGCTGAAAAATATGTCAAAAATTGTCTCAACAATTTTCTATCTTTCTCCTCTTTAGGATTAAAATCCGAATTCCCCATATAGCAAGGGATTTCTGAATTTTTCCCAAAATAAATCAACTTTGTCTCTCCTTTAGTTGCCAAAGAAAATAATGTTTAAATTTTATTTTGAATTTTAAATTAATCACTATTAATTTCAAAATTCAAATTCATTCCTTTTATTTTTCAAGTATCAAATAAATGAAAAATAACATAATGAATTTTTAAACATAATTATATAACAAAATATCAGTTTCTATTTTCCCATTTATTAGAGCTAGCCTTGAGACCGAATGGACCCACATGAGCAAAGCTATGAAATTACAATACTCAACTAACTTATCCCGATAAGTTATCGACATATTTAATTCCGACATCGCACGACTGCACTAAAGGTTCGATGCCGACTAATATCTCGATTCATATGCGCTATTTTTCTAATGGTGTTAATACAATTTATCACACGGTCCACAGAATAAATGCGTTATTATCCTTCGTAAATATCAATGATCAGAATGGTACAAAATGTTACCGTTTTACCATTCCAATCATTATTTCCTCAACTCCTTTATTTGACTGTGAATAAGAAAGACATATGTTCATAAGATGACTCGCATATGTCACGATGTCTTAATCAATGAATATCATCATTGAATAGCATGCCTGGTTTATTTATTCACACACCCATCAATAAAGCATGAAGTGATATTATTTCTTACAAATTCCATATTTGTGAATCACACAACTCCAACTCAATTATGTCATGATCCCAGTAGCTGAGATGTTGTTCAAAAACTATGAACTAATCTCACTGGTGAGTCAAAGATCATGAGAAATTAAGTCGAGTTATGTATTCACTTCAGGATTGAGATAATTATACAAATATACTTAAGTTGTGACAATTAGGTTTAGAGTTCTGTAAACCGTTTTTACTTTAACCTAATCAGTCACATTGTCTGTTCAACATGTTGTGTACATGTCTAGATTAACCACATAGTCCAACTCCCATGCCCTGAGATTAACATCATACGGTTCGATCTAATAGTCATAATTGGATTCGATTGCCCAATCGATCTTAAGACTGTGAATATCTATTTTAAACTATATCAGACGAGCTTGTCCGGTAGGGTTTCCCTGACTCTTCTTTCATTGATAATAGTTTATGGACTAAGCGATATTACTAACACTCTTGAGTATGTATCAAAACATAACTTTATTTTATTTATAAATATCAGCAAAACAATAATGTTCAACATTTGTCATTTCACAAATAACAAATTACATCATACTTTATGGACACATTTCCAACAAATCAAAAGACATAAATCCATAAATAGAAGTATGTTAAGAACTCAGGATTAAGATTATCCTATCTATAACCATCGGTAGACTCAATTAGAATTTCTATGCTTAACAAAAATTATTAGAAATTCATATTGTGTCTGTGTCCATGTTCCACATAATCTCATTATACAAAATACACTCATTCAATATCTCGCCATATTAACCGTGTGGATAACACCGTTCCATTCTAAATGGGAATGACATGTATTAATAATGTTTTAGTTAAAGATTCCGAACTTTAATTAAATTCATTATGAACAATTACTTTTGATTATTATCCTTAAACATTATCCTTTCGTATACAACACTTATATACCATGTTTAAGGTTACATAAATAATCAAGGAATTTTATTTGATATTCATAAAATATTCATAAATATATGCACATAAAATTATGAATAAACTATTTTATTAAATAAATAATAAATATCGTTTTACATCTCATGCTTCTAGGATACTAGTCCCAACAATCTCCCACTTGTCCTAAAGATGGTGTGTCATGTCTCTAATCCCAAATCCATCTAAGTGCCGATCAAATACATTCAATGGCAATGTCTTGGTGAACGGGTCAGCAAGGTTGTCCTCTGACGTGATCTTATATACCAGACCCATCACATGCATTGCACCAGAAACAAGTTAAGGTGTACACAAACCTAACTTATGAGAAGAAACCAATTCAGATCCTAAATTCCTCTAGTCAAAGTCTTGTGGCAAAATCATAATATTGAGGAAGCTACACGGGAGTGAGAGGAAAAAACTACTCTGAGTTGTTCTGATTTTTAGGTGAAAAATTCTTAAGGGGGGTAGATTATAGTGACTAAGAAATTCCTAGAATTAGATATTGTAAATTTATTTATTTAAGTCAAGGATTGAGAATATCATGTCATATTTTGTGATTGAAGGATTATGGAATTAATATCAGTATTCCTAAATTCTATAGCTAATTTTATGATTAATTCATATCTTAAGAGCATGTAAATTCAGTCAATAAATTCTTACCGCAATTAAGGCAGAAGAATTTTCAGTACATATACAGTTTGAGAATTTTAATCTCAGGAATCTCTTAGTGCAATATAGATAAATGCTCTACATTTAAAGAGAACACCCTTAATTTCCAAATAGATAAGAGGAAATGATAGGGGTAATGTGTTAGTAAAGAAATTCAAAATGTAATATGAGTTTAGAAGTTGACACCATTGGGAACTAAAATTTCATGTCAACTCAGTTAATTCCCTATAGTTAGTATGAAGTAATAAGGACAATTATAAGATTAGAACACCAATGGATAATTACCAAGGGTTTATTCAACCTTACTTATGTAAGCAAGATGACGTCAAATAAGTAATTAAAATTTAAGTGAGAAATGATCTATATTTTATCTCACCCTGGTGGCCTAACTAAGAAAATTAGGATTTTCGACCGATTAGGGTTGACTGGGATCATGACATAATTGAGTGGGAGTTGTGTGATTCACAGATATGGAATTCGTAAGAAATAATATCACCTCATGCTTTATTGATAGGTGTGTGAATAAATAAACTAGGCCTGGTATTCAATGATGATATTCATTAATTAAGACATCGTGACATGTGCGAGACATCTTACGAACATATGTCTTTCTTATTCAAAGTCAAATAAAGGAGTTGAGGAAATAATGATTGGAATGGTAAAACGGTAATATTCTATACCATTCTGATCACTGATATTTACGAAGGATAATAATGCATTTACTCTGTGGACCGTGTGATAAATTGTATCAACACCATCAGAAAAATAGTGCATATGAATCGAGAGATTAATCGACATCGAACCTTTAGTGGAGTCGTTCGATGTCAGAATTAAATATGTCGATAACTTATCGGGATAAGTTAGTCGAGTATTGTAATTCCATAGCTTTGTTCATGTGGGTCCATTCGGTCTCAAGGCTAGCTCTAATAAATGGGAAAATATAAACTAATATTTTGTTATATAATTATGTTTAAAAATTCATTATGTTATTTTTCATTTATTTGATAATTGAAAAATAAACGGAATGAATTTGAATTTTGAAATTAATAGCGATTAATTTAAAATTCAAAATAAAATTTAAACATTATTTTATTTGGCAACTAAAGGAGAGAGAAAGTTGATTTTATTTGGAAAATTCAGAAATCCCTTGGTATATGGGGAATTCGAATTTTGCTCCAAAAGTGAGAAGGAAAATTCAGAAATCCCTAGCCACATGGGGAATTTGGATTTTGATCCTAGAGAGAAGGAGAAATTCGAAAATCCCATCTAGGGTTTGAGTTTTTGAATTTCCTCCTATAAAACGATATTGTTGAAAACCCTAGCTATGAGTTTTTAAGAGAAGAAAAATATCTCACACTTTTCTCTCCTTAGGGTGGCCGGAATTTTGAGGCAAAATAGAAGGAAAAATTGTTTCCTTAGGTTTTTCAAAAGAGCCCACTCTCTCATCCCAAAACACTCAGAGTCATAGTCTTGAATCAATGAGTGGTTTATGGTGTGGTCGTATCCATAGATCAACGGTCTTGTTTCACGGCAATTCTCCATCTCGGAACGTGAGATAGTGAGACAAGATCCTTGGGGTCATATTTGATTCAATTGGCACAAAGGTATGATTGTCATTTTATTCCTTTGCCTATAAGCATATATCATGCATGTATCTCTCATGGTGATTTACGTTTAATTTGGAATTAAATGGATATGTTAAATTTTTTGAAATTCTGCCTACAAGTTTGTTGTTTTTCAAATGATTTTTTTCATTAAAAATCACAACTAGATCCTTCACCATTTGCCAGATCTCGTAGTTGAGAGCAACTGTAATGGATGAGAATGCGGATGGACTTAAGCATGGCTACAGGCAAAAAGGTTTCCCCGTAGTCGATTCCCTCCTTTTGCGTGTGTCCTTTAGCTACCAGTCTAGCCTTATAGGTTTTGACCTTTCCTTCTACATTTCTCTTTCTCTTGTAGACCCTTTTACACCCAATGGGCTTCATCCCATCAAGAAGATCTACAAGTTCTCAAACTAGATTAAAATCTATAGATTTTATCTCAGCTTTCATGGCTTTTGTTCAGAGGTTTGCATCAACATCCTCCATAGCTTCTTAGTAAGTATAAGGATCTCTATCATGTTCCAGAGATTCTACCAAAAACGTTTCCCCATTAGCCATGAATCTCTCAGGTTCATGTTTGATCCTCCCACTACGCCAAAGCCCCTTAGGTTGTTGTTGTGTTTCCTTTTCTTCTTTGATTGCATTGGTTTCCAAAGTAATAGTCAGTATGACCAAGTCACTCGACATTTCCTCAAGCACCATTTTGCTACAAGGCTTAAAGTCGTTCATGTAACTTTCCTCAAGGAATGTTGCATTCGTTGAAACCACGACTTTATTTTCCTTGGGGTTATAGAAACAACCCCCTTTCGTCCCTCTCGGATAACCTACAAAAATGCACACTTCTGAATGCGCTTCCAACTTGTTCCCTTCCTTGTCCAAGACATGTGCAGGACATCCCCATATGTGAATTTGGTTCAAGGATGTCTTCCTACTCATCCACAACTCGTGAGGAGTTTTAGGAACTGACTTTGTTGACATGTTGTTCATAAGATAACATGCAGTTTGTAAAGCATATTTCCATAAAGATATAGGCAATGTCGAATAACTCATCATGGACCGTACCATGTCCAACAAGGTCCTATTTCTTCTCTCTGCTACACCATTCTGCTGTGGAGTGCTAGGTGTAGTTAAATGGGATAGAATATCACTCTCTAATAAGTATCTGGTGAACTCTTTAGAGAGGTATTCTCCACCTCAATTGGATCGAAGTGCCTTTATGGGTTTACCCAATTGCTTTTCCACTTCAGCCTGAAACTCCTTGAATTTCTCAAAAGTTTCACTTTTGTGGTGTAATAGGTACACGTAACCATATCTTGAGTAATCGTCGATAAAAGTGACGTAATACTCATACCCTCCTCTTGCCTTAATGTTCATGAGACCACAAACATCACTATGCACAAGTTCAAGAACATCTTCAGCCCTATTGCCCTTAGACCCAAATGGTCTTTAGGTTATTTTGCCCTCCAAACAAGACTCACATTGGGATAAGGACTCAACCTTTAAAGAACTTAAAGGTCCATCCTTTACCAACCTCTATATTCTGTTAAGGCTAATGTGACCAAGTCACAAATGCCAAAGATATGCCTTATTAGAGTGAGAAGTTTTAAGCCTTTTAGAATTATTAACAACTTCAGTGTTTAGTAATGAGTTCATATTAGGTTTGATAAAATATAGATTATTTTGCATCCATCTATCACAGATAAATTATTTATTTTTAGGAATCACAACTTTATTATTAAAAGAAACTGAATAAGAATCCTTAAATAAACAAGCAACATAAATATGATTCCTCTTAAATTGAGGAACATAAAAACAGTCTCACAAAAATAAACTCCTATAACTATCAAAATAAAGATGGACATCTCCCACTGCTTCAGCCAACACTAGTCTTCCATTGCCCATCCTCAACATGCCCATCCTCATTTAGAAGACTTCTCGTTTGCTTGAATCCCTATAGAGAAACACACACATGATTAATTCCTCCAGAATCTATGACCCAATTGTTAGTGGATTCCTCAACTAGACATGCTTCCACAATCAAAAGATCACACTCACCTCCTTTGCCTTTAGAGGCTAGGTAGTCCTTACAATTATTCTTCATGTGCCCCACCTTCCCGCAATGAAAGCACTTAAGCTTGTCCGGGTTCTTCTTCTTCTTGTTCTTGCCCTTGTTTGGAGAAACTGAAGAACTCTCATTCTTAGCTCCTAGCTTCTTCTTTTCATTCCCTTGAGAGGGTTTGGAGGAAGATGCCTCAGTAAAGTTGGCCTCCACAATAGCCGACCCCTTGGTCATCCGCTCAAACTTTTGGAGTTCTTGCATTAACTCTGTCAAGGTTATATTCTGTCTAGCGCTCAAATTGAACATTGCCCTAAACAAAATATACTCCTTCGACAAAGTCTCAAAGATCATGGTCAATTGAGACTTAGCATCGATGTTGGCCCCATTGGTCTAAACTTCAGCCAAATAGCCCATCACCTTCAGCATATGTTCCTTTATGGAAGACCCAGCCTTCTGTCTGTAGTTAAGGAGGTTACTTAAGGCTTCTCAACATTTTTCAGTGGCTTGGCCACCAAAGATGTCCTCAAGATTATCCATAATCTGACGAGCAATTATATAATCTTCATGTTGTGCTTGTAGCACAGTGGACATGCTCGCCATCATATAACAGCGAGCCATATCGTCAAAGTCCTTCCAGCGTTGATATGCTACGAAAACCTCATTAGGAGCATCAACATGTGGCTCCGGAGGACAAGGTGTATTTAGTATGAAATTCAGTTTCTCAAAGGTCAGGATGATCTTTAGGATCCTTTTCCAATCGGTAAAATTCTCGCCAGTTAAATTGCGTTTATTAAGTATCGATGATAATGTGCTAGAAGACATTTTAATCTACAATAAACATTCATATATCTAGTATAAGCAAACTTGCATAAATATTTAGTAATCAAACATATATACATGTTATAATGCAACAAATATGTTTGTGTGTCAAAACCTTGAAAAAAAAAATCACAACCTCACAACGATAATTCCCAACTCAAAATTTTGTAAGTCTCCTAGGGGGAGATCATGCAAAATTTAATTGGGAACACGGATCCCCTCCGATCAATATATACCATCCGGCTCAATCTCTGTCCAGCATATATTGATAATTGTTTTCTTTAGCCATTAATTTAATTATCAGAGCTCCTAGGGGAGATTAATAATTAAATTAATCTTGAGTGTATAACCATCGTTTCAACTATTTGATCCATATTTTACAATTGTCGCCTAGGGGTGTACAACTATAAAAATATGCTCAAATAAATTATCCTCTCTGAGATCCACACCGGTACATAATGAATCCCTTCCTAGGGGTCGGTATCACCATGTGTTACCTGCGGACCAACGATGGAGGCCATGGGTCTTTTCTTCAAAAACCCTCACCCACTCAATCTTTTAGAAAACAAGGTTTTATGTTAAGAAATATGCATGAACAATTTTAATGAGCGGCACTCCCTTTTCTACATGACATGTTATCACATATATATCAAATCATATTATATGCAATCATATAAATCAATTAAACTAGGCAATAAGCATGATAATAATAACCGTAATATCATGGTTCCAACCTAGAGAAAAGAAAAAATAAAGATTACTAAGAATAATTGAAACATATATCGATCATTCATCTTGAATCTTCCCGGTTGTCCTTGAATTCTTCATCACGATCAAATTCTGGTTATCATAAAATTATTTTTCATATTTTCTTGAAAAAATCTCAAAAAACTGCAAAATCGTATACTGTCATGTTAGGTCCGATCGACCGGTGACAGAGCAGTTATACTCAACTGGTCGAACACCTTACATAACCGGACGACCAAAACGGTCGACCGGTGTCCGATAGTAACCCAAATTTTCAGAAATCAAATTAGTTTTTTGAATTTATTCAAAAACACAAAACAATTTTATAAACCAAGAAAAATTAGATACCTTTATGTCCTTCATCTTCAAGATCCATCTTCAAGATCCTTCTTCAAGATCAATGATAAATCTCCTCCAAGAATTTTTACATGAAAAATTCCTATACCGTTTTCCGGTATACACAATTTCTAGTAAAGAAAATGAAATAAACCCTAACGGCGATGATGGGCCATATATCTAATTACATTGTAATGAAAAAATTCCTATACAACCATTCTAAACTCTAAGGAACCATAACTGGTAAAAATTAAATAATCAAAAACCATTGATAATTTATAAATAATAATCAATAATAATTATTTAATCATTCATTCACCATATATTCATGATAACAACAAAATATAGAAACCCTAGAGTGCCATCTCTCTAAAATATCAATTCAAGCATAAATGAGATATTTTTGGATCACAAATCTATATACATAGCATAATCATGAACAAATAACTATGGCTCTGATACCAGTTGTTGGAAAATAATGGCATCGAGTGCGTAGTGGAATTTTAAAAATTTATATCGTGCCAAAGCCAATCAAGAACATGTTCATGATGCTATATAACATAAATCTAAAGATCTAAATCATACCTTCTAAGATTTAGGAAACTGTGTTGGAAATGTGTCCATAAAGTGGGATGTAATTTGTTATTTATGAAATGACAAATGTAAGACATTATTATTTTGCTGATTTTATAAAATAAGATAAAGTTATGTTTTGACACATACTCAAGAGTGTTAGTAATATTTCTTAGTCCATAAACTGTTACCAACGAAAAAGAAGAGTCGGGGGAACCTGCCGGACAAACTCTTTCGATACGAGTTTTAAAATAGATATTCGCGATCTTAGGGTTGATTGGGCAATCGAATCCGATTATGACTATTAAATCGAACCATGTGATCTTTGGTCTCGGGGCATGGGAGTTGGACTCTGTGGTTGATCTAGACATGCTCGCAACATGTTGAATAGACCATGTGTTGATTAGGTTAGAGTGAAAACCGTTTACACAACTCTAAACCTAATCATCACAACTTAAATATATTTGTATAATTATCTTAATCCTGAAGTGAATGCATAGCTCAACTTAGTATCTCATGATCTTTGATTCGCCAATGAGATTAGTTCACGATTATTGAGCGACATCTCGGTCATTGGGATCATGACAATATTAAGTTGGAGTTATGTGATTCATGAATATGGAATCGTAAAAATAATATCACCTCATGCTTTATTGAGCGGGTGTGTGAATAAATAAACCAGGCCTGGTATTCAATGATGATATTCATTGATTAAGACATCGTAACATGTGCGAGACATCTTACGAACGTTTGTCTTTCTTATTCACGGTCATATAAAGGAGTTGAGGAAATAATGATTAGAATGGTAAAGCGGTAATATTATGTACCATTATGATCGCGATATTTATGAAGGATAATAATGCATTTACACTTTGTGGACCGTGTGATAAATTGTATCAACACCAAAAAGAAAAATTAGCGCACATGAATCGAGAGATTATTCGGCATCGAACTTTTAGTGAGTTATGCGATGTCGGAATTAAATATGTCGATAACTTATAGGGATGAGTTAGTCGAATATTGTAATTCCATAGCTTTGTTCATGTGGGTCCATTCGGTCTCAAGGCTAGCTCTAATAAATGGGAAAAACAGAAACTGATAATTATGTTTAAATTCATTGTGTTATTTTTCATTTATTCGATAATTGAAAAATAAAAGGAATGAGTTTTGAATTTGAAAATTAATGGAGATTAATTTAAAATTCAAAATGAAATTTAAACATGATTTTATTTGGCAACTAAAGGAAAGAGAAAAGTGAGAATTCATTTTGGGAAAATTCGGAAATCCCTTGCCTTAAGGGGATTTCGAATTTTACAAAAAAGGGAAGGAAATTCGAAATCCCTAAGCCATGTAGGGATTTTCGGATTTCAATCTAGGGGTTAAGGAGAAATTCGAAAATCCCATCTAGGGTTTGAGTTTTTGAATTTTCTCATATATAAGGATATTATTGAAAACCCTAGGAGAGAGTCTTTTTAGAGAAAAGAAAAAGAGATCACACTTTTCCTTAGGGTGGCGGGATTTTGTAGAGACAAAATAGAAGGAAAAAAGTTTCCTTAGGTTTTGAAAAAGAGCCACTCTCTCATCCTAAAGATTGTAGAGTCATAGCCTTGAATCTCGAGTGGTTTTGGTGTGATCGTGGCAATAAACAACGATCTTGTTTCACGGCAATTCTCCATCTCGGGCGTGAGATAGTGAGACAAGATCCTTGCGGTCAATTAATTCAATCGTCACAAAGGTATGTGAGATTTTTCTAATCCTTTGATTATAAACATATATCATGCATGCATCTCTCGTTGTGGTTTACGTTTAATTTTGAATTAAATGGATATGATAAAATTTTTGAAATTCCGCCTACAATATTGTTGTTGTTCAAATGATTTTTCATATATAAATCACAACAAGATCCTACAATTGGTATCAGAGCCTAGGGCTTTTGATCATGCATGATTTATGTTTATGCGATTGAATGTATGATATGTGTTGATATTGGCATCTTGCATGAATATATGATGAATTCAAAATTGGTTTGATTGTATATGTGATTGGATCCCGATCGATTGGCTCTAGGTTTTTAATTACACCATGTTGGTGGTTTATGGTTTTCTCTAGAAAATAATGTAAGCCATTAAAGGGCATAGGAAATTTTGTAATTTAAATTTCCGGAAAATATTTTTTTTGTGTCGCCGCCTTGCCGTCTTCGCCCGCCGTCGCCGTCGCATCTTTGCCCATAGACGACTCCTAGCCTCCGCCACTAGCCCGGTAGTCAAACCCTTCCACAGGTTTTGGCCATCGGCGAACTAGGGTTTCAGAAACCCTAGTATGCGCTAGGGTTTCTGAAACCCTAAGCGGGCCTCTGAGCCCTGCCCGAGGGGGGCGCAGCCCACCGTGGCCTTGCCCAGGCAAGGGCCGCGGCCCTAGCAAGGGTTTTCTGAAACCTTGGCGGGCCATGGGCCTGGCCCGCAGGCCCTGGCAGGGGGCCATAGGGGCGGCAAGAGGCCTGCCCGGTGCAAGGGCCCGAGGCCTTGCCCGGGCAAGGGCCACGAGGCCGGCCGAGGCCTTGCCCAGCAAGGGCCCAGAGCCCGGCCAGGCCTTGCCCGGGCAAGGGCCACGAGTCCGGCCGCTAGCCTTGCCGAGGGGCAAGGCCGCGGCCATGCAATGGGAACAAGGCCTGCACTGGCTTGGCGACCCATCTTTGCGCCCGGGCTGGCCTGGCCAGCCCGAGGAGAAGGTGGGCCTAGGATTGTCCGGGCCCAAAAAAAAAAAAAAAAAAAAAAAATATATATTTTTTTTATTTTCACTTTCGAGGGGATCGAGAGAAGAGAAAATTGAGAAGATGCCAAGAAGACAAGATGAAGAAAATTATTGTAATTATTTTCATTTGTTTTTATGGGTTGTAATTAGAAATGAGCCATAGAGAGGTTAAATTGTAAATGTATGATTTATTGTTTAATCTCGCATCATTATAACATGCCATATATGATATAGAGATGCCAATATCAAATTGCCATGCAAGCATGTTCATGCATCATTGTAGTTTAATATTATAAATTGTTATAATAATAAATGCAATGGGTAAATTTTATAAAGAGTTATAAAATACAACAAATTTATAAGGGTTATAATTTTGTTGAATTATTAATTGGACTTAATTTCAAAACAAAATCCATTTTTCCAAAAACTAAGTGGGAGGGTCGTTTGCGTTGAAACGTTCCCAAGGTCTCCGACTTTAGCCTGATCGTGACATGTGGATAGGTTAAGAACCACCTTAGTGGTCCTCACTTCAATGGGAGAAACCCATGAAACATGTCACTAAGGAGTCATCAGGTTGCTTATAGAAGATAAGACTCGAAAAGGAAGTAGTGAGGCGAGACCATCCCTAGATGGATCGTTAGTTCATAACAACCTCTAGAATCGAT
Organism: Morus alba; assembly: GCA_012066045.3. Taxonomy (NCBI): domain Eukaryota; kingdom Viridiplantae; phylum Streptophyta; class Magnoliopsida; order Rosales; family Moraceae; genus Morus; species Morus alba. Next base: position 23,712,072 of record CP050225.2, read on the forward strand.
TAGTCGGTTAAACACTTAGACTAAAGATCATTGTAATCTCCCATAGGAGCTATGCAATGGATCTGAGGTGACCAAAAGGATGGTGATTGGTTGCACTAGATGTAGAGACATCTTGTAAAGTGGACCAAACGAGAGGAGTCTCGATGCGATAGGAGGCTTCACGGACGCCACCCCTAGGTGGGACGTGTTGCCGTTTATGATCGCAACACCATAGATGAAACATTTTTTAAGGATTTTATTTATGTTTAAGTATTTGCATTCATGCATCATACTTCTCTTAAATATAAGCAAATTACCAACACCGCTTTATTTTATTTTTCAGTAATTATGTCTTTATCCCCGATCGCGCAAATTCTTAGTACAAACAAACTAGTGGGTGAAAATTACGTTGTTGGAAAGCGTAACCTCGATATCGTATTGACAGTAGACAAGCACAAGCATGTGCTCACCACCCCTGTCCTCTTGAGCGAATGATGATTCGACTCAAGAAGAGCGAGACGAGCATACTGCTGCTTGGATGCGTTCGATGAGATTGCTAGGTGCTATATCTTAGCATCAATTAGCAATGTGTTGCAACAACAACATCGGAACATCTTGACGGTTGCAGATATGATCTCTGACATTTACGAAATGTTGGAAGCCAGGGCCGTCAAGCCAAGCAAGCTGCGATGCGCAACTTCATGAAGCCGGATGAAATCCGACACTCTGATCGGGACCATATGCTATTGATCATAAGTCACCTGAATAAGATGGAGCTCATGGGAGCTGAAATAGATGGATAGACTCAAGTGGATATGATCCTAGAGACTCTCCCGGAGATGTTTGACAACTTCAAACTCAACTACTCGATGAATAAGTTGAGTTATTCACTCCCAGAACTCATGAAGGAGCTTCAAACTGCGGAAACTCTACTGCTTAAAGGCAAAAAGAGGAACGGAGAGGCAAACCTTGCTGAAGCGAAGCCTTCCACCTCTGGTGTCAAGAAACAGAAGAAAACCCACAGTAATAAGAAGAAGCCGGCTGCGAAAGGCAAGAACACTGCAAAGGTGGACAAGAGTACTGACAAATGTCACCATTGCGGAGTTGCTGGCCACTGGAAATACAACTGTCCTACATACCTCAAGGAGGTCAAAGCTAAAGGTACATTGCTTGTTACCGAAGCCTGTTTTGTGGCTGACTCTACTTTTTCTTGGATTGTAGACTCTGGAGCCACTAATCATGTTTGTTGTTCTCTGCAGGGGTTCAGGGAAAACAAAAGGCTTAGCAAGGACGAGTTCAACTTCCGCTGGGGGAATGGAGCATCAGTATCAGCAACAGCCGTTGGAAGTATTAAATTAATTTTTGAAACAGTTTTATTGTTTTGAACAATGTTTATTATGTCGGTTTTGGAAAAAACCTTATTTACGTGGCTCGTTTGATTGAGCAAGGATATTCTTTGGATTTTAATAATGATGTTATTTGGATTCTAAAGAATGGCTTCATGATTACTTCTACAGTCATGATAAACAATCTGTTCTACGTTAAACCAAATATTCCAACGATTTGCGATACTGAATTGAATGATGATTCAATGAGAGAAAGTAAGAGATTGAGGTTAGACTCAATTGATCAAACCTACAAATGGCATCTACGTCTTGGACATATTGGCCTTGACAGGATTAAAAGGTTGGTAAGAGGCGGTCCTTGCAAACCTTAAGTGTAGGCTCACTACCTACATGTGAATCTGCATAGAAGGAAAAATGACCAAGAGACCCTTTTCAAACAAAGGATAATAGAGGTGATGAATGCCTAGAACTCGTACATAGTGATGTATGTGGGCCATTCAATATCCAAGCAAGAGGAGGATATGAATATTTCATAACCTTCATCGATGACTATTCTCGTTTTGGTCATATTTATCTAATCGTCAAAAGTCTGAAACCTTTGAAAAGTTCAAAGAATTCAAGGCCTTTGTTGAAAAGCAATTAGATAAACAGATCAAAACACTACGATCTGATCGTGGTGGTGAATACTTGCTGGGAGAGTTCGAAGACTTTCTTAAGGAAGAAGGTATATTTTCTCAACTGACCGCGCCAGGTACTCCTTAGCAGAATGGCGTGTCTGAGAGAAGGAGTCGAACTCTATTAGACATGGTTAGATCAATGATGAGTTACTCATCTCTTCTAGATTCCTTTTGGGGATATGCCTTGGAAACAGCAGCATACATTCTGAACCAAGTTCCATCTAAGGCAGTACCTGGAACTCCATATGAAAGATGGAGTGGCAAGAAGTCATCTCTTGGCCACACCAGAATATGGGGTTGTCCGGCACATGTGCTTAGAAAGAAGACCGGTGGTGACGAGTCATTCGGATCGCGTACTGTTTGTAGGATATCCCAAAGGAACAAAAGGCTATATCTTTTATAGTCCTCTTGATCGAGAAAACATTAAATCAGCATGAATGCTCGTTTTACGGAAGAGGATTTTATAAAGAATATGAAGCCAAGAAGCGAGACTTGTACTTGAGGAATTGATGGTGAAAATGTTAGGGGAACATGTCCGCGGTCTATTCCTGAACCGACAACAGATGAACCACAACAAGAACTAACACCAGTGGAGCCTCGACGTAGTGGGAGGGTTGTGAGACAACCTGATA